>CAKAOJ020000456.1:115000-445978 GCA_916701645.2 Sebastolobus alascanus
TCTGAAGACGAGAAAGGCGCTATATAAATGCAAGTCCATTTACCATTTACCAAAATTGTAACGTGAATCAAGATCTCTCTTCTCCCCCAAGAGTGAGCAAAAGAAAGGCATCCAGAGCAGGCTGTTAGAAAGCACTGGGTAGGTTCGAAAGTGACACTAATGGTAAAAGAGGGACAGAAAGACTTGAGAGTTGCCAATGCTCTCACATTCAAGAACTCATGAACTGCACCAAAAAACACACAATTGAGATCATTGACTGATATTTTGCGTTTAGAGTAAAATGCTTGATTAAAGGACATGGAAACAACAGAAGACCTGTCTTACACCAAAAAAAAAAAAGTAAAACCAATTGTTGAATAATTTTAAGAAAGGGAAGTTTAGTTCTGGAGAGGCAGAGAGAGGAAAAGTTTATTGCTGGAGAGTGATCAGGTCTGCGCCAGTGGACCATCGGACACTGCCCATCTGACCAAGGAGGAAACCCAGAATAACTCTATTTTGTCCTCTTTTCTCTCTTGCCTCTTTTCACCCCTCTTTCGCCCTTCTCCGTCTCTGGCCAACTGTCTCCGGGACTTTTCCTCGCTCTTCCTGCAACCCTCCTCCTCTTCTAAGCAAGCGGCACCGTGCGCCTGGAAAATAAGTGGATCCTCTGAGTTCTACAGATGCAGCCACCTATTTCTCCTCTCAGTCGAGTTCCAGCCTATTGCCAGCCAGATCCCAGCTAATTCCCAGCTAAGTTCCAGCCTCTGGGAGTCTCCCACCCCCCCCCTCCTGTTTCCTGACAGGCCATGTCTATTCCACTGTAAACATGCCCATTCATTCAATTGCAGGGTGTCACCATGAGATGGTGCTTCCTTTACAAAAACATATATACCACTGAAGTACACTGAAGGTTTCTTTGTTTAGGCCATGGTTTGCACTGTATGTTTGTCAGACTTACTGTACAGTAGTTGCTGGAACTTCAATAACATATTTTTAACAACACAAACCCTGATTTTCAGTGGTGGAATGTAACTAAGTACATTTACTCAAGTACTGTACTAAAGTACAGTTTTGAGGTACTTGTACTTGTGGGACCAATGGGAAGTGGCACAAGATCAGGAATCGCATCAACAAGCGACTGAGGAGCCCCTGCAAGGTTGACCCTGAGACGCTGCATGTTGGTTTTTCCAACCGATGATTGTACTGTACACTTTATATGAGAAAGTTTTAACAATGCCCTTTTATTGTCTCTTATATTGTGTAATGAGGCACATAAAGATAAAGTTTAAAAAAGAAAAGGAATCTTTGTTGGTGGAGACTGGGAGATGCATTATGATGGTCCATTAGGTGGGAACAAAAATATTCACAAATATGCAATATAAAATTAGCACCCATATTCTCTCTACTTACAATCCAAGCTGATCACCTGAAGAGAGGTGTAAATGTGCAGATCAGTTGCGTTTCAAGCAGCTGATATCCAATTGAATAGAGAGGAAAGATGGACAACTTGTACGTGTGTTGAATTCCACAGTAATAATACAATAGGCCTATAAAAGTAGCACCCATAATCTATCTACCTCCAAGCGGATCAACTGAAGAGAGGTGTAAATGTCTATAGTTACCCATTTCAATAGAGCGGAAAGACTGGTTATTTAAAAAAAAAAAAAAAAGGTTTACCTTGCAATGCTATTGAGGATAAACACGTCAAATTTACAATTCGGCAAAAATCAACCATAATTTGATCCTGTTTGTCGCCTGGGGATCAGCAATCTAACAGCACTATAAATTACATTCATATGATCCAATCCAATAACTCGAGAACGTCCAATAGTAAAAATGTATTGAAAAAAGGACTGATGTAATCATTTCCAAACTTCACAACATGTTTTTATTTAACGAAATATTCGGCTTCAATCCATATTTGTTGCCGTTTAAACAGCAACCAATTTCATCCTTTGTCGCCCGGGAAGGAAATCCACAGATTCCCTGAACAATCATGCCGTTTTGTGAGTTGTTGAGTTAGGAGACACTTCATATACTTTGTGTAACGCTGTCTAAGATAAATTTGTGATTACTCGTGCCTTGTTGTAAATTAAGCAAACGTAGGAACGGCCAACATTAAGTTCTTTCTTTCTTTGTGTAAAAAAATATTGACAGTTTGTCTCGGCCTGTGACGGTACCATTGCAGATAAATCAGCTGCTCAGATGAGTGCCGCACACGCAGTTATTTCTTTCTGTATTATTCATTTCCCTCCCGTAGGCTATTGCTTTCATTTTCATGTAGGTTAATTTGTTTGAATAACGCATCTCTTCGAGCTTTCATGGACAGAATAGACGGTTTAATCAGTAGCTAGAGACGTGCCTCCTTCAGCCGTCTCTGTATCGATGTTTTACAAAAAGCTTCAACATATGATTTTCAAAAGCTGATCATCATGATATGATAATGATCATTAAAGGGACTATATGTAACTTATTACGCGCATAAATCATACCGGGTCGGAATCCCATGCGCGCTCGCGTGTGGGTACGCGAGCGCGCAGACTCGGCGGAGCCTCTGCTCCTGCTGTCTGCTTCTGCTTGCTTGCACACCGCGCTCGTTCTCGCTCGGCTCGCTCCACCTCCACGTGCACGCGCGCACACTACACACTGCAGAAGAGTAAGTTTAGCTCTGAGAATATCTAGTGAATGTGCAGTGGACGTTTGTGCAGAAATAAATGCTGCCGCTCCTCCAGGCCAACAGAGGTTTCCCGTGTCTTGTGAAGTGACGGGGCTCCGCAGCGAGTTACGTTATCGTCCCTACCGGGTGTCGGTGTCTCCCCCCCCCGTCCCCCCCGTCCCTCCGGGTCGGGATCGGCTGAAGCAGGAAAGGCCAACACTAGGATCAGCATTGATTCATGGAGAGACCCTCCTCTGGTCAGCTAACATTACTGCCGAGCAGGTGAAATATAGAGTGATATTGTGTGTTAGCTGACGTGTGTCGCCTCACTGTTTAGACCGGTGCTCGTTCATGTCAATGTAGAGCGAGCACAAGCGCGAGCTCGAACAACAGGACGCTGACTTTCGTTGACATTGCGGCCACAGGTGTCGCTGTGAACAAGCAATTTCTGATTCTTACATATAGTCCCTTTAAAAGTATGCTCTGTGTGGGAAGTACACTTCCTCAGATGAACAGCTGATTTCAGGTGCAGTAGGCCACAACCGCTTCAGCTTCGCTAATCACTGCTCCACCTGGTGGACAGATACATCATTGCAACTGGTTTCCACATATGTGGCTGCATCTGTAGTTAATGCGCATTAGAACTTGCTAACTCGCAATTTGAGCCGATGGGTTCAGCGCATATGGTCAGTGCGTACTGCACCCTACGTCCACCATGGGGAAGATGAGCAAAACATGAATAAAGAGGTTTGTGTGATTTTAGAGAGGTTTATGTCGGTGTCCGTCCATTCATCCATTAGCTATAGCTGCGGTGCCTATATATTGTTTGTAGGTCATGCAGACTCAGTCACCAGCTTGAGACAAGAAGCCATCTTGTCTTTGTCTCTGTCACACACACACACACACACATGCTCGCACACTGTGCTTGGCTTGTTTAGTTTAGTTATTTAGTTAAATTAATATTGTGTTTTAAACCATTATTATCTTGTAAATAAATGTTTGTGGAATATACATGCTGGTCTCTTTAATGTTACATAAAAGTGAATAATGCCAACCTCTTCTATGTCAAGAACTACAAAATCCTTCAACTGTAACTAGCTATTGATATGGTGATTTATGGTAATAGTTATTAACTTAATTATTAATCAGAGGTCTAAATTGATAGTTTAGTATCCTTTATGAGACTACATGAAATATAAATAGCTATCATTTTCTCTTTGTTTCAAAGAATGGTGCCACGAGGCTGATTTAATGTAAATTAAATCATATTATTAAATATAATTAATAAATTATTTTTGATAATTATTAATCACTTTCGATAGCCATTTTAATGTCGTTTGAGCTTATCACCAACATAATTGGGTGCCCCGTTATTATTAATATATGGGTAATTTATTAATATTAATTTTATTGATATGAATAATTATCTTTAATATTTTCTAATAACTAGACTAGCTCCTATCTGCGTCCCCAACATCAGAAACTTCTTGCTGTGAGGCTTCTTGCTGTGAGGCTAACCACTGCACCACCAAATAAAGTGACCAAAATATTATGGAACACAGGTGAGCAAGCAGGCGGTGGAGTGTGCATGGCTGGATTTGCATCGCCATACGCTCTATTGTGAGAAAATAGGCATTGTCATTTGGGTGAGAGAGAGAGAGAGAGAGAGAGAGAGAGGGGAACATAAAGGCAATAACGAGTATATTATGGGATGAAGCAGAACACAGCAACTGCATGGCTGCAGGCTAGGAGCAGCCTTTTATCCATTCGTTCGACTAAAGACACGCTCCCTTTTCTCTACGTCTTAGCCAAGCAATTGGCAGAGCTCTTATCCACACAGACATATTCAGTCATATTCAGCACTCTGCTGCTCTGAGTCTCTCCTTTCAACAGATATAGGTTTTTATTCACTAATGTAATCACTTCTACTTTGTTGGTTTCTTTTTATTGCTGTTAAGTTAATGTCAATGAATGTCAACACGTCCTACAGATGTTTCAAATTAAAATTAAAAGCCTAACAAAAATGGGAATGACTTTTACATTGAAAATCCTGTCAAAAATTGCAAATTGTAAGTGACTGGAAATGTTTCTGTTTAAAGAAGAGGAACTCTTACTAAAATATTCTAAGATATGACACACAATATTTTAAATATAGGTGTGTAAGTTATGTAAACCTGTTGTAAACAAAGGCCTGGTTCTCTCTGTTGTAAAGGCCAGTATTTGAGAATTTACTCATTGTAGCACCTAGCATCCTGTCCTTTCTGTTCACAATAACATTTTTTTTTCCTTTAAGATTCAATTCTACCTGTAAAATGTTAATCTTCTAATATCTTCTAAAATTAAACCAACAGTGAAACTGTCAAAAACTGAATAAAAAATAAAAATCTTCACCAGAGTCCCTTTAGAAAACGTCTCATTTTACTGCAGCAGGGTCTGACAGTCTGTCCTGCTCAGTCTTGGTTCTTGTTCTCTCGTGCCTCCCTTCCCTCCAGTGGACCCAGCAATGCACAGGGCTCCAGCAGCGTGGTGTTGGTGTTGGCTTCCAGCGGGAGCAGTGAGGCGAAGCTCTGCTCTTGGCCGGAGGAGGAGATGCTGCTGCCAGGCATGGAGCTCTCCACCTCCCGCCAGAGCTCCAACTGCAGATCGAAGGCGGCAGCGAAGCCGGATTTGGGTCCGTCCGTGGCGGGCTGGTCGCTGCAGCATTAAGAATATCTGTATAGAAATAGCCAATCTTCTCGCTGATGGTCTCATTTGTTTATCTGGGTCATACAGAGGCATCAAGATTAAACTGAGACTGTTTCATAACCAGTTAAAACTCCCTGTAGTAACTTTAAATTATGCATTTATTGCTCTTTGAAATGTTGCACTAATGTGCTATGGTAGATGATTACAAAACTAATATTCAAAACTGTAATGGTTTGTTAACAGAAAAAAATGATTGCATGTTAAAAAAAGAAATGAACAAGAAAAACAATGTCTCTGATAAATGACTAGATTGTTCCACAGGGCACAGCTGGTATTTTGTCTTTGTTCAGTAGCAAATGAGGAAATGGATACAACCTGATGGCATGAGGATGTAGACTTAAATGTCCTCTCAAACACACACACACACACACACACACACATACACACACACACAAACACACACACACATACACAATTATGTTAAACTGACATGCGTGCATGGTTTAAGCATTTGTGTGTCAGATGGTATTGCCATTTTAGTTATAATCCACTCTGTAATGTCTGCATGCCTACTAGCTCGTAGTAGGCATAGTAGTAGACTAGCATTTGATCACAATATTACCTTATTGTGCACAAATAAAAGGCAACTGTGGGACGGGCATTTAGATACAGAATCTAAACTCTAAGTTTAAATGGGAGTGGTCAGCTGGACACACCACAGAGACCCATAAAAACTACAAGTAACATTGAGTTCCCAGTCTCTTCTGCTCTGCTCCTTCCTCCATGCTTGTGTTGCTCTGCTCTACATGAACTCTGATGCTCCCTTCTCTGGTCCACCAGCCAGAGAAAGGGGAGAAGAGGGCCGCTCGCCCGTCCTGACGACTGGGGCCCATTGCCAGCTGACACCACAACAGGCTGAGGTCAGCAAACAGCCGATCCGAAAACAGAACCTGAAGAAGCCTCATCTTCACCTTCTAACAAGCTCCAACTACGGCTAAAAGAACTCTGAATGCTGCACGCCAGATCATCTCTCTCTCTGCGCTGCTTCTCTGCCCTGATTGCTGACCCGTCCGCTGCTGAGACCTGAAGCGCGCTGCAGCTTTACTGCATCCACACAATGTGCTGAAGACTTGGTTCCAGCCACTATAAAGAAAAAAGAGACTTCTGCAGCTACGGAATAAAGTGGAGGTTGAAGAAATGGCGCAGCGACCGCTGCACCAGAGAGAGAGATGGAGACGGATTAAAACAATTCATGCCAAGTCGCACCGAGGGAACGTTCTGCCAGCAAAATTCAGCAATGTCAGAGAGATGACTCAAGCCGAGTTCACCCCGTGGGATCCAACAGATCCAGAAGGCCAAAGTCCAGACAGAACCTGCTGCCACTCCATAGGCCTACAGCACAACCTCCCATCTACCCATCAGAAAACGAGGATATAAATACATTCTCAGATGTGAAAGAGTTTGATGATTAGGCTACTAAACAAATTTAGAGACAATTAAACAATAAGGTTAATTTAAGGAATTGGTTGTTGATATTAGATATATGAATAATTGATACATTCATCAATAAGCTTTAACCCTAAATTAGGCTCATCCCTAAATTTAGAATATGAAACTGCTTCACAATCGTCCCTGGTGTTTCTTAAACTCTCAACTGCTGAACGATGTATTAATACTTAAAACTAAATTTAACTGATAGTCCTGAATGTCAAACAATTCATTTAATATCCATCCATCTATCCATTATCTGTAACCGCTTATCCCATTCGGGGTTGCGGGGGGGCTGGGGCCGATCCCAGCTGACATTGGGCGAAGGCAGGGTTCACCCTGTACCGGTCGCCAGACTATCACAGGGCTGACACATAGAGACAGACAACCATCCACGCTCACATTCACACCTATGGGCAATTAGTCTAATTGAGAGATACCAGACACTGAATTGACCTGGTCACATTTGATTTGTTTGTATTCATAAATGTTCATCATGTATTCACTGTATTCCTTCATTCATCCTTTATTTATTCTATTCCTCTTTCCTTTTGTTTTATCATTTATTCAATTATTTTCTGTTAGTAGTTTCAATCAGGAGAGACCCCGTATAGAATGACAATAATTTATTACATGGTACATAATAGAAGAATAGTGCAAAATCTTTGGCGATTAGACTCCATCGTGACGTAATATATAAAAGGGGGTAGTGATGCCGTGATGAGATTAGGATATATTCCCCCTTTGGAGTCTAGACACTGGTGGTGGTGGTGAAAGGAGTAGCTGAAGATCTAATGAAGGAATGTATAGCAGGCCTGGGCACAGAATATGATGAAGCCTGGATACAAGTATTGGATCCGAGTGAGAAACCCTGTTTGGATGTAACTGCTGAACATTTCTGGGAGTGATCGATCAGATGACTTTGAATCACATCGGTTCTTCCGTGAGGAATCCGGAATTGTTTTATCTCTGTCTGAATACTGAGCGGTTTGATCATCACACATTGATATCGAAGTTACCAAAACGTATGACAACGTTTCTCGTAAGATGAAAAAAAAATGGAGCCGCAGATGGCTGGAAGATACAGACAGTCTGATCTGTCTGTTCTGGTTTTGGCCACAACATTTAAAATACTACTCAAATAATATTAAAACAAGCTTTACAGTACGGACCGTGGAACTTTTCAAACTGCAGAGACACAACCAAAAGTTCTGACATGCCAGAAATCCAACTGATTGACTGAAAGCCAGATCATTCGATAGCGTCTCGAGGTAACTTCTGTTATGAGTTGACGCTATATAAACATAAATTGAATTGAATCATTCAGACAATCAACCAACCTGGCAGAGATTCTAAAATTAGTCGAGGGCGACCAGTGCAGGGTATAAATGTCTTAATCTGAACAGTGTCTGCCTGTCTTAATGGAACTACTGACAATCATATCAAATCAAATCAAATACTGCAGATCAAAAATGTGCATTCATATTACTTATGTAGCTATAGTTTCACACACCCTGCATCAGAATGAGTTTAACCAATGTGTCCAAGCTTTTAACATCACTAAAGACACCAACTGTATTAACACACATATCAGGTTTACTTTTAAGCAGGAGCAGGGTGGTAAACTGCTGTTCCTAGCTATGTGTTCATGTGATGTGTGTCAAGAGTATTAAGAACATTGTGCACTCTACACCCATACAGATCAACACCTCCATTTCAGTTCTAAGTGCCACTGACAGTACAATATCAACGATCAGGGCCGTGGGCCTCCTACACAGAGCACAACATCTTATCAGTGAGAAGGACGACATGTCTCTGGGCCACTCCGGACAGGTACGAAGAGAGAATAATTAAAACCCCTGACCATCTGAAGACCAGGATAGGTACTGTTACTTCAGCTAGGACCAGAAGCATCCCATTGGAATGCTTGCACATCTAACCAGAGTCAGCATTGGTGGTCACTGGTGTATGACATCATTATGAGACTGAATCAACACCAGAAACCAGGAACTGAAAGAGTACTAAACAAATTGTTCAAGTAAAAGTACTCTCAAAAAAGTCACTTTCAAAATAATGCACTCAAGTAAAAGTAAAATTGTACTCCCAGTAAATGTTACTGTATTACATTTTTAGATGGTTTTAGATGTTGTTGTTGTGATGATGTAGAGGTATAAACTGCATTAATATGCCAACGTACACACGAGCGGAACAATAACACATCGCACTATCGAGCCCTTACGTCCAAACTAACAATAGCTCCGGCACTTTGCAGCCTGTGCATACAACTGATTATGAGATTACATGTGCTTTCCTCTTTATAGCTTTACTAGATTTAACCAGAAAGGAGGACAACAATTCTGCAAATTAAACTAACAATTAAAAAAAACAACCATGGATAATGCGACGGGTGCAACATGCATTAATAGGCTACATGAATCAAACAACCTGCCATTTTAACAGCAGATTAAAGCATCACCAGGGCACAGAGAAGTATAAACAGTACAGTTCAACAGCAGCTACAGCCCACAAACACATACATTAAAACAAAAAGAGAGCCTGCACAGTTATTGCACACACACACACACACACACACACAAACACACACACACACACACACACACACACACACACACACACACACACACACACACACACACACACGCTAACACACTAAATGCACTGTTGCTAGCCAACACAGTGGTTGTTGATGTTCTCCTTTGGAGTTACATCCATCAGTGAGTTTGTTATTGTACTCACCTGTCTGAAAAGCCTGCTGTGAGCCTTGTGCACAGCAATCTCTTCTAAGTTCAACTTTGCTTGTTCATTCTCAATGCAAAATATAAGCTGTGAACTCACACATTTTAGCTAGACCCAGCGTGCTTGTCAGGTGGTGCATTAAATCAGTGATTAATTAAGATAGATGTGTTGTTGCATTGTTGTGCATTACTGTCAACACTGGAGCCCCCCAAGGCTGTGTTCTGAGTCCCTTTCTATACACACTATACACCAATGACTGTCTTAGCCTCTCTTCCATTAAAAAATACTATTCACCCTCCTGACAGACAGGGACTCAACCAGTCACAACTTGATAACAATTCACTGGCTACCTCACCAAGTGGTGCACACAATGGTGTAAATATTGACGGTGCAACAAGTGCAGCTGCACAGAGGCCCAAAAATCACCTCCGTACACTGTGACCTAACAGCAAGCAAGTGTATGACTATAATATTGGACGCTCTCTGTCCACACTTAATCGGTTACTATGCACTTCTGTTACATCATGTAAACAAACCATGTAGGCTACCTATCAGCTGTGCGCTAAGGAATCAGATTGGAGCTGTAACCACTTAAAAGATGGGTGATACTATCGTCCTACATTTGTTCTCTTTAAACAGAAAGCACATGTTTTATATTGTGATATTTACTGGAAATGACAATATAGCCAACAGCAAGTAGATAACTTTCAGCTCTCTGGCGATCTCCCTCCAGCCAGCTGACCCCTTATTTAGGTTTTTGCAGTGAAATGACAAGGTATCGTTTAAATAATTTTTAACTCAACTTAAAAATTAGCCATTTCTCGTCCACTGCGGCACTTCCAAGGGGAATAAATAGAAACAGGGCGACACAATTTCAGCTGAAAGCGGCACACCGCGTGCTGCACAGCGTTGCTCGCAGCCAGTTCGGACATTCGGTAGTAAAGGACACAGTTCTTGAGCAGTATTGTTAATGACTTTGCTGAGCGCAAGGTCTGTAGGATGAGCTTCTAATGGGTTAGTACAGGTTTTTCTTTGTTATTTTAGAGTGGGATCAGGGATTTAATTATATAACAATGTAACTGTTACCTCTCACATGTTACCTACTGTAATCTGTGTCTGTGAGAACATTTGGCTGCTGAGTCCAGGGCAGGCTGTTAAATTAGCGTTGATAAATTTGGTGCTTCGGCTGCTGTCCGTGGTGCTGATCTAAGGCTGGTTTGCAGTATGGCGCCCTGGCCACAGAGGGAACCTCAGCAGCGCATGGCGGCTGCGGAACCTCTTGTTTTTTATTTCGCTGTCAGTGTTAACAGGTTAGAGCAGCCACACTGCCCGCAGCGGCTCGGCTGCGTGTCAGCTTTGTCTCTTCTAGAGTTTCAAGGTCTCGCCTATTTTTACCGCGATGCGCACGGTTCACAGCAACAACAGATCGTTTGACAGTATATTGACATCATATTGACATCATACCAGGAACATAACTACAGTTTCGATGTCTGCATCTGTAGAATATGTCACAGACAGTGAAAGTGAAATGGCCATTATGAAAGGCAAACTCTATGTAGAAAGAAAGGGCTGGCAGCAGAAACGCTGCCAGTGTGGACAACCCATGCATGGGATACGCAGCAGTTCAGCGAGGCAACTGCCATGCCCTGCTGACGTTTCCTCTGTGGCCCAGGCTTTGGAGTTGCATGGTGAGCCTCTCCATGGTGGCATAGCAATTGTCTGCTTTGAAATTGTCTGGAGTGGTTGTGTGTGTCCATGCATGTGTGTCCATGCGCGTTTGCGCTTGTGTTTGGGGAGAGGGCCCAAGAAAAAAGTTGCATCGCAGACAATCAAAATGATGTTACGCTGGTGGTACATAAACAGTCACCTCCTCTTCAATGTCACTAAGACGAAAGAGCTCATCTTTGACACCCGCAACAAAGTCACCACCCTTCATTGCCACACTTCCATCAACAGCCAACCAGTGGAGATGGTGGAGAGCTTTAAGTACCTCGGCATCATCCTGGACAATAAGATTTGATCATCACACCAGAGACATCCATGAATGCTGCCAACAAGGGCTCTCTCAGTCAAACCCCATATCCTGCTTCTGCAGGAGGCAGTACCTCTTTAAGTACAAGCAAAATTACTGATTTTGATTCTCAAAAAATACGCAAAAAAACCCAACTTTGTTACATTAATGAGAGCAAATGTAATTTGTTACTTCTACTCCAACATCAGCTGCCTGTGAACACCAAAATCTCTCACAGCATCCACTGGGAAGAGGTCTAAGTTGATTGTCCAGCATTCAGTGGACAGCCGAAAAGAGACCAAAAGAAGGACATTCATATCCAACTCCAGAGACCAAAGACATGCCACCCGCCCCATATTTGACAATTTCTCATCACATGACTGAAAGTTCGTATTTTGGTTACGTGATGACACCTGAGCCAGCCAGAGTCCAAGCTTTTCATTTGCATTTTAGGAAAAGCTCATATTTGATCATCAAGGTATTTTGCTCCATTGTACCAATCTGCCTTTTAGATATTTTTTTTTTTCGTACAACATTGGAAATGTAGATCACAGCACCAATACAGAAAACACTGCCTTAATTTGTAGTTTACATTGAAAGTAAACAACTGATGAGGATGTGTGACTATACAGATAGGATGCATCTCATTTTGCCAGGTTGCCGCCGCGTTACCAGGGTGACGTCGCGGCGGTAAAAGGGGGGGATGTATCTGGGCTGTACTTGATAACTAGAGACGCAAGATGGCAGCAGAGAGCTTGAATCTTAATTCCAGGATTTTATGATACTGTATACAGTACCCCCTTTGACCACAAAGTGGTCAGCAATGGCAGTGGCGCTGTCCATATTTCCGTAACTTACTGAAGGCTTCATCCAAAATATGAGAAATTCGACGGGATGCTACATGCGTAAAGACGCAAAGGCGGTGGTGTTTTTTTTACTCCGACACAACCTTATAGGAGATTAAAAAAAAATGTTTTCTAGCAGGTGAATATCTGACTGAGATCTGTTTGATTTACTGACTGACTGTGTGACTGATGTGAAGGGATCCAAGGGAAGGGCTTTCAAAACGTCCGTAGAGTATAAGGATATTATTATCTGTTATCTGTTAATAACTATTATCTGAGGACAAATGGTGGAATTTAGGCCAATTTCATTTTATTTGTTTAGGATATTTCCTTATTATTCGTTTACTGTTTCCCAACGAGTGGTACAGTATTTACAGTCAGGTGGGGAAAGCCATAATTTGCGCCCGGCCGCCCGGTACTACCCAGCCATAGCAGAGTGATTTCCTACAGTATACATGTTTTAAATAGTCTATTGTAGTTCATGAAATAAAGACAGTTTATAATTTGTCCTCAGAGACTGGTGGTCATCTTTTCAGCCTCTCACCGGGTAAAACGGGTTACCCACGGCCCGCTATTTCCAAGCAAACTTTATTACAGTAGCTTAGTGTCTTTAAGGTGTTTTTCTCCATTATAGACAAGCTTCGATTGTAAAATAAATATCAGTGTTTATATAAAAAAATAAAAAACAAAAATCACAGATTTTTTGTTTGTTTTTACCATAAAAATAAAAAGTGTATGAACTACACTGCAGACTGGCTTCTCTGAACCGGTCCAGCGCGGGTTGAATGCGCATCAGCAGGTCGGGTCTGCGTTCAATACGTCTGATGTATGAAATGTCTCTATCCTCACTGCGCTGCATTTTTATAAACATAAGATAATCTGGTCATGGGTCACATCTCTCGGTCGTGTTCTCATAGGCCGCCTCATAGCGCTGAACATCCACTACCTACTATTTTACTTTTAGGATTGTTTTTTTGTTGCTGTGACAGCAAACCAGTACCAGCGGAAACACTGGGTGTTTGTTTTACTCTTACTGTGTATATTTCTGTAACATTTTGTGATGTTTATTGCAACTTCATCAATATCTGCTGTCTTACGTTCAACTCACAGCTCCGCTCGCTCACTGGAGCAGCTTTGTAGCAGCCTTCAGTGTTGATAGGCTATTACTCGTGACCTGTAACCAATCAGATAGTGCTGTGGGCGGGACATAGAGTGAGCCGACAGAGAGGTGTCTACAGACAGAGGCAGCTGCTTCAGACTGTTTGTCATTGTTATTTTATTAAAATTACAAAACACAAAATAGTTATGAGTATTTCTACCTTGAATGGCCATAGCGGTCATATTGACCGTATGCAATATCAGTGTTTCCCACACAGACGCCCCGGTATATTAACGGCCAGGGGGCTGAGCGACAAAGAGGAGGAGGGAGAGAGAGAGAGAGAGAGAGAGAGAGAGGAGGGGTGGGGGGGTGTCGAAGTAGCTTGCGAGTCCTTTGTCCCCCGAGCCATCAAACTGTCCAACACCTCTCTGGGGAGGAGAGGGACAGAGGAGGACGGTCTGCAGGACAGATAATGCACACAGTGCACTTTAGACTGAGCTCATTTTAATTCTGCACACCACAAACAGCTCTACTCTGCACCTTTATAGACTTGTTTTACTGTATTCTACAAACAATGTACAGCTTTATTCTGCACTTTAGTCTATTTAAAAAAAAACCTCCCTACCTCAGTTCTTATCCCGCATTATATTCCATATTTGACATTACTTAATCCCCTGGTCTCTATATCTCCTGTATTTTATTATCCAGCACTATATCACTTTTTGCACTAGATTCACATTTTTAGTAGTCCCGTATCTCAGTTGTTACCCTGCACTATATTCATTTTTTTTTTTTTTTTTTTTTACAGTTTCTTCATCTACTGGTATTTTTATATCCGGTATATTTTTTTTACTTACTTGTGCCTTTTTACTAATATGTTTGCACTATGGAACTGAGATGCTGGAAACTCGAACTATCTATCTATCCATCCATCTATCCATCTATTTACAATATCACTGTTTCCCAAACAGACGCCCAGGTATATTAACGGTCAGAGAAAGAGAGAGGAGAGGTAGGGGGATGTCGAAGGAGTGTGCCATTAACGACCCATATATTTCCTTGATGGTGAGAGATTAGGGCTTTTCAACTCTGGGCTCATCTGCTGAATCACTCTTTAACCACTTTTTTTTTGTTTTAACCTTAAAAATAAAAAATCTCACAGTGTAAACTGTTTCTGAATCACTCTAAGTTATATTTTTTACAGAGAGTCCATTATACACAGCAGGGACAAGCTTCGATTGTAAAATACATCAAAACTAAAGACAGCAGGGTTAGGTTATTTTAGCGTACAAATAAAGATTCAGAAGCAGACAACAGCAGGAGGGAAGCCTATACCAGTAGGACCTCCATGTAATGACATTACTTTTGGGATTACATTGTCCAAATGGTTTGTGTAGTTATTGCATGTCTTTCTGCTGAGTTTGGTCTCCCAGAACGTTCAATCAGTTCCTCCCTGTTGAGTGGCTTGGCTTCGCGTTGCACAAAGTCCTTCAGGGAATGCCAGACCAGCTCTCTCATGTAAATGAACCGTTTTTTTTACACATTTGTATGACAATTACATGACAGAGTTGTTTTTCTGAGCTCACGAAATGAAGACTTTTTAGAGATACGTGGTTACAAGCTTAAACTCTAAAGCAGTAAAATGCAAAACTTAAAACTTAAAGTGATTCTGAATCAGTCTACACTGTAAGATTTTTTTATTTTTGAGGTTAAAACAAACAAAAAAAATCAGTGATTTTTTTATATAAACACTGATATTTATTTTATAATCGAAGCTTGTCTATAATGGAGAAAAACACCTTAAAGACACTAAGCTACTGTAATAAAGTTTGCTTGGAAATAGCGGGCCGTGGGTAACCCGTTTTACCCAGTGAGAGGCTGAAAAGATGACCACCAGTCTCTGAGTACAAATTATAAACTGTCTTTATTTCATGAACTACAATAGACTATTTAAAAAATGTACACTGTAGGAAATCACTCTGCTATGGCTGGGTAGTACCGGGCGGCCGGGCGCAAATTATGGCTTTCCCCACCTGACTGTAAATACTGTACCACTCGTTGGGAAACAGTAAACGAATAATAAGGAAATATTCTAAACAAATAAAATGAAATAGGCCTAAATTCCACCATTTGTCCTCAGATAATAGTTATTATCAGATAACAGATAATAATATCCTTATACTCTACGGACGTTTACTGCGGTCAAGCCAGCCTCCACTTCGAAAAACACAGTCAAGCCAGCCCCCACGTCGTTTTGCGATACGTCTATTACGGTAAGAGCCTGTAGGAATTGACTTCAAAATAAAAGCACCGTTCTGATGAACGTGATAGGCCTTCAAAATAAAAGCACCTTGCTGACGAACGTGATAGGCCATTTCAGATTCATTCAAGAGGTCAGTCAGTCTGTCAATAATAAATAAATGAATGAAAAAATAATTGAACAAATAAATACACAAATAAGTAAAAATTAAAAAAAATTGAAACAAAATCAATACATATGAAATATTAAATGAAATGAATGATAATTTAAAGGGAAAACAACCACATCCAAAATGTAGTTCAGAGAAAAATGTTATTCCAATTGTGTAAATACTTAGTCAAACTTAATATGAAATATTACACGGCTGTGTTGAATACTCGATTCTGATTGGTCAATCACGGCGTTCTGCGGTCTGTTATTTCTGTATAGCAGACCGTTGCTATGTAGAACAGACCGTTGCTATGGGCGCAGCTCTGATGTCGGACTCTGGCGGACCGTTTTTGCGTCAAAATATTGATTTCTTCAGTAAGTAGCTGTGTAATAAGCCGGATAATGTACAGCGAGCCGGTCATTGTTATGAAAGAATCCCCGACAGTCGGGGATTCTTTCATAACAATGACCAGCTCGCTGTACATTATCCCTTACATAGTACATTTCCAAAGACAGATCTGAATTCTGAATTACAGTATACCACCTCACACTCAGCAGCTTCATGTTTCTAAGTGCCGAATTTCACTTGAGATAGATAGAATTGATAAAAAAGCAACAGTTCACTATCACAGATTAATTTCACTTCAGGATGATAGTAGTCCACCTCAGAGTATCACTCAGACAGTATTAGGACATTCTGATGTAGAATTTCAAAATTAAAACCTTTGAAAATCTCATATATGGGCTATCTTCACTCTAAATTCAGATTAGAATTAAATGGAAACTGTCCACTATCACACACTAATTTCACTTCAGGTGGAGAGTAGTCCACCTCAGAGTTCCATTCAGGGAATATCAGGATATTCTGATGTAGAATTTCAAAATTAAAGCTTTTAAAAAATCTACAATATGGGCTATCTTCCCTCTGAATTCAGATTAGAATTAAAGGGAAACTGTCCACTATCACACACCAATTTCCCTTCAGAATAATAGTAGACCACCTTAGAGTATCACTCAGACAGTATCAGGACATTTTGATGTAGAATTTTAATTTTGTAGATTTGGTAGAATTCTGATACTTAATGGGAAGTGTCCTTTTTCCACAGACTTATTTGGTAGCTCTTATTAGTCAGGTGCAATCACAACAGCTTGGTACTGAACCTGCTTAAGACGGTGGAGATCACAGTGGATCTCACCAAAAACATGAGTACATTCAACCATAACAAATTGTTATTCCTGGATCATTGCCCATGTTGCCTCAAGGCACCTGGGCCCTTGGCAGGTTGGTGTAACTGCTGTTTACATGTTTCTTTCTTATGACCCACCATTCATACTTCCCATTTTAGGTAGCTGTCTTCTCTCTTTGAATTATCCCAGTGGTAAGAGCGATGCAGTTTGGATTTGTTTTTTTGTGAAATATTTTGTTTTAAATTCACATATAGGCACAATCAGCCAAATGTCCTTATGCTCAATTTCTGAACTATAATAATCATACTATCTTACCTTAAGAAATACAATAGTTTCACATATCAAATCTGTGGTCAGGCTGTCAAACATCAACTTATTTTGTGTCTTTATCTGTCTACAATTCCTCTGCATGTTGCAACAATGTTGCCTTTTCTTTTGGTCTATTTTTGAAAGGTCTTGTAATGACTGAGCTTGTTTAACTATTACAAGTTAGTGAAGTATTTTCTAAATAAACAAAGACACACACACACACACACACACACACACACACACACACACACACACACACACACACACACACACACACACACACACACACACACAGAACCAAAGAAAAGACTGTACATAAAAAAATGCTTTGTTTTAATGTTTTTGGGAAACAAAATTGGTGAACCAGACTGGATGGTAGTTTACATTTTGTCAGTTTTTGTTGGAAAGCAATGTTGCTTCTATTATGGATTCATTTCTTAATGTAAATAACAATAATAAATACATATAACATACTTATTTTTCTATTATTTGCTTCATTCAAAACATTGACATTTGAATTGTAAATCAACATTGTAATGATGCACAGCTTTTTTGTTTTGCATGTCTATTTATTGTGTTTAAACCCGGCATTTATGTACAGTAAGATCAGCTCCACTCATATTAGCATTATTATATTATTAGGTTTATTTATTAGGTTTCCAACTCTTGTGCTCTAAACATTTCCAATAACTCCAGAGAGTTGTAAAATAAAAAAGTCAAAATTATTGAAAAAAGATACATGTATCATTTCCACAGTTCACATAATCTAACCTATACTACACCAATATTATTATTATTATTATTATTATTATTATTATTATTATTATTATTATTATATCTCATTATATCTTCTCATATCATTTCTTACATCTTGTATCATCATATTATACAGCTATACTAATATTAGACTATTACATTATACTACTGTATCATACACTAAAATATACACTATCAGTACGCTTGCACTATTTGCACTACCATTGGCACACTGTCACTTCACTGCTGTATTTTTTTTATCTTATTTTTATTTTATTTTACTTTATTTCTATCTATCTATCTATCTATCTATCTATCTATCTATCTATCTATCTATCTATCTATGTTTTTATGGTTGAAAGTGTTAATATCCTGTAAACAATTTGATTCTGCTTGCAAAATACTTACTAAAATGTAGTTTTCTAATATATCCTACTATAAAAGTAAAAACGAATCACAGTCTTTCTAATTAATTATTTTAATTTTTAATTAAAGTTAATTGCTTTTATGATATTGTGGCAGTGGTGTGAAAACCGCTTGGCGCCTAGAAAAAATCTGAGGTGCATGACCAAGCACTGCAACAACTTGTGCACATCAGAGAAGTTTTCCTTTAGGGCGGAAAGCACCTTTGTTAATCAGCATGAGTTCAATAAAGATAGCATTAAAAAAAAAAAAGTGGTGGGGGGATGGGCGGCTGATAGCGTTAACCACGGACTTGAAGAGATGACGAAGACGGACTTGACAAGATGTCGAAAAAGGGGTGAGCACTCTTTTTGTAGAATTTATAAGACACATAAATATTAGGACACTTCTTGAAATTTCGGTTAACATTGCACATGCATGCTATTATGGGTTTTATGTCTGACATGTAGCCATAGACAATTTTTTAACGCAAAACCATCGGCTAAACTCAATTTAGCCTAAAGGATGTTTGTTTGAGCTCAGTTTGATGTAATCCATTTGCAGTGATTCATGGCTAAAAACTTGTAACCTACTTAGGCTACACTTTTTTGCAATTAATTATCACAGTTGTCATACTAATTGATGACTCTTGTTGACATTATGTAACCTACATGAAAACTACATTTAAATCAGCCCGACATTTTATAGCCACACACAAGGTATGTCAAATTATGCTCCTTCATTAAGTCAGACAAAGTATTTATTACAGTGATCGGCTAGGGGTCCCTGTATCATCAGATCATTCCGTTATTCCATTTAACTTAGGAAAGAACAGACAACCGTCTATTTTTTTTCAGGTCTTCTTTAGGCAGTAAAAAAGGAAAATGGCTTGTGTTTTCACAGTTTCGGTTTCTAACGCACAAGAAAATCCCAAACTCCTGTCATCACTGATGGATGGCACATGTTATTGTCTTTGATTAACTTGGCCAGTCTTTCTAAATTTCTTTAAATGGTCCTAATTTTTCAATTTAATGTGTGTTTTACACACTTTTTCTTCGACTCTGTGCCAGTGCATGCTGGAGATCAGACTGCAAGCATCGCGTTGAAACGTTATGAAACAAAAAGCTGCTGTGACAACCATGGCCAATAGATGCCGGTACAGGACAACGTGAGCATGTATTAACGACTCAATTAGGGTAACAAAAGCATTATTGTCTCCTCTCATATGATTAATAGTGCATCACAGGATCACTGTCTAAACTGCCATGTTTGAAAACATATTGGTGAAGAAGAAAAAGTTGTTTCACCCTTTTTAATGCATGAAACGTTATTAAACGACACTACATTATTAGGCTACAGTCCTGACATCACTGATTATGGTTATCTCTAATAAACTTTTCCAATATTTTCAAATAACGTAAAATGTATGAATACCTTCATTTTCAATTTAAAATAAGCTTTACAAACGTTTTCTTTGAATCTGCGTAAGAGCATGCTTCAGATCAGACTGCGCCTGCTCACAGCGTAGAAATGTGTAAAACAAAATAACAGAAAAACAAATTAAGACTTGCTATATGGTTTTGATTTTCTTGTTAGATCACCCATTTAAAGGCGAAAACAAGTCAACACACGGTCATTTACCTTTTCTACAGCATACAAAACCTGAAAAAATAAATACTGACTTTTTTGTCCATTTTTCATTACAAAGATTAAATACAATATTTCAATGATCAGATGATACATGGACCAGCTGGTATACTGAATTAATGGCTATGGAATATATTCGCACATGATATATATCAAGAATATGTATGCTGTCATTAAATCTTCTCCTTTTTGATTCCCGTAGAGTATATTCATTAAAGTTATTTGGGGTGAGTAAATTAATCATTCAACTTTTTTTGACAAATATGAATGTAAGAATTACTGTTCAACTATGTTATTGACCATTACTTATGTATTTCTGTTTCCAATAGAACAAAACCAAACAAATCACAATAGAAGACATTTTGGAAAAAGTTAAAGTTCTACAAGAGAATGAAGAAGTTACCTCGGACACAAAAGGCTTCTGGGGTCAAGTATGTACTGCACTTGGGATTCCCAACAATAGCAGTAATCGGTACAGACTTCGAACATCAAAAGAATTTCCTAAGGTGTGTGCTTATCAATTTGATTATCAAAAAAATAAAAATTAGATTAAAGGTTTTACAAAATCAAAGCTAACATTTGTATTTCTTTTTTTCATTTTAGCGGAAAGTGTCTGAATCTGTCCAGCTTGCGCAGGTTTGTATTTTTTGTAATACAAATTTAACAGTTGTAACTTTTTGCATATATGAAAATGCAGCCATGTTGTCATGTCATATGTTCAGTATATACAATAATTGAATTAATGGCAACCAAGGGCAATAGCATATCAAAGCCCAGTGGGACTATGTGAAATGTTAAAATAGTGGTCGAAACAATCCTTGAAGTTGTTTAGTTGAATAAACAAACACCTAAATAAAAAAAACATGAATGATACAAATACCAATCACAATAGTGCTATGGTGGGGTCATGCTCCTCTGGCTACCTTTGAAAAACACCTGTAAGTTGAGAGAGAATTAAACCTTAAATTTACATTTACTTTATTCAGACTACAAGCATTCAACAACAGGGTTATAGAATTGAACATGTTACACATCTGTGCTGAAAGACAGGACGTGCTTACTTTTGGAAGAAATACAGTTTATACTCCAAAAAGGTTTCTGGGCTTACTCATTTTCCCAGTCTTCAGTGTGTTTTTGCACCGCAATTTGCCAATTTTGTGGTTGATATCTATCTGGTTAGCTAGTCTGACATGATCAGTAATTGAAATGATATGCAATCAAAGTTATAGTATGGGGGGACCTATGGGTGCACGTTGCATTGTGCAGGTGATTACTGTAACATTTCAGAGCAGTTGAGGATGATGGTCTGTGGTACTTCAGGTTTGTTTTAAACAGACAAGACCAAAGAAGCTCAAAGAAAGCAAAAAGGTTATGAAACATGGCCAAAATGATCACCACACCAGAAACTACACTGTCATATTAATGTCTTTGAAAAACAAAGAAAATGTTTTTTTTCATGATAAGTGGACACAGTATTTATGACAATATTTTCAACAAATTAAGAATTGTGCCAGAAAGCGCAATCAATGTACCGTATATGTAAGAGAAATTCTACAAGAGAGATCACATAAACTTAGGCTATGCATACATGTCACTATGGTAAATTAATAAACAATTGATTTCATTGGCATTCAACACTTAAGTAAGAATTTTTTGGGAACTTATCAAGCTTTCATTTTTCAATAGTTTAGACATGGTCACAGAGTGAGTTATAAATCTAAGGTTTTTTAAACGTTAATGAAGTTTTGGATGTTTATTTTATTTTTCAGAATATTCACCTTTCAGAATTTCTTTCTTTTAAAGCTCGATTAAGAATTGATCTTGATTATATTAATATTCTTTCTTTCAAAGGACAAGCCAGAACTGCCAGCATCTCCTCAGCAGACGGAAAACTGGACAGAGGAAGATGAACAGAAATCATCTGAGAAAGTATATCAGTACTGTGTGTGTATTAACATTGTTTACATTTTAGGAACCTTAACCTTTAACACTAAATGTTGGTCGTTTTTCTTTCAAAGGACAAGTCAGAACTGCCAGCATCTCCTCAGCAGACGGAAAACTGGACAAAAGAAGATGAACAGAAATCATCTGAGAAAGTATGTCATTACTGTGTGTGAGTTGCATCTTTTACATTTTAAGAACCTTAACCTTAAACACTAAATATTGGTCGTCTTTCTTTCATAGGACAAGTCAGAACTGCCAGCATCTCCTTAGCAGACGGAAAACTGGACAGAGGAAGATGAACAGAAATCATCTGAGAAAGTATATCAGTACTGTGTGTGTATTAACATCGTTTACATTTTAGGAACCTTAACCTTTAACACTAAATGTTGGTCGTTTTTCTTTCAAAGGACAAGTCAGAACTGCCAGCATCTCCTCAGCAGACGGAAAACTGGACAGAGGAAGATGAACAGAAATCATCTGAGAAAGTATATCAGTACTGTGTGTGTATATAGCACCACCTAGTGGCAACAGGAAGTTACTGCGTCGACCTGTGTCCCGCAAGTACCCCCGACGTGTGGGAAGGTGCGAGGGCCCGTTCATCGCTGCTTGCAGCTTTAATTTCAATTTTATATTTTGTCTTTCATTCATTTATTTACTCATTCATCTGTTTTTGCACTTTATAAGTAATGTTATTGTGTTATGTTATTCTTATTTTATTTCAATTATATTTAGTTATTTTTTATTTATTCATATATTTTGCTCTCTATAAGTAATCTTATTGTGTTATGTTATTCTTGTTTTATTTAAATTTTATTTTGTTATTTAGTATTCATTTCTCATTCATCTAGTTTTGCACTATAAAAGTAATCTTATTGTGTCTTGTTATTCTTGTTTTATTTCATTTTTATTTAGCTTTTTATTAATTTATTTATTATTCTATTTTGCAATATATGTTGGTACTCTGAATTGTACTATTATTTTAGTTATTGATGCTAGTGACATAATACTTTTGTTACTTCCATTATATTGTTGGATGAATATTCGTAATCTTCAAAAATTTGCAACGTATTTTGTAACTACTGAAATACATTTTACACTACCCACCCCCAAAAAGAGACACCACATCTACATTAAACTTATTACTTAAAATTTCACTCAGCACCTAATTCAGAATTTCAGAAATGTGAGACAGCTAACACATCACATTGAAATACTCCATCTCCTATCTGTGTCCCTGTAATAATAAAGAACATTGCTAAGAGTATAATGAACAAAGTGGGGCCAGGTATGAAAATAATCTATCTGTAAAAGAAAATGCAATTACACATTTTAGAGGGCTTTAGGTTTTTGTGTGTGTAATAATTTCATTACAAAACAAGTGAATGCAAGTACAGGGAAATAGGCCAAAATAGATTATACAAAGTAAGAGAAAGAAAAATTCCAATAACAAAGGGTACAAATGGCTTTAATTTTGAAATTCTACATCAGAATGTCCTGATATTCCCTGAATGGAACTCTGAGGTGGACTACTGTCCACCTGAAGTGAAATTAGTGTGTGATAGTGGACAGTTTCCCTTTAATTCTAATCTGAATTTAGAGCGAAGATAGCCCATATATGAGATTTTTTAAGAGCTTTAATTTTGAAATTCTATATCAGAATGTCCTGATTTTCTCTGAATGGCATTCTGAGGTGGTCTACTGTCAATCTGAAGTGAAATTAGTGTGTGATAGTGGACAGTTTCCCTTTAATTCTAATCTGAATTTAGGGTGAAGATAGCCCATATTTGAGATTTTATAAAGGCTTTAATTTTGAAATTCTACATCAGAATATCCTGATATTCCCTGAATGGAACTCCGAGGTAGACTACTGTCCACCTGAAGTGAAATTAGTGTGTGATAATGGACAGTTTCCCTTTAATTCTAATCTGAATTTAGAGTTAAAATAGCCCATATTGTAGATTTTCTAAAGGCTTTAATTTTGAAATTCTACATCAGAATGTCCTGATATTCCCTGAATGGAACTCTGAGGTGGTCTACTTGTATTCTGAAGTGAAATTGGTGTGTGATAGTAGATAGTTTCCCTTTAATTATAATCTGAATTCAGAGGGAAGATAGCCCAAATTATAGATTTTTTAAAGGCTTTAATTTTGAAATTCTACATCAGAATGTCCTGATATTCCCTGAATGGAACTCTGAAGTGGTCTACTGTCAATCTGATGTGAAATCAGTGTGTGATAGTGGACAGTTTCCCTTTAATTCTAATCTGAATTTAGATTGAAGATAGCCCGTATTGTAGATTTTTTAAAGGCTTTAATTTTGAAATTCTACATCAGAATGTCCTGATATTCCCTGAATGGAACTCTGAGGTGGACTACTGTCCACCTCAAGTGAAATTAGTGTGTGATTGTGGACAGTTTCCCTTTAATTCTAATCTGCATTTATAATGAAGATATCCCATATTGTAGAATTTCTAAAGGCTTTTATTTTGAAATTCTATATCAGAATGTCCTGATATTCTCTGAATGGCATTCTGAGGTGGTCTACTGTCAATCTGAAGTGAAATTAGTGTGTGATAGTGGATAGTTTCCCTTTAATTCTAATCTGAATTGATAGTGAAGATAGCCCATATTTGAGATTTTTTAAGGGCTTTAATTTTGAAATTCTACATGAGAATATCCTGATATTCTCTGAATGGCATTCTGAGGTGGTCTACTGTCAATCTGAAGTGAAATTAGTGTGTGATAGTGGACAGTTTCCCTTTAATTGTAATCTGAATTCAGAGGGAAGATAGCCCATATTGTACATTTTTTAAAAGCTTTAATTTTGAAATTCTACATCAGAATGTTCTGATACTGTCTGAGTGATACTCTAAGGTGGTCTACTATTATTCTGAAGTGAAATTGGTTTGTGATAGTGGATAGTTTCCCTTTATTTCTAATCTGAATTCAGAGGGAAGATAGCCCATATATGACAATTTTTATTGGCTTTCATTTTGAAATTCTACATCAGAATGTCCTGATATTCCTTGAATGGAACTCTGAGGAGGTACTCTAAGTGGTCTACTATTATTGTGAAATTAATCTTTGATAGTGAACAGTTTCCTTTTATCAATTCTATCTATCTAATTGACATTAGTCACTTAGAAACATGAAGGTGCTGAGTGTGAGGTGGTATACTATAATTTATTAGTCAGATCAGTCTTCGGAAATGTATTATTTAATATTAAGTTTGACTAAGTATTTACACAATTGGAATAACATTATTCTCTGAACTACATTTTAGAGGCGGTTGTTTTTCTTTTAAATTATCATTCATTTAATTTAGTATTTTGTATGTATTCATTTTGTTTCATTCATCTATTTTTTTCCTTATTTATGTATTTATTTGTTCAATTATTTATTCATTCATTTATTTATCAGAACGGTGCTTTTACTATGAAGTCAGTTCCTACACGCTCTTACCATAATGCCTATGATATACACGTACCGCAAAACAACATGGGGGCTGGCTTGACTGTGTTTTTCGAAGTGGAAGCTGGCTTGACCGCAGTGGACGTTTTGAAAGCCGGTGATGATAATGCAGTGATTATGGTTTCATGTTAAATAACCTCTCTTGGACGCTTGTATCACAATGCACCTGATGGCCGTTCTTTCAGGTACAGTATTGTGATACAAACGTCCAAGACAGAACGATAATGATTGCTGATGAAAGTTATTAAAAAATGCGCTACTTTGGCTCTGAAGCAGCTGCCTCTGTCTGTAGTCACCTCTCTGTAGGCTCACTCAATGTCCCGCCCACAGCACTATCTGATTGGTTACACGTCACGAGTAATAGCCTATCAACACTTAAGGCTGCTACAAAGCTGCTCCAGTGAGCGAGCGGAGCTGTGAGTTGAACGTAAAACAGCAGATATTGATGAAGTTGCAATAAACATCACAAAATGTTACAGAAATATACACAGTAAGAGTAAAACAAACACCCAGTGTTTCCGCTGGTACCGGTTTGCTGTCACAGCAACAAAAAAACAATCCTAAAAGTAAAATAGTAGTTAGTGGATGTTCAGCGCTATGAGGCGGCCTATGAGAACACGACCGAGAGATGTGACCCATGACCAGATTATCTTATGTTTATAAAAATGCAGCGCAGTGAGGATAGAGACCCGACCTGCTGATGCGCATTCAACCCGCGCTGGACCGGTTCAGAGAAGCCAGTCTGCAGTGTAGTTCATACACTTCACTGATAAACCAGAGAACTGTGCAGTAACAATGAGCTTCATGATCAAAGAAAGGTTTTCATCACATCTACACTTTAGTCCACTCGCACTCTCCATCGACAACATTTTAAAACGGTCAAAATGACTGCCTTGGTAGCTCTAGTGTTAAATTAATTAAACGGTATAACTGACTATTTTTTTAAGGAGACAGGGTTGCCCCCACGTTAAGTTCCCTACTGTAGTGTACTGTATGTAGACTATTGTACTGCATGAGGAGCAGAAATGCAGGGTTCAGCTTCTCTCACAGCTGTTGCGGTCTAGACTGCTCACATGTGCCACCTGGTGGTGGTTGGTGCACACTGCAGCTAGTGCAGGAAACAGCAGAAGAGAATTAAAGTCCCCCCCCCCCCTTTCTGCCACAGCGAGGCACCGTTACCGCTGCAGCAACCCGGCAAAATAGATGCATCCTATCTGTAGTCTGACTCACCGGATGTAGACTGTGGGTAAAAGCCTACCATTGCCCATGTATTTCACACAGCATTCTATTTTGCAAGGGCACCATCGCTGCATCCTGTGCTTAGCCCCGCCCAAGAAGATTGTGGTTGGTTTAAAGAAATACAAACAAGCCAGAGAGTTTTTCTCCTAGAGCTGAATGATAAGAGCCAGGCCTTTCTTTAGCGCTGACACAGTGCTGTGGAGATAGGTCTGGCTATGCGAGACAAGTCTGACTGTAGTGCGATATAAATGCAAAGACAAAAGACTGAAAGTGTAAACGGTATCTCTGGTGATACAGTGCATCTGTCTTCCTCCCCTCCTATCTGCATCTGAAGTTCAAGTATAATCGCGCCATCAGTTCTGAAGCACCATGTTTGTGACAGCTCATTTCCCTGTTGGAGCTGACAGTGATGGATAGAAATTGTACTGTGTGTTTCTCTGTGTAACTAGCGTGTGATTACACATGAGTGTTTAAGTGGGTATGCACACCTTGGTGTGTGTGTGTGTGTGTGTTTGTGTGTGCGTGTGTGTGTGTGTGTGCGTGTGCGTGTGCGTGTGCGTGCGTGTGCGTGTGTGTGTGTGTGTGAGTGTGTTTGGAGGCTGCAGCCCAGTAAGGGTTATCCCTGCATGAATTCTTGGGGGCAAACAGTCAGCTAATAAGTCCCTAGGTGAAGGAAACAAAGGGAGACAGAGAGAGCTAGATAAAGTTTGGAGTAGAGTTTTAACAAGCCTTTATTGTGCAATTACAAAAGTTTCAGTTAGTCCACTGTGAAAGTCCACACACAAAGCAAACTCACAAACATTAATACAGAAAACAAACGCCACCCTCTGTCCTCAGGGTTAGACCCTCCATTCGGATAAGGAAAAACCTAAGGAAGAGCAGCAGAGGAGGGACAGACATGAATGTTGTATGTACAGACTAGACGTACATACATTTAGTAAAATTACAGTTTGGGCAAGGAGGATGATATATTTATGAATAGATTGTAAATATTTAAGAAGAATATGGATCTGGAATAACGTCAAGCAACTTCCTGAACTGACTGCTCCACCACGTAGACCTGGAAAGATGACAGACTACACAGACTCACAAGAGGCAAAGCTCAAGCCCACCGCTCACACAGATAGGAGAAAAGAACAAACACATAGAGAATGAGAGAGACAAGGACAACACGGATACAAGGGAGAGAGAAAGATAAGAGGAGAGACTCAATCTCCCAGAGGACGAAGATCCAGATCAAAAACATATGGAATGAGGAAGCGGCAGTCATGGGAGAGAGAGAGGTCCCAAGACGGCCGATGGTCCAGCACAGGGAAGCCTGAGTGAAAAGGGAGGACAAGGAGGAGAAACTAGGGAGAGGAGAGAGAGGGACACACAGCTTGGATGCTCATGTGCTTGTAGGACACAAACAAACAGAGGGTTTAAGAGTTGCAGTGGTTTTCAGAAAGTTTGCAGTGTCCTCATCTGCAGGACGAACATGGTCTAAAGAACCAGGCTTGATAGATTCATTGAGACTGACCCACCGGGCCGACAGTGGTAACAGGTACAAGCCTGAAGTAATGAAAGAACAAGCAACTGACTGAAAGTTACGGTGAAAGATGAGCTTTAAGTTTGGATTTAAAGGCCTCAACAGAGTCAGACTCTGATAGGAAGCTAAAAGCTAAAACTGGTGTAATATTGTCAAATGTTCTAGTTTTAGTTCAGATTTTAGCTGCAACATTCTGAACCATTTGAAGACTTTTAGTATTAGCACATGGCAGGCCTGACAACAAAACATTACAATGATCAAGTTTGGATGAAACTAAGGTGTGAATGATGATCTCTGCATCAGGATCAGGATCAGACCAGAAAAGACCTGATTTTAGCTGTGTTGTAGGTGAAAAAGTCGGTCTTGCTGATCAAAAGTGAGAGTAGGATTAAATGTAACACAAAGATTCTTGGCTGTCTGGCTTTGAGAAATCACACTGTAGTCAACAGAGTTACTGTAACTTGGTTAAACTGGTGTGTAAATCGAGCAGGACCGATGACCAGCATCTCAGTTTTATCTGAGTTTAGGAGCAGGAAATTATGTGACATCCAGTTTTTCTCAAGCAGGCGTTTAATTTAATAATTTGTGAATGACCATACACCTTTACAGGCACATACAGCTGAGTATCATCAGCGTAGCTGTGGAAATTAATTCCATGAGTGAGTATAATTTGGCCAAGATTTGAAATATAAACGATAGTAAGCAGAAGATCATTCACCACTTTACTAAGTGCAGTTTCAGTGGAGTGGCAGGCCCTGAGAGCAGACTGAAAAGTTTCACAAAGATTACTGTTAAGTATGTGGGCTGAAAGCTGTTGAGACACAACTCTTGAGATACTTTTGAAAAGAATGGAAGGTTAGAGACTGGTCGATAATTATTCAGAGACCCTGGATCAAGGTGTGGTTTCTCAAGAAGAGGTTTAACCATCTTAAAACTAGTGGCGACAAAGCCACTCCTAAGTGATAAATTAGCAATATTCAGCATTGTAGGTCCCAAAAATGGCCAGAGATCTTTGTAAAGTTTAGGTGGTTGGGGGTCCAGGAGGCAGTTAGTTGGTTTAGAAATCAAAACCAGCTTAGACAACGTTTCAATAAAGTCTCAACATTACGCCATTTCCATTCCAATCTCAGGCCTGCTTAAGACAATGTTTTTCTTCAGTAAACCACAGTCAGGACCTCTTTGACCGTCTTCTTTTGGTAGAAAGAGGTGCAACTAAGTCCAGGAGACTAGAAAGGTCTGTATTTAAGTCACAATTTTCACAAGGCCTGTGGCTACCTTGAAAGGAGCCATGATCACTCACCAAGTACAGTGAAATTTGGCGGACCATTGGGATGAGTAGTAAATACAAATACAGGCTAGTGTTTACCGCGGATGTCACAGGAGAAACAGTCAGAGCAGATATCTCTATCCCACGTGATAGAATCAAGTCAGAGTTGCATGTACAAACTGAGTGAAACCAAAACTATCAAGTAGTGCCAGATATGCTTTAATTAGAGGATTGAAGGGCAATATTGAAATCACCAATAATGAAAATCTAATCCTAAAAAATCTCAAAATTATTCAAAAAAACGGGAATAATGGCCAGGCGGTTCATAGAGTTCATCAAGGTGGAGCATGTTGCCCTGCACAAAGTAATAGTAGATGGTTTTAATTCATGATCCTCAAATGAGTTGAATTTAGGATCAAGTTTGGAGGTTAAATTGAAAAGAGATTTATAGATTAAGGCAACACACAGACATTTGTGATTTGTCATGTCCTATATTGTTTTGTGTAAATGTTGATTTCTTTTTTTTAGGTGCGAAGCTTCATTTAATGTTAAGAAAACAATTGGTTTCATTCATGTTTCACATAAACCAATCATATCCAGGCCATACTTAAGAATTAAATCCTTTATCAGTAAGGCATTGGTTTTATAAAACCTAATTTTGAGGGTCTTGTTGGGGCTGCAGCTTTCATTTGTAGGCCAATCTGTAGAGCTGGTTGATAACATATTAATTGGAACAAAATACTTTTTTATTAATAGTAGAAAATGTTGGTGGCCTGCGCACACAAGGGTGTGTAGATACAATTGTGATCACCTTAGGTGTTTTGTTTTGTAAGACTTTATCAGGTGCTTTGTGGGACACTGCACCATCACCAGCAGTAGGGATGGTAATCAGATTTTTTGGACTCACATATTTAGGGAAAGAGAATTTATGAGCAATATGGTGGGGGAGGGAGACAGTCTCAATGCTGTAAACCGTTGTAAATCAGTCTTATAGTCTGCACTGTGAAGGTTTTCTTGGCTGGACGTATTAACTATGCTAACTTAAATATCCGCACTAACTATGAAACTCGCAGGCTCTCTTATCACCTGTGTGGTCTAAGTCTCTAATGTCACACCTGACGTAAACACCTGTTCATCTTCCTGGATAAAATATTCCAGTAGGATGAAGACCGTCTGCTTTCAGCAGGTCGGGGCAGCCCCAGAAAGAAGAAGGAAATACTGTTTTATTCACTGAGTCAATAAAAAGACGAACAGTCTACAGCCATGCTAGTGGCTCTGTGTTTATAACAGTTGCTCATTAGCAAATTACAGTTGAGACTGATGGGGATGTCATTAGTTTAGCAGGTATTTGGTCATAAACCAAAGTATTTGATGAATACAAATTTTGATCTGCTTATTAGATGAAATGTTAACAGATTAACAGACGTTATTACAGTTCATACTTGGTAGAACATGAAAGTCTGTCCCAAACATCATCGCGATCCATCCCAAATTTATTGAAACATGTCATGCAAAACTTCATGGTAGCACTATAGGAATAGTCAGACAATGACTGAAGTCATTAAGAATCATCCTCTGGGGACCATGAATGCCCATAATATATATTCAAGCTTACCGACATTACCATTCCTAGAGCCAGGCTGCTAGCATGGCTAAAAACAGTGAATTGAATGAATAAAAATCCCTCCAATAATGTACTGTATTATGTCCTCTCAAAAGCATCACGTGTTTATGGCATAATGGACATAAGGCTTTGGTCATACACTCACATGCTCAGAAATCTAATGATTTGCACTAAGCAGAGCTGCATGTGTTTAGCTGACTCGTGCATTTAGTGTTAACCTGATGACTAATGCTCTGCATGCATTGGCCAGCTTTCAGCTTTCTTTTGACTGCAGCAGTCTCTCACTGTAATGAATAAATGTATCAGCCCTTACAAACCAACTATTTGGAGAATACACCTCAATAGTGTTTTGGTCCAGATAATGTCCCGTACTTTTTATTCATACTGTGTAATGTAGTATGTCTGCAACTTGATCTCATTACACTTGACTGACCAGTTAAAGAAGGAAACAATGATTTATTTAAATATTGTATATGTTGTAAATGTTGTATACTGTATGCTCATATGAACATTTTTTTCTTGAAGCTAGGGTGGATAATGCATTTTAGAAACCTTTTTGTTACGTTTGGTTGAAATTTTCTTTACATTCCAACAGCAATCAATAAATCAAATGCTCTGATAAAAAAAAAGAAAGAAACGGAACCTCAATAGTCCAAAAAATGTCCCACTGGACCAAAAGCCCATTTGTCCAACAGTCCGTTATCCCGAAAACAAACACCCATTGTTCTGAAGGCCTACTGCCCCAAAAATACAAACCTTCCCTACAACAAACAGAAGCACATGGCTAATTATTATGCAGAATGAAGTCATCTGACCTTCCTGCTGGCGATATTTTTTGCCTTTGGGGCTTTTTGTCGGAAACGGTCTATGTTTTCATAAACCTAACCTGGTAATTTTGTTGCTTAAACATAAGGAGATTTCTGTCAGAAATGCTAAATTCTACCATGTGTGAAAAAAAAATGTTGTCGCAAATCCCCTGGATCTAACAACAAATCATTTTACCAGCACAACTTGTGCCGTGACAGTTGCACCGACAGTGTTACATCACCTGCTGTATTATACTCTAAAGTCCAGCTGCGTGACTTTCACTTCCCTTTGACTGCAAGTTTTTGCTTTATCATCTATATCATGTCAAACCATTCCCACAATTTTTCTGACATGGTAGAGCACTGCTCTGATGTCACCTCACATTGCAGTGTCGATGCAGAAACGATATATCGTGCAGCCCTATTTTTTACTCTTTGGTTGCATTTTTGTGAAGGAAACTTGCTCACAAACAATGCTAACAAATCTTAGGAATGCACTACTACTCATGTACAGGTAACATTCATCAGAGCTTCAGTAGGCAGAATTGGGTAAAAATTCCATAATAACTTTTCAGCATATTGTAATTCAAGTGTTCTGAGAGAAAACTAGACTTCTGCACCTCCTCATGGCTCTGTTTTCAGGCTTTAAAAAATCTAGCCCGTGATGGGAGACTTTTGCCAATCACAGGTTATTTCAGAGAGAGAGCGTTCCTATTGGCTGTGCTCCGGCTGGTGGGTGGTGCTTGGTATTTCCTCAACAGATCTCAACATGGCTGCCGGGTCACAAACTTTCTCATTAAACAATGCACTATAAGATGTTTCTGAAAACATTTAAGGTGAGAAACATTACAGTAACAGAATATTGATTCATATTTGATCAGCGCTGCCTAGTTTGACCGTTTGATCGGAGTTTGTGAGACTGATACCAGCTCTCATAGACGGCAGCTGGACGGCAGACTCGGGATCAGCTCTGACTGGTTGTTTTCCTCCGGTCTGTGAAGTCTTGCAGATGCCGTTAGGAGCACCGGAGGACACAGAGGCACATGATTTTTTTTCAGATTACCTGTCTCATTCACTACTGTCAGGATATACTGACCGTTTTATAAAAATAACTTTTTTAATCATATTTGCTCCACTTCTAGTCACTGCAGATTTAAGTTGAAAGATTTTTTTTACATAAAGTTTGTGCAGTTAAAAGATTTTGCGAACATGCATTCACTCACACACAGTCACATGGCCATTAAAATGGTTTTGACATAATACATCGCAGGGCTCTAGGTCTAGTAAACTCTCTCTTATCTCTTGTCCTTTGTTGTCCTTGTATTAGTTTAAATATCAATGTTATTTGGAATGTTTTTTTTATCATTTTCTTTTATGTGAGGTGTTGAATGTTATTATTTTTAGAATTATTATTATTATTATTAATAATGTGTTTGATGGTTTTATAAATAACACTGCCTGTATGTATTTTTTTATTCACTGATAAATCCCTGAACAGTATAATTCAACATGCTTAACATGTAGAATACACACAGCTCTTTATGCTTTACGAAGTAAATAATCTTATAGATAATGTAACTCATACATAACCTAAAAGTACATGTTCCCATTAGAGTTTTGAAAGCCAAAATAAATGGTAGAAAAGCATCGGACACTGAGCTTCCTGAAATATGTCTCCCCACTGTGCAGAGCCAGCAAACATTTCAACCCAGCTATTCCAATTTACTCCCATAATTGGCTGTCTGTGCAGAGAGAAAGTGGCCATATCTCAGGGTTTTCCTCCTTCCTTCCCTGTAATTAGAGGAGGGAAAGAGTCTGTTCCTTCAATTAAACAACAGTGCAGCAGGGATAAGGACTGCCCTCTCTTTGTAAAGCGGACTAAAGAAGCAGCACTCTCCCAGCAAAATAAATACGGCACCACGTAATGAGCTAAGCAGTGTGTGTGTGTGTGTGTGTGTGTGTGTATTGGGTAAATATTGGTTGTTATTTAAGCTGGTTAAAGTAATTGATGATGTAATTTGTGAGAGCTGGTCGGAGACTAAAAGACGCAGAAGAAACGAAGGTTACAATATTGTAACCCTAGATCTATAAACACAGGCGGAGCACTCCACTGCACTCCATGGGTAATGGTCTCCTCCAATCACAAGCACATATTCACCCTCTGAAAATTTGCATAAGTGTAGCAGGCCAATCAGGACGTACCTACCCAAATACTTGCAGAACCCCACAATATATAAGGCAGTGCACACAGCTGTCTGTCATCCCAAGCCCTCTTCAGCGAGTGGTGCAGGAGCGTCAGGGCCTCCTTGGTAAAGGGCTCCACCAGTGCTTAATAGACCTAGGGTTGCAATATCGTAATCTTAGTTCTAACTCACACAAGCTCCGCCCTCTACTGGAATCGATGGGTACAGAGGGTGGAGTCCGATGAATGCCCGCCCTGCCGCGGCATAACATCGACCCAACCATACTGATCCAGACCGGCCAGAGGTTAGTCGCAGCAGCCCACCTACTTCTTCATAGCCTAGGCTGCCACAGCGGAGAAGTAGGGGGTCCCCAGCCAACCCAGACAGTACACAACTGAGCTGGTCAAGAAAGCACAGAGACACTCGGATTACATGGGTTTCTGATTTTTCAAGATTTTATTCTGTAAATCTTTAAAACCGGAGAGCACTTTGTGCTTAAACTTGAAAAGTGCTACGTAAATAAATTTCTTATTCAAATTATTATATATTTATTAATGAGACGTCAACATTCTACATAATTATAGGTACAGTATGTTACTGTACGTGCTTCTGAATTAAAAAAAAAAAAGAAATGTTTGCTCAAGTATCCACCATCTGACAAAATAATACCACTGTACTGTACTGTACTGATTCATGGCACTATATAATCAAATTATAATATAACGAAGTGACCATTTACTTTGTAAAAGTCCATAGAATTGTGAGTGAGTATTGTATTTTGTTCTCAGGGTTACTAGGATCAAGATTATGTCCGTTATTGCATGTGGGTCCAATGGGATAGGAATGTTTGACCAACCACTGGTGGCGGGTATGAGTTTGTGATGGCCCAATATCCAGTTTTGTTCCCAATATATCTATCGACATATCTGCCAAATGTGGTGCTTTTATCACAAAATTAACAATTGTTATGATATGTTGAGCTAGGCTGCCCCACTATCAAGGATTGTTAAAAGCATGGGTGTTGAACGGGGTGACTGTTGTGGGTTGCGTCAGCCTTGGCATTTAGGGTTCTAGATGAAACCCTTGGAATATAAAACGGTTCTCGGTATAACCCCCTGGGGGGTTCTTGTTTGCACTCTTTGAATGTGGAAAGGTTGATAGAACCTCTAGAAAGGGTTCTGTGTGGAACCATTACACCATAGAAGCCAAAGAACCCTATATGGTTCTAGTTAGCACCTTTATTTCTAAGAGTGTAGCCTAATGGTTAAGATGCATATCACATATTCACAATGTCCCCAGCTTGATTCCATCTGTGGAACCTTGCTGCATGCCATACTCTCCTTCTCCCTGTGTCTCGTGTCTGTGTTCACTATCTCTATCAAATAAAAATAAAAAAATTGCATATTACAAATATCAAGTAAATATAAAATATCAGTCTGTAATAATCACCACTGTATATGAAAGCAATATCAGTGGCAAGATATTAAATAATATTAATACATTGTTTAACTTTGACTAAATACAGGCACAAGCTACAATTTAGTATGTTGAGCTCAATGAGCTCAATAACATGAAAAAAAAAAAAAAGGTTTGGTTCATTTGACCGTATTGACTCGGTACAACACTGAGTCAATGACTCTACCTTCTCTGCAATTTGAGAAAAAAGAGCTCTAATTATCTGCTACTGCTTTGCTATAAGGACAGCCAGGTGAATTTCACATCTCTACATTTTAGGATATCAAGATTCAAGTATTTATCATTTTGAATATATTCATTAGTGGAATTAATATACTTTTGTATGTGTGTTTCTGGTGAATGTGTAAATGTCGCCTTTTTACCACTTGAAGAGCCGCTAGAGCTAAAATTATTGTCACTGTTCCGACGGCCCATTATTCCGAAACCTCAGTAGTAATGGTAAATGGTAAATGGACTTGCATATATAGCGCTTTTCTAGTCTTCCGACCACTCAAAGCACTTTTACACTACACGTCAGCATTCACCCATTCACACACAAATTCATACACTGATGGCAGAGGCTGCCATACAAGGTGTCTATCTAATCTAAATCTAAATGCTCATTCACACACTGATGGCACAGCCTTCAGGAGCAATTTTGGAGTTAAGTGTCTTGCTCAAGGACACTTTGACATGTGACCGGAGGAGGCGGCGACCAAATCGCCAACCTTCCGATTGGTGGACGACTTGCTCTACCTCTGACAGCCGTCCAAAAAATATCTCATTGGACCGAAAGTCCATTTTTCCAACAGCCCGTTATCCCGAAAAGAAATTCCTATTGTTCCAAAAAGACACACTCTCCGTGCAACAAACAGAAACACATGGCTGATCATTATGCAAAATGATGTCATCAGAACTTCCTGGTTGCAATATTTGTTTTCCTACCATGGTGAAGGTATGACCTGCCCTACTCTGCCTCTGGTTAGCTTATCCTGATATTCTTACTATAAACCTAACTAATCTCACTCCTCATCAACACCGTTTTAATGCGTGGGTTTACCAGGGCTCAAACCCTGGTGCTGCCGTAAGGGCCCTACGAGGCTCTGTGGAAAACAAAATCACATGGAGACAAAAAAAAAAAAGAAATGCTTGACTTTGTGTGGTTTATTTGTACCTTTTGGGGTTAGAAGTCCAGGGTGCCCAACATTTTGAAATTTTGGCAAAAGGGCAAAACCTTTGGCCATACTTTAGTATGGGTAAAGCAGTGAGTGGGGGTATGTGAGCCATGCTCACTTTTGCCTTGTTTTATTTGTTTGTTTGTTTTGCTACTTATTTAATTTCATTCATATTTAAATATGCCTTGGTGTAATGGTGCAAAGAATCTATAGATAAGAATTTACATTGTTATTCAATTGAGAAAGAGGAAAGAACTATTAGGTAGTAGATAAGATTTGTCATCCTTACTTTGGTAGGTAAATGTATAGAATTAATCTAGAACAGGAAGTCTAACTGTGTTCAGAGAAATAAGATGATGCTGAGTGTCTTCTGGCCAAATCCAGTGACCATGCTTCAGCAGAAAGCAAAATGTGTGTACATGCTGAAGACCATGTACCCTTTAAGACATTTGAACACTCGTAGGGTTTTAAAAAAGAAAGAAAATCAAGTGATATAAAGGTGTGTAATAATGTAATTGTGAGGTGTAATGGACACTGCAGCCTCTAGGGGCCACTTCAGGAGGCTATTTGATCTCCAGTTTATTGGATTCCTGCAGATTTTCTTTTTCTTTTTTTTACTGCTTTACAATTACTTGGTTTAAGCCCCTTGAAAGGTTCAACAATCTACTGCACTCAGCTGTGGAATGTAACTAAGTGCATTTACTCAAGTACTGTACTTAAGTACAATTATGATGTTATTGTACTTAACTGAAGTATTTACATTTTAAGTTACTTTTTAATTTTACTCCACTCCATTTTGAAAGCAAATATTGTACTTTTTACTTCACTACATTTATTTGACAGCTTTAGTTACTAGTTACTTTGCATATTCAGATTATTAATAGAAAATTAAAAATTAAAAAACGTATGATACATTATGATGTATATATTAGATAATTAATTATAATTTAATAATATAATATATATTATTCTCCCTAATGAGTACTTTCACTTTTGGTACCTAAAGTAGATTTTGATGCTAATATTTTTGTACTTTTACTTAAATAAGACTTTGAATGCAGGACTTTTACTTGTAGCAAAGTATTTTTACACTGTAGTATTGCTACTTTTACTTAAAGGCAGGGTATTGGATTTATCCAGTATACACTATTTGTTATATTGGTTGAAATGGTCTTTACACCCCGACAGCAATCCATTTCTTATGAGCTCTGAAAAAAGACCGGAAAAGATCCGTCATCTGTAGCTGCTGTAATCCTGTAAAAATGTCTACCAGTCAGTGCCTCTGCGCCCAGTTGTAAAGAACCAATCAGATGCCTCCCTGCCTCCCTGCTCGTACTCTACCCAGCGTGAACTCAAATCGCGTCGCCGCCGCACGTTTACTGGAGAATGGAAGAGAAAACTCAGCTCTTAAAACATTGGACAACGAGCACAAACTCGTACCACTATTACCATATTATCGAAAATACAACTTTGATTTAGTTGTTTATATTCTGTTTGTTTACTTTATAAGATACTGCAGGTTTAAACTATTTATTCTAACAGCTCAAAGTGAAGTCAGACAAACAGGATATCAACGAGGGGAGACGGCGGATATAAAACATTGCTCGACAAAATTTACGTTACTCAAACTGCTTTTTCAGTTACAAAACAAAAGAGTGGACTGATCTCCCTCCAGATATTAGAGTAATGTTAAAAGGGTCGTGTTGTCTCAGCAGGTATCTCTCTGCCCCCTCAGAGGCTGCTCTTTCCCTCGCCTCTCTGCTACTCTGTGGCCGGCTCTCCAGCGAGCTACCCCCCCCGCCCCCCGCGGGCGATTGTGGAGCTTTTCAACTCCAAAAAGGCAGATAAACACATGTTAATTTATAAGGGACATTTGTGTTGTGATATTTAAACAAACTATCCGTCAACCAGGAAATAAAAGCCCCTCGTCTACGAGACCGGTCTCTTGAGAGAGCTCCAGCCAGCTCATAGCGGGTCTGTGAGAGTGAATGCCCGGGTGGAGAGGTGGCGATCCCGGCAGGAGCTAGCTAGCTGTGCCGGCAGTTTGTGGAGCTTCTAAACTCCGACAAGGGTGGAGCAAATGTTTGATTCGCCATCTAACATTGTAAAACTGTCAATATTCTAAATCTACACAGTTGATTTCTCGCCTCAAAATTCTTCAGAAGTGAATTTAGTGATGAAATAGCGACGAAAAATGTGAAGTAGTTACGATGCGGCGGTGCTCGTGCATGTGTGTGGGGGGCGTTGCCTTGGAAGGAGTTTCGAGGGGAGGGGAGGGGGGCTTAGACGGAGCTCCTGAGGCATGCTACTTTCAAATTATGCTAGCTGTCCAACATCGTAGACCCTATCTTTAAGTAAAAGGTCCTTATACTTCCATCACTGCACAGGTCATTGTCTGCTTTTGGAATTCTAAAAACTGCAATACCACTGGAGTTAGTTAGTGAATAAAACTACACTGTGTTTTTTTTCCCCCAGCCTTTACTTATTCAGACCAACCATTATTTGAATATCAGCTTTACTGGAGGATTTATAGTATTTGGTTTATTTCTGAGGTCCTTATTACTTTGCTGAAATGCTGACACAGTATTTTTATTATTCCTGCTGGTGCCACAGACGCCGACTTTCCTCTGCAGTGCAGTTTCAGAGTGACCGTGTATATGTGTAACTGTGTTTGTAGTGTATTGAGTGTGAGTGTACGTCCATTTGTGGCTGTGTGGTCTTTTACCTGCCACGCATGGCGGAGCAAGGCAATTGAACACCGGCGGCAACGGTCATTCAGTCTGCTTGTGGAACTCAAATGTCAGCAGCAAAGGCTGAGACCTGAAGCTATGAAATAATGTAAAAGCAAAGTGCGTGTGTTCGGCTGGGGAAATGTCCGCCACTGACTCAATATGGAGGCAGAGGCAGCCGCTTGCCTGCTGTATTCAGCTGACTTAGGCTTCAATGTGGCCATCAAAAACTGCATTGCAACTTTCTTAGCTTACTATTGCAATTTCAAAAGAATCATATTAAAGGATCTCATTAACAAATTCCAGGAAATTAAAATAATTTGAGGTCAGTCAGAAGCTCATATGTTTTCTATAAGACTTTTGTGGCCAGTGCCTTGATGTATGTTTTTTGTGTGCTATCACATGCCATATAGTCCGAAATGACTGCAATGTAAACCCATCCGCGTGCATATGCTACGCTCAGAGCTAATGACATAGAACAAAAAGCGACGCAAGAGCAAGTGAAGAGGAGCAAGTAACGCAGTATAAAAAAGCGAGAGACTATTCATGGTGGATGGGTCAAACAAATACAGGACTTATACAGGACACCCAAGAGACCGCTTTTCATGTCCCGTGTGAAACTAAATGTCTTGTTGACTAATTTTGAAGTTATGTTAGTGACGTGTTTTCCGTACTTATGTTACATTGTTTATGTACATATTTTACTTAGTTTACGTCGTTATCTTAAAGGCGCTATTCATAACATTGATAACATTCAGCTGCTAGTTGTCGCACTCAACTAGGGTGAACAAGCAGATTGGCACCACGGCAGCAGTCATAGTCAGAAGCTTGCGGGCGTGCTTAACGTTGAGCCAGTAGTTGTACATACTAAGCTCCAGTTGTGCAGTTTTCTGCTCTTGTTGCCACTATACCCGCACATAACAGTTAATGCTGCTGGCCAGTCTTTTGAGTCTTGAGTCATTGTGGGCTGCACAACAATATCATTTTGATGCTCAATTCACAATGAAAAGCATTTTGTCACGCCTCCAGTGTTTGAATCAATATGTGTGTACTGGGGTTTAGGCACAAGGTGTGGAGCTCAGACATCTGGAAGGAGCTCAGAGAACAGATACTGTAGCATTCAAAAGATGAGGTGGTTTGGATATTTGATCCAGATGCCTCCGTTTGGAGGTGCTCCAGGCACATCCAACTGGGAGGGAACTGCACAATAGACCCAGACGTTGTGAAGATTACATATCCCATCTGGCCTGATACTGTATATATATTAAAATTAATTTAGTTCATGTCATATCTTCAATTATTTTTTTGTTTTTCGTTTGTTCTCCTATGAATGTGCAGCAACACAAGCAATCAGTGCGCATGTGCAAGCCCCTGCATTGCAGAACCTGTTTAGGCAACAAAAGTACTTGGTTAGGTTTAGGAAAAGATTGTGGTTTGGGTTAAAATTAGTATGTTTGTTACTTAACTTACGCATGTGGAGTTAAATACGTAAGTTCTAACTCAAACAGGCTCCGCCCTCTTCTGGACTCTATGGAGAATACTCTCCTCCAATCACAAGCACGCATTCGCCCACTTCATTTTGCATATATGTAGCAGCCAATCAGGACGTGTCTACCCCAATAACTGCGGACCCCATAGTATATAAGGCAGCATCCACCACTGTCAGACATCATTTTTCTTTTCTCTTCAGCGAACGACGATTTGCCCACTGACTGCTCATCTCCACGGATGAAGTCGGCGCTTCAAGAACCTCGCCAGTGTCCGTCGTGCCCTGACCTCATCGATGGAGTGGATCTTCACGATGCCTGTTTCCAGTGCATGGGGACGGAACACACAGAAGAGGGTGTTTTGCAACCTCCAGACTGCCTGGCCTGCCGGTCGATTCCCAAGATTCGACGCCAGCTACGGTGGGATCACTTCCGACACTGCGATGTGATGCTCCGCTGTGATGATAGTGACCTGGAGTCCAAGCTCGACGCCATCGAAGCCCCCTCTCCAGCCACCAACGCTCCGCCACTGCCTCCGGTCATCCCTGGTGAGACACCAGCTTCGTCTGCTGATGATGACAATGATATTTCTTCAGTGTCCGGTGCATCAACAGCTTGCGGAAGCCCACCACCGACTTCTATTTGTCAGGGCTTCCGACTGGTGATGGTCGCTGCGCTACAGCTGTCCCGCCCTCGCTCTCGCTCCTGCTCCCACCCAAATCTGTGAGCTGTCTCCGCCATGGCTTTTACGGCCAGCTCAGTCGGCCTTCGTCTCGCCTTCACTTCTGGATATCTGGTAATGTGTTGAGGCGTCCTGGCCACAACCATTGAAAACAAGAGCTCCAGTGGCAGGTCTGGTGGATTTTTTCAGGGTGCAGGGTCGCACGGAGGTGTCATGCCCTGGCGTGCCCCCCCTCGATGAGGGCCTTGTGGTCTACTTGCTTCTGCAATGAGCAGGAAGCCTCCGCTGCTACGTGACAGGGAATGCTGCAATATTTTGACAAATTATTGTAACTGGGAGCACAGCTGTACGATGCATATTATAATGGACTTTCTGACTCCATGAAGGATGAATTGTCTGTCCTAGAGCTCCCCACCGATCTGGATACCTTCATCGCCCTCACCATCCACATCAACAGTCATCTCTGGGAATGGAGATGGAAACAAAGCCTGGGTGGCAACTCTCCATGCCCATTACCACTTCTGCATTTGCCGTGTTTTTGTCTAACTGAATGACTTCCAGATTTTTACCAAATCTGAACCTGTGTGCCAGGTGCCGAGCATTCTACGTGGCTGCTGGAGAATCAGCTGTTTTTTCGAAGAGGAGAAGTGTGAATTACATGTTCCACAGTGTCGTTCCTGGGTTTCACCGCTGGCAGGATCCCTCCAAGGACCAGAAGTTCCAACCCTGTGTCTTCTTCTCAAGCAGGCTTTCCCCAGCGGAAAGGAATTATGACATCAGCAACCGGGAACTGCTGGTGGTCAAGCTGGCTCTGGAGAAGTGGAGGCACTGGTTGGAAGGCACGGACCACAAGGACCTGGAGTATATCCACACCGCCAGATGTCTGAACTCCCACCAAACCAGGTTGGCGCCTTTAACTGGTTTAAGAGCACTAATCGACACAGCACCTCTCCTCCCCTTCACTTCCCCGGCCAATTGGGTTTTGATGTCCAAAAGGGATTTTCCTCAGAGAGAAATTGGCTCCCCTTTTCGTGGGTCCCTTCCCCGTCACCAAGACTTCATGTGATTATTTTCTACTAATCCTACTTCTCCTACTTCCTTCATCAGCCCTGCAATATTTATATATATAACGGGACATTTCCACCTGCTCTGCTCTTTCAGCCACTCCATTCCGCCATACCACACCGTCTTGAAACGAGAGGCCAGTATGTACGGTGACCGCAGTGCTTAATCTACAAAACACAGAGTGTAGAGAGATTTGACCTGGGTTAGCTGTGCACTGAAATGAAAAGCATTCAAAGTATTAGTGCAGAAGGGGAGCATGGAAGAGAGCAGGTCAGATAGAGAGGGAGAGATGTAGTCAGTGGTGCTCTGGTTAGAGATCCTCTGTGATAAGACAGCAGCATCAGCATTCCCCATCCTCTGCCTCTACCATCACTCCATCTCAATCCAGCCTCCACTCCATCTCTCGACCTGTATCCCCACTGTCTCTGTTTTTTTCTCCTGTGAACAACATAGACATGAACACACACCCACTTGCGCACGCACGGACAGCCCCCTCTCTTTGGTGAACTAGATGCTATTGATTGAATCTGAGGAGATGTCTGAGGAGGAGAGTACTGTTCAGGGCATGGGGAATAGACTACCCTGAGCTCTCAGCTAATAGATAGCACAGATTGCCTTGATGTGTGTGTGTGTGTGTGTGTGTGTGTGTGTGTGTGTGTGTGTGTGTGTGTGTGTGTGTGTGTGATAGTACAGATTGCCTGGTGCAAGCTGTTAGGCAGAGAAGCCTGTCTTTTCACAGGCTCCATTGACTGAAGCGCAGCGTGGAAACGCTTCGAGTTTGATGATAGGGCCGATAACAGGCCTGATGTGGCTGAATGAGCCCCGCCGGAGCCCAGCGAGCATGGAAATACGATTTGGTAAATAGTGATGGTTACTTGTGTGAGACAAATAGCTAATTTGGTCAAAAATCCAGACAGCTGCTGGGCAAGAAGGTAGGAGCCAAACTGGCACAAGTTGGACACATATAGATGTATCAGCAACTGAAATAAACACATGCTTGTGGCAGATTCCTGCACATGATAAAATGTGTTTTGTCTTATCACAAGAAACAGGTTGAAGTCAGACGTCTGTTAGTAAACTTATGTGTCCCTTGAAGGTTAAATCCTCAGTCTTCTTCAAATGAACTAGATCGTACATCCTCTTGTCCAACCACTTGTAAAGACAAAGTCTTTTTTACCTGTTCTGAAAGGCCTCACCTGAAGGAGGGATGTAAAGCCTGCTGTCACAGCCTCCCCCTGGCTGCATCCCACTGCCTCCCTGATCTCTCTCCAATAACTCTGACTTTTGCATGTCTTTGTAGACAGCGCACACTTTCAGACAGTCTCTCTTCAAAAGCATTCATAGTGTTGCACTCCGTTGCTCAAACGATAGCGACAAATTGTGTAACAAATGCAAAAAGAGAGTTTCAAACTCAAGATACTTCCACATCTCCACACACCTGGCTAGTCACTGTGTAAAGTGGGCATGTGTGTGTCGGATTGTCCGTTATAGAAAGTTATTGGACTGAGTCTCCTACCTCAGTTTTGCCATTGAAAAGGGGGGACCTAGGGGATTCTTGAAATGTAGTTTGTACAACATGTTTTCCAAACCTATCTCAAGGCAAGAGACCACAGTCTCTCCTTGAAGGCATTCATAGTGTTGCACTTGGTTGTTGGCATGAAAAGTGATCAAAGTAGTTCAATCAGGAGAGACCCCGTATCGATTGAACAATAATTTATTACATGATGCATGTTGAGAAGAATAGTGCAAAGTCTTTGGCGATTAGACTCCATCGTGACGTAGTATATAAAAGGGGGTAGTGATGCCATGATGAGATTAGGTATATTCCCCCTTGGAGTCTAGACACTGGTGGTGGTGGTGAAGTGAGTACTGAAGATCCAATGAAGGGATGTGGAGCAGGCCTGGGCACTGAATATGATGGAGACTGGAGGTGATGGGATGGAGGCGGGTTGCATCGAGCCGCTCTGAATGAGAACTGACGCAGCAGAGGAGAACAGTTTTAAAATTGATTGCAACGATATGATTGGCTCAGAGAGAGCGTGGCAGAATCTGTTTGGTTATTAAGAATGAACCACCCACAGTCAGCTGATAGAGTAGGAGCCAGTAGAGATAAGAGAGACAGAAAGGTTGTGAATGAAAGAGTGTAAAGAGGGTCTTCCTGTCTGAACTTTCGCATAAGCTTCATTTGTGTGAAGTTCAAACCCTCCCCACTTTTACACCTCCACGCACCTGGCCAATCATTCCGTTAAGTGGCCATGAGGGTTGGATTGTATGTTTCATACAATGACAAGTAACTTGCATTTATATATATATATATATATATATACACATTTAACACATGGCATATAACACACTATAATGTAAAGGTAAGCAGATACTAGTGTACAGTAATAAACAAACTGTTATAGCTACATTCGAGGGTTTGGAGCCTAAGTTAAGATAAGATGAACCTTTATTAATCCCCGGAGGGAAATTCAGGTGTCAAAGCAGCGGCATATGTGTCTTATATCAGAAGATGAAAAATATGTATTAAACATTTTAAAAATGGCAAAAGAGTGAGATATGCCCTTTTGGCACGATACAATACGTTACTTACATACGCCGATATTCTGCATTAATCTATTGCCAAAAAGGCGTATCTCACTCTTTGCCATTTTTAAAATGTTAATATTTTTCAACTTAAACTGAAGCAATATTTGTTATCTTAAATGTAATGATACATATTAGGGCCAACACTATACAAATAAGAAGGTTGTAAAGAAAAATCCTGTGAAAGAAAAATCTGGTCCTACTGATAGGTGTTAGTATTAAGTCTTTGTAAACTCTCCAGTTTATTATTTTGATTGTAAACACAAGACATATGTCTTTCTTTTCGACAGTGTATCCACACACTACTGCACAGTACACACAAAATGTAAGCTCCTTGTGGAACTTGCAGGTCATTGACTAGGCCTCTTCAAAAAAAACCTGAATCAAACGCTCTGGCTCCATTTATTGTAAAAATGCTCTGCACTGAAAAACTCCCAGTGTATCCAAACTGTCTTTCTTTCCCCTCCAGTATCAGCACAGCACTCTGTTCACCTTGCTGCAGTGCCTGCCATTAATACCCGTCAGCCAGGCTTGCTCCCACATCATATTTCTACTGGAATATATGGAGTGCCTCTTCAGCCAGCACTCAGGAAGCCCTGCATAATTTACTACAAAACAGGAAACGTCATTTGTGTTCTGCACTGGTAGCTCTCTGAGCACAACCACAAAGCCCAATTTACTCTACTATACGTTCTACTGCCCATACAAAGTCATAGCAGAGTGATGTTTGATATGAATGTGTTGATGTGTTGGTGGAAGTTCTGTGCGACCTAAACACTTATTGTTTCATTAAAGCAACATGGCTCGACATGTAGAGAAATGTATCTAGTAAGGTCTGCAATGTGAAAGATTGAGAGTAAAGTACGGTGTTCCACAGGGTTCAGTCCAAAATTGATTATTTTGTATATGAATGACTTCTGCAAGGTGTCAAAATGTTTTTTAAGTATATTATTTCAGTTTGATACAGATTTTAAAAATAAGAATAAACATTGTCAAAATGGAAAGAACATCTGAAACAACATGTTGGGTTACTTGATTATAAATAATGCTGGAAAATGCATATTCATTATATAAAATCAAAAGGACCAAAATCAAGTGCATTATTGTACAAAGCTAAGGATCAGAATGTGTTGCATATTCTATTTTATTGTTGCATACATTGCCTTCAGAGTCCATGAAACCCATACAAATCCAGTTTCATACAAGGAGATTCTGAAGAATTATTCCCAAATTAAATCATATCAAGAATGACGCCTTGCGGTCGCAGTTCACATTCATGTCCGAGAATGTCCAGAATTTGCACGTTAATTATTGAGTTTTGGCCAAAAATGTGTGATGTCAGGTCACAGTGACTTTGACCATTGACCACCAAAATATAATCATTTCATCCTTGAGTCCAAATGGACATTTGTGCCAAATTTGAAGAAATTCGCACAAGGCGTTCCTTCCAAAAGGAGTCCTTTTGACCCAAACCGCAATGTTTCCTTAACCTTACAGTCCCAGTGAAACAGAAGATAGAGCGTCTTTAGCTTCTGTACTGTGATGTATTTCACAGTTAAACAGAATATTTGAGCGGTGTACAGTTACATAATAATAATAATAATGAATTTAATTTATATAGCACACTTTAAAATACAACGAAATCTCAAGGTGCTTCACAACAAGGGCAAAACAATCACAGACAACATTAAAACAATTTACACAAGAAACACAATTAAAAGCCTCAAAAAGGGACAAATAAAATGATAGACAAATAACTTCCTGATGTAAGTTAAAAGCATAAAATACTATGAAATCATAGTGATCATAAAACCTTAGGGGAAAGCTAAAAGGAACAGGTAAGTTTTAAGATTAGATTTAAAAGCAGCAAGTGAGTCTGTGAGTTACAGGAGGGTTTTAAATCAAATTGTTAGCATTTGATTGGACCGCTAAAAAGTGGGCGGTCACAAAGCTACAGAGGACTGTTGGCTCCTCTAGCCAGTTCTCATTCCCAGAGCGTTAAATACAGAGTCTTTGTCACGGCCGTCTGCGTTCGGCACCACCGCACAATGCAGCCTTTTAGGATCTCATTGAAGCGGTATTGCCAAATCTCTACCAGTGGACAAATTTCTACAGTCACATGGTATATATCATCATATCGCCCAACCCCATCTTTCCCTAATTTTAACCAAGTTGTGCTAGTAGCTGAACCTAACCAAACGTTAACCATCATAAAACATGTTTATTTCTCAACAGAAGATGCTTCTGTGTTGTTCTGGAGGGCATAGACAGACAACATATTATGTTGTTTCATTTGACCTTTTGATCAGTTTTGATGTTCTTCATCTTCTCCTCATCCGATATTCACTTAAATCAGGAAATCTTGTGGAGCATTATTGCTTACATCACTGGTAGGCTAATAGCGGCCCGTGGGCCAAATCCAGCCCTGCGACAAAAAGATTTGCCCCCTGATGAAAGCTGAGGTTTTCCCTTTCACAGTTTGCATCAAAACATTTGCATTTTTTTTTTAATAAATCTACTGTAGATAACAATGTACATGACAGGCTTGTGTAAATCCCAATAAACATGACAACACAAATAATCAGTGATTTGCATCTCAAACACCAATAGGTAGCAGTCTAATAGACAAAAATAAAAGTATTTTCATTCAACCAATGGAGCAAGTCTCTGGTTATTGAGAGTGGATCAATTGTTTTTTAAAGCTATGGTTGGTATTCATCTTCAAAAACATGTTTTGTTATATTTGTTGAAATTCTCATCAAATCCCGACAGCAACCAATAAATCAAATGCTCTGACAAAAACAAAAAAAACAAAAAATCCGGTACCTGTGGCTGTTGCAGGACAGTAATAAACCCGTTTTACAGTAACATAAGCTGCTGTAACTTTGTTAGCACTCCCTACCTAATGTGAACAACTACATCTTCTCTCAAGTACAACCCTAAAACAAAAAATGTACAAATAATGTTTTATTCTTAAATAATAATAATAATAATAATAATAATAATAATATACAAAAAAATAAAATACCCTCCATTGAATAATGCTGAAAAAAATCCCACAGTTTAACCTAATTGCTGAACCTTGTCTTACATAATATCATTACATTATTTGTTACTTGTTTATCCTTTATGAGATAAAAATTGCAGACGTATGCAGATGTGGATGGAATTACATTTTTTTTAACCTCTCATTTAGGCATAATCTTTTATTACATTTCACAACTGATTTTTTACACCGGGTTGCTTGATGCCATTTATTATATTCCAATGCTATTCCATTTCATTCATCTGTCATTATGCATCTGCTAAAACTGTTCTTCTGGATATTTTCTCTATAATATCCTCAAATCAATATCAATAAATGCGAGTCGTCCCTCCAGTGTATGTCACAGCTAAATCTTTCTGACATTTTTATGAAGTGCAGCACCACATCACAAGCAGCAGCCTTCAAATTGAATATTGATTTTAATGATCTCTTCTTTGGGGCTGCAAGAGTTTGAATCCTAATAAAGCGTAGGGAAATGTGGCGCATTCTCAATTTCAAGAAAACTTTACACAGAGCCCTTGGGAAATTCAATGGTAATGTGATAGATTTGTTGGGTTCCTCATTCATGAAACAGATTCCAATGAACTTTTTAAAGCGTGGGGAATCTTTTTGCAAATTTGTTTCGGTGTCTCTGGGGCAGCAGTCTACTTTATGGTGGTGCTGTAATCTCAATTAAATATGAACTCTTCAAATGAAGTGTACTGCTGCATAGAGGATAGGACTTACTAAAAAAAAAGTATCACGCCTTCTTTCATTAAAGGTGGCCTAATATTTCTCAATTAACATGTTCCCTCTGCCAAAGCCCTGGAGTCAGTAGGCACACAGAAATTATAAGGCATCTGAAGGGGAGACTTTCATTAATTATTTTTTTCTAAAATGTAATTATTATGGGGTGATTTTATGATGGGTAGACTTCAGTATGATATAGTATATATAAGATGTTATTAAGGCGATGTGAAACAATCAGAACCAACCAGTAGACAACAGCGTGAACCTGTGACCCCGACCACACCATATACCACACAAATTTGCCTCATTGAATACATTTGGATTATTTATAATAGATAGATGTTAACAGGCAATGTTTTTTTTTTCCAATCCAGAAAGTGTGATGCTCTTGGGGATGGTTGGTTGGATATACAAAGCTTAGGAATTTCACACTGGAGACCAGCGTGAGGTCAGGTTAGAGTAAGTGTCTGCTTGTCTAACAAAACTGATGATGCATGTCTTGTGCAAATAACATGTACATCCTGCTTCAGGTCAGTAAAGATGAATCTGGGTTGTAGGCGAACGTAGACAAGCCGCCATTACTGTCGTGGCACCTCACTTTTAAACCCACATATAACACTGTCATGTATGTACATAATTTGACTTTTTATGCGCTTTTGCAAAAATATCTGCACAGGAGATCTTGTAGAACCAGTTACATGTTGAAAATATAATCATCAAAATGAGCTTCATACCACAAGTCAAATTTTAACAGACAGCTAGACGTCTTTTCTCTTCTGTGCTTTGGCAACACGTTCTCACTCCAAACTCGTGAAATACCGACGCTTGGTCAGTGGTCCTAAGCAGTGTTGTGCAAGTTCACACTTCACGAAGCTAGTTCAAAGTTCAGTTCACACAGATTAAAATGAACAAATTCACATTCATAGTTCACAATTTTGAATTTTGAACCAAGTTCACAGTCCCAAACAATGAACTAGTTCATGTTCATTTATTCAGTTTTTTCTTTTAAACTGGTCGGATGTTACAAACTTAATTAGTCTTTCACAATTATTTTCAGCATCCGGACCGCACCACCAGGCTCAAGGACAGCTTCATACCACAGAACTATATAACCTCGTATTATACATATGCATTACTACATTCCTGTTTACATTCAGTTAATTCGATTGAAATACTGTCTACCACAAATTTATGTTACTTGATTTTATATTTTTGTTTATATTTTAGCCCTGTATTGATCTTCATGTACTACTTTATGTCTTAAATTCTAAGTTTGCTTTTACTTTTAATTTTCCTGTTTTTAAATAGGCCAACATATTAAATGATCATTGTTGAAGGGAGCCTGAGATTCAAGACCCAACGACTGCTTTGTTGTAATTAATGTACATATGATAATAAAGAACTAATCTGATGCACATAATAACCAGGTGCGTGCATGTGATAAGAGCGCACAGAACAGTATCAGCAAGCAGAAAAGCGTCTTCGCCAGAGAGCATTTCTGCTGTGCACGCACAAATGCGGTCTCACGAGCACGGGGCTGTAACGAGCGCGAGCGATGCTCTTTTAGCGCGTTCATTGAATACAACACTGGCCCTACGCTTCAAACTATGATGCTCTATCTACCTCTCTGGCGTCAGTTCTGGACGTGTCATGGATGGCATGTCAATATACACTTGTTACATGCATCGTGTCTTTTCAAAATAAACTTCCGTCTCCACGGGAAGAAACCACTTCGGTAGGGTTAGGAAAAGATTGTGGATGACGTTATCTTGACTAAGTTGTGACTAACGAATGACCAACAAGTCATGTGACTAACGACTGATGTGACAAAATCAGTCAACGTTGACTAGTTTCACACAGAATATGAGCAGTAGTCTCCTGGGTCAAAGTGTGGTGTTGTCTGACCCATCCGCCATCCCTCCCACCCACCCTAAGCAGACTGTCACTATCATTAATTATCATTATCATCAATTTCACTTTCATAAATCCCCATTAAATCTTCATGTTTCGATCACATTCCGACTAGGACAGAGAAGGGAGCACTAAAGACCAAGTAGTCTACCTAGACGGGGCCAACGGTGAGCTTCCATCATGCTGAGCTCTATTAGCTTGGTACTCTATGTTGTTTGCTGGCCAAAATTCAACATTTACAGTGTCATTATTAAATTATAAATTTCTTCTGATTATGACTGCTAGAAATTAAGTTTGGTGATTTAAATCATAAGCTAGTAAGTAATTGCTGTTGGGTTTAATCATACTCCACACGGACTTTCACATCCAGACTGGGGAGGTCAGATAGAAGTGGTATGGAATAACGTCCATTTTCACAAACGATTTTCATCTTTCAAAGGGAGCAACGCAACAATTTCACATAATTTTGGAGCATTATTATTACTACAGATAACAGCCATAAAGCTTAAAGACAAAACTTGCTATAGTTAAATATTTTATTGTATAATTACCTCCGCCAAGGCCGAAAGCCTAGGAAGGAGGTTATGTTGGTTTGTTTGTCCGTTTGCAGGATAACTCCAAAAGTCCGAGATGGATTTGAATGCAATGTTTTGGAGGGGTGGGGTGTGGCACAATGAATAATGTATTAGATTTTTGTAGCGATCCGGATCATGATCCGGATTCAGGAATATTTTTAAGATTTCCGATCAGCCTGAGCATTAAGACCACAGGGTATAACACATGCGCAGTGTAGCTGATGACGCGCGTCTGTGACGCATGACCACGCCTTCTTCTTCTGAGAGCAGAGAGACGTGTGCGGTAGCTACTGGCCGTCCGCGGTGAGAAAGAAAAAAGCTGTAGATGACGGGATGACAGACAACGTAGTGTAACGTTATACAGACATAACAAGGCTGCTGAATGAGAGAGGCATCCGCCGATATGTTACACGGAAACACAACGTGTTAATAATAAGCAGACAACCTCACGGTACCGCCAGCTGTGATCTGTTTTTAAAGTCAGGCACCTTGGCGGAGGTCTGTGCTCTCAGAGTGCACTTCTACATTACACATATCACAGCCTTCGTCTTAACCTTTAATTCTTCTGAAAATTTTTGTCTTGTAAATTCATGTTCTGTAAATCAAAGGGGCAGATTCAGAGGACTTTTAAATAATGTTTCATTAATTTTATGTATTCATAATTTTTTTTTAAAAAGTTTGACAAACAGTTCACTAATTATTTTACAAAAAAATTGCTTGTTAATGATAATAATAAGAAAAGCCTATAGCCTAGAGACCCTGGGTTCTCTGTTCTAGCACACCTGAACCAGCTGATGCTCAGACCTGCTCCAACAGTAAGGGCTGCTGAGCTGCATCAGGTGTGTTCAAAACATAACGTGATGACTATGTTCCAAACTATTGTTGTTGCGTTATCAATTTATTTTCCACTGCTCAGTGCCAATGAACTGATGACGATGACAGCAGTGTGTAGCCTACACTCACGTTATGGATTCAGTGTATAGAAAATTAACATAAAAATGAACACAGACATCGTAGTGAAGCGACAGTCTTCTTGTACTTATTAACTAACTACCTAGCTATTTGGCACTCAGTTAGTGTGTCCCCGTCTCGTGCATCGGCTCGTCCAGATGCTCTCCACATTGTTTTAACATTCAAACAGCTTGGGCTCAGCGTTAAAAAGCCATATAATGGCAGTGACAACCCTGCCAGTTAGTTTCTTAAAATATTTTAATCATCCGTTACTCGGAATAACCGCAGCTGAAGTTATGTGATTGTCAACAGTGTTTTGCTATCCTGCAGTGCTCTCTGTTATGGGCCTGTGCCGGGCTGCACTATCACAGAGTAGAGTTTGATAGTTCACGGACAACATCATCTGATTGGGTAGAAGCCCCATTGCTCTCCCAGATTGTTTTTTTTAACACCATCACAAACAAAAAAGGAATAGTAAGAAGGAAGTCATAGCTTGCGAGTTTACAGTTAAACAAATAAAATAAACACCATTTCATGATTGCGGATGCAGCATCATCCCTACAACAAAGTCTAACAAGACAAGACGCACAGATGATCAGAGTGGATATGAACAAACCCCCAAATTAGTCTCTTAACAGAAGAGGCTGATCTTTCCATTTACATTAGGCTGTAACTGTGAAATTAATATAGAAAATGTGAGAAAAATAATTAAAAAGCAAAGTAGCGCAGTTGCACTGGGAGACTTGACTTGTTCTAAACCACTTGTTAGGAGAGGAAACTTGAATTTGACTTCATTTTCTATGTTTTTGGTAAATAGCTGTAAATATAGTACTTATATCCATAGCGATTTACAATTTGCCACTCATTCACCCATTCACACACATCCTCACCCACCAACAGCTACCATGCTGACCTGACCGTGGGGAGCATTTTGGGGTTCAGTGCCTTGCCCATGGACACTTCGTGGACTGGAGGAGCAGGGGATTGAACCACCAACCTTGTGATTAGTGCTCTACCTCTGCCCTACCTCCTGAACCTGGTTTGTTCACCACCTCTGATTGTCTGACTGACCGTGCTACTTACTTTCATGCTGTACTTCTGATTCCCTAATTAATTTGCTGAATAGGTCATAATTCATAGAAAGTGATTTATAGACGTAACACCTTGGTTTGCATCTGCCACTGATGAACATCTCTGTTATCTAAAACGTGTTCACACTCTCAGCTTAGCCAATGCTCCTTAAGCTTAATGCAGCAAACAACAATTTCCTTGCAAAGTAGCTCTGATAATCACAAACAGCTGATCGAACAAAAACACTTTCTGCAGCACATTTACAACAGAGCGAATATACAAAGGAAGCACTCAAAAAACACATTACAAACAGCGCGCACACACATACACACACACAGAGAGTATGCCACACAGATACAACTTACCCACAGATACATCATCATGATGACTAGACAGCCGAGTGCCTTCCCCTGCAGCACCGAAACAGAATCCTCCTTTACTTTAAACACAAGTTGTGCAACCTATTGCGTATCCCTCGGTCACCAGCTCACCATCAGACAGTGTGTGCCAACTCTTCTTGGATTGGGAAGACGCCTCTGAGCCTTTTTTTATTTTCCCTTTGACTTCTCTTTCTTCCTCTCCGCTCCTTTTGTGTAAAATCCTGCTTAGCCACCACTTCTCAGTGAGTGTGTACTTCAGTATGCACGCGCGTGTGTGTGTGTGTGTGTGTGTGTGTGTGTGTGTGAGGGAGAAAGAGGGAGCCTAATGACTAAATCTACTCTATGCAGCAGGAGGCTACGGCATACCACTGCACAATGAAAGCGAAAGATGGAGACAGAAGAAGAGAGGTGGATATACCCCCCCCCCCCCCCCCCACACACACACACACACACAAAAGTGTACACCCAGCAGAAGTGTTCTTGTAAATAGCTTTTTTTGTGCCTGTATTGTAAGAAGTGTATCAGTGAGTGTATATTGTATTGCAAGACTGGATGTTTTTGATGGAAAACAAGCCAGATATGTTAATAAATAATATTTCCTCATTATATTAATAGAATGTAATCCGGTCTGCTTTACGTTCTCATCAAAATGTATTTGCTTTAGCATAATAGCTGTATAACTGTAATGTATAGACAGGGTTGGATGTGCAAACCGTTAGAGGCTGCAATGTTCTATACTACCCCAAATCATTTAAATTTAGGACGATGGTTAAAAAGAATTTAGAAATAAACATATATCTAACCCTATACTGTCAGCTATTCCCCTTTTTGAACACATTTTCTTTCTGACTTTACTCTCATGTTGGCTGTTTTCTTGCGAAATAATGAATGATCGTACCTCTTCAGGTATGTAAAAATCCTTAAAGTCAAAGTCTAAATAGCAATAAAAACTCTTTTGTTGAAATGCTCACAACTCTCAACATAAGATCTTGAGTCTTGAAAGCTCTCATCCACACAAGTGCCTTGATGAGGGGTCACAAGTAGACTTTATTTCACAAGCCAAAAAGGTTGGGGAACACTCTCATAGAGCTTTACCGTCAAAACAGACGTCTGTTAAAACAATGCAGGGGCTGAATGGGATTGTGTTGCTTCAAGTACTGGTGAGACAATGACATATCCAGGAAGTTTGGTTTAAGTACATCAATGAGTTTTAAGGCTTATTAGATGCACAGCAGTTTCTAATACTATGAAACGAAAGAGGTGGATGTCTTTGTTTACACATCACTGTTGTCAGTCAACTCACACGTTTGTAATGGTGCAACCAGAGTAAAGGCCATGGGGGTCACTGAAACCTCACCGGCTTCCCACTAGCGAACAAGGCCGAATGTGTGCATAGGAATACACAACTAAGAGGTAATGAGACCAGGAGACAAACATCAGTTCTTTGTGGTTATGGGAGAGATCTTCACCCCTCAACCTGTTCTCACTCCCAACTCATCAAATACCGTCGCTTGGTCAGTGGCCCTCGGCATCTGATACCAACACACCGAGGCACCCTTTAGAGTCTTTATGAGACGCACCAGGCTTTCAACTAACTCCAATGTAAACCAATCCGCAACTGACGTAGTATAAAGAGCAAGAAAGTCCACGTAGGGAGGAGGTCGGGATGGATGGTTGGGTCAAACAAACACAGGACTTTCATCCAGGAGACCGCTGTTCCTGTCCCGTGTGAAACCAAGTGCCTTATTTTCCCTTAGTTTTGTTACGTAACTTAGGCAGTTAACTAACGCTGCATATGTAAGTTACGTAACAAGCATACTTATCTTAATCCAAACCACGATATTTTCCTAAGTCTAACCAAGTACTTGTGTTGCCTAAACCCAACGTAACTTAAAGTAAACCTAAAATCCTATGTTGGAAGTTTATTTTGAAAAGACAGTGTATACATGTTAATGAGCAGTAACTGACACGCCATCCCTGACATGTTCAAAACGGACTCTAGATGGGTACCTAGAGCGTCATGGTTTGACCCGTAGGGCCACTGACCGAGCGACAGTATTTGACGAGTTGGGAGTGAGAATATATTGCACCCCTGATCCCCCGAGTATACCCTGCGTTTCTTTATGTTCATCAACTGCACAAACAGATTGAATGTTTGACACATCAGGTAGAACAAAGCTAAACATAACTTCATTTTAAAGGTGCTAAATACGGGATTGGGAGCATTTCTATTGCCTCTCAACGACTCTCAACATGGCGACGACAAGCCGTGGGTGGATGGGTGGACTCTACGCTTCCATGACGGCGCCATCGGTCGGGACGGCCTCATCAGCTGTAACCACCGTATGAGAGCAGTGCAGAACGTGAGCTAGCCAGTGGGGCACGCTCACATGCACTAAAAGGTATGCGCGGCTGGCCCGGCTATGTCAACAAAGCACAGAGAGGCTCTGATTCCAACACACACAGAGGGAGAGAGACTTCATTCTTTGCTCAGGTAGACTTTACTCTATATATTTACATAGACAATAGTTGTTGATGATATATTAATGCTGTGATATCATAGACTCAGGTAGACATTACGCCTCTTTATATTTACATTGACAATAGTTCTTTTCTGCTATATTAATGTTATAAATATCAAATGTAGCACCTTTAAATCACTAAAAACAGCAGTTTGCTCCACACAAAACAAGTCACATTGAGCATGCAACTACTTATTTGGGGAGAGGCAGGTTAAAAATAATTTGAAAAATAAAGGTACGTCTATCCTACACTTCCAAAGCGGCTCAGAGACATTATTTCATTTCAAGTCTGACCTGTTTTATACATTATAAACAATACATATACAGAAACATTCTATAATACAGTGGGCCATCATTTTACTCACCACCTGTAACCTTAATAGCCCTCTGTTAGTCTGGTAGCATTATCCAGACAGGATGTAAAAAAAGGGATTTTATAAAAACAAACTAAATAGGACACACTTGATAAATAAGCTATACATTCTGTTGGTTCAGTTTGTGCATTATGGCTGAGGGGGAGTTATCAGTTACCTAAAGAAGCAGTGGTTCAACTTCGAGTGCACCCACTGGATCAAAGTTACATCAGTATGCAAACGCATTTCAGATTTATTACCCAATGAAGACAATATAAAACATTAAAGGTAGTCTACCCAGTGTACATAGGAGCGTATAGATCTTTGCTCTTGAGGCAAAATAAAAGGATTACCTTTGCTTAGTGTCTGTGGGGTCAGTGGGGCCCTCACTATTCTCACCCATTTAATTTGACTTGTCTTATCTTGTCTTTTCACCACAAACATGGAATTCATGATCCAAAAGTTTCAGCTTCACAACATGTATTTCCAACCTGTTCTCACTCCCAACTTGTCAAATGCTGATGCTTGATCAGTGCACCTCGGTGTCTTACATCGATGGGCGCCCTTTAGTGTCTGTATGAGACGCACCGGGCTTTCATCTAACTCCAATGTAAACTCATCCACGTCATTATTAGACGCTCAGAGCAACTGACGTAGTATAAAGAGCAAGAAAGTCCGAGTAGGGTGGGTGAGAGGTGAGGATGGACAGGTCAAACAAACACAGGACTTTAACCCAGGAGACGGCACTACGTGCCCCGTGTGAAACCAGGTCAACGTTGACTTATTTAATGTAGTTTTTTTACATATGTTACATAGCCTACTGAATGTCAGTTACATAAAACGCATACTTATTTTTTGTAACAAAAAAATCTTTTCCTAAACCTAACTAAGTTTTGTTGCATACGTAAACCTAAAAACTAAGTAAACCTACGTTGTAAGTTTATTTTGAAAAGAGACTGCATGCATGTAACAAATGGGAACTGTATGTTTCCTGTGAAAACTGGTTTATTTTGAAAAGACACGTCCAAAACTGATGCTAAGGGCACGTAGAGCATCAGAGTTTGAAGCGTAGGGCCACTGACCATGCGTCAGTATTTGACGAGTTGGGAGTGATAATGTGTTTGTATTTCATAGCATGTATTTGTAAGTAAACACAGTATGTAGTGAGCAATAGAAACATACTGAAAACAACAGAACTCTGCAAACTCTTAGAGAACAAAAGTGATTACCAGTAAGGTTACCAATCCTACACATGGCAACACAGCTGGCAGCATGGCAGCAGAGGGAAACTCCGCCATGACCACCGGCTACATCCGATCCTACCAACAACCCATATCATACCACTGTATGCATGAAAGCTTTTTTCCTTCAACCCTCAGCTTCCCTGACACTAGCAGAATTTGTTTCTTGTTAGGGGGGCCCTAGGCAATAGACGACCTTTTGGTTAATGGTAAAGTCTGCACTTCCTTTATCAGCCTGGCTTTAATGGCAAATGCAGTTATACAGTTATTTGTGCTCCAGAACATCTGAGTGTAATCACTTTGATCCTATAGGGTTTATGGTGTGTTCATGTTCAACATACTGTAGGTTAGATGTTGTGAGGTCAGCACAGAAAACATTTATATTAAATAGCACTGATTTGGGTTGCAAAACAGCCATAGTTTCAAAATCCATTAGCCTACCACATTTTATAAAATGGCATCACGTGTTTCGAAATGGGTTTCGTATGTCACATAGGGCTATGGAAATTATTTGACATATCAGTCCTTGACCCTAAAAAGATAGTTCACATGTGTCCGTGTATGGGTGTAAAAAGTGATAGAAGAATCTGCTGTGATACAAAAAGTATGTGTGTGTGTGTGTGTGTGTTAAAAAAAATAGCCCAAAGGCCAAATAACCAAACAGAAAAAAAATTCAGATTCCAGATCCAATCTGAGAGTGTAATCTATTTGCTTCTCATTTCCCCATTATCCTGAAGGAAATACTTGTTCATTTCTTTATGGCTATGGACAATTAAAAAGAAATGAAATTGGCTGGTAGCTGTGTGTAGAGGGGATTGCAATAAGATGCCATGACATGAATAATAACACTATGGCTGGAAGTTTATTTTTAGACTCAAAATGTACCCACAACTTAATGAGAGTTATGCTGCATGTCATCAAAGCCAACACAGGCTGTACTCACTGTTGCTGTAACTGCATTTTATTTTTTTTGGTTTATGGTTGGTTATTGGAAAAAAAAAAGTCACTTTTGCTTAACCCAGCAATAAAATACCGAAGTAGACTCAAAATCCCATGAGGCAAGAAGACAGCAAAGAGGCGAGAGCTCTGACTCATTAAGTGTGGATATGAGCTAGCACTACTCAATCAACAAGTTTTATAATGAGGCTCCCAGCTCACTGCTATTCTCCAGTCTCTTGTCGAGTCAGTAATGAGACCAAAACATGCTCATCATACAGATGCCTCATACGTACAACTTAAATCAAAGCATCCATTCATAAGTGTCTGAGGCATGCATGGAAACATATGCACACACAAACTACAAAGAGGACTACAAAGCCGGTAATCTGAACAATCTGGGATACGACATACTGTACATAAACTACTGCTGAAAGGCAGAGATTAATCGACTTGTCTTGTGTCAAATATACTGCATGTTAATGTTAGTGTATCAATAGATTATTTATTAAAAGTTACAGGAAACTCACAATTGTGACTTTGTAACTAAATAGATGTCAATTTCGTTGGTGGTCTTGCCATTATCTTTTAAAAATGTTATCCACTGATTGCTCAGCTGTTTCAGAGCAACGACACTGATGTTGTGATTGGCTGAGGGTGTATCTATTAATCACCACACACTCTAATCTGTATTCCACTTCAACCATTCCTCGCACTTACATGCACCAAAAGAGCAGGTGAGCTTAGAGGCGTCCACACAGTCCGTGCGCCCAAGACCAAACCCTTTGCACTTGTCTAAATAAAATATGGCCCATTGGGTCGGGGACGGCAGAAAAAACGTATTTCAGCCACCTAAAAGAAAGGCTTACCAAAAATAATCCATATCCGTTTAAGTGTACGCTATATTTGAAATATTTTCACCGCTTTATCCTGCCATCAGACAGCCCTTTCCTTCTCCTTTAAGACGGGGATCTGAACTGAAAGTGAAACTTATCTATGCTCTCTCCAAAGCCAGCAGGATCAGTTGACCAAAAGCAGTAGCCTATAGATACGTTTCACTTTTAGTTCAATTCGCCGTGGGAAAATATTCTAAATATAGCGTAAACTTAAACAGATATCAGGTTTTTTTAGGTGAGTCTTTCTTTTAGGTAGCTAAAATATGTTTTTATGCCGTCCCCATCCACAGCAGTACATTGCTTTGCTCCGGTGCCGGTACTCCTGTCTGTTTCTTGATGCTGGGGGCACGCCGACCGCCATCTACTGTAAGTAATACATCCACTATGGATAAGTACCTCATACAACTCCACTTCGAAACACCCAACTGTCCCTTTAACACCAGGCTGAAAAGTAGTGTTTCACTGCCCCCTGTGATCAAATACCACCGCTTGATCAGTGCCCGTCAACATCTGACACCGAGGCACCCTTCAGCATCTGTATGAGACGCACCGGGCTTTCAACTAACTCCAATGTAAACCCATCCACGTCATTATTAGACACTCAGCAACTGACATAGTATAAACAGCGACATAGTATAAGTCAGCGTAGGGAGGAGGTTGGGACGGACGGGTCAAACAAACAGACTTTCACCCAGGAGACCGCTGTTTGTGTCCCGTGTGAAACCAAGTCAATGTGACCATAGGCTTATTGCGGAACGTACGTAGGCTTCTTAACGCCTAACCAAGAAGATTTGTTGCCTAAACTTAACCAAGTACTTTTGTTGCATAAGTAAACATAAAGTTAACCTACGTTGGAAGTTTATTTTGAAAAAGACACTATGTATGTAACAAGAGGAACCTGACACGCCGTCCCTGGCATGTCCAAAACTGACTCTAGAAGGGTACCTAGAGAGTCATAGCGTCATTTGAAGCGTAGGGCCACTGACCAAGCGTCGGTTTTTGGCGAGTCAGGAGTGAGAATGTGTTGTGTTGGCAGAAGAGTGCTTTTTTGCACCCTTAACCACACCCAACAGTGATGTCACAGGGTGCACCTGTACATTGTTGTGGCAAAGTGAGAAGTTAAACCACTGGAGGTCAGCGGAAACAAGATTTTCAGGGGGTTTTAAGTCACTATTTAAATGTTCTCTCTCTGTGCTGAAAATACGGTACACACAGACTGAAATAGAGCGCTTGTTTGATTCATTCCTGGGGTGTTGAACAGGTCTGACGTATATGCTATGCATAAGCTGGCAATCTTTGCCATGTGGGATAGTTGTTTCAATGGATTTCTTGATTATTTCCCTCTAATTGAAACACAGTCTGTTCACATACATATTCACACAAATATACACAGTACATGCGAATAAATCTCAGTCATGTATATGAAGGCATTTCTGTATCAAACACATGAGAACTTGCACAGGGGAGTTTGTTTGTGTATAATCAAGTGTGTAGTTGTGTGAAAGACTATGTGGAAATACGCAGGTGTTTTCTTACAAATATACCTTCATACAGGCAGGACTTACCCACAGCTGCTCTTCCTCACAGCTCATTAGTTGGCCTGAAATGTACAAGAGAAGAAACAATTAGCTGTTGACTCTGAAGTGACCGCAATCCTTAAAAGCCTTCTTCAGCAGCCATTACCATAGACGAGCACAACTGTATTAAATTATCCACCCTCATTCCTGATCAAGGCAATGGAAGCTAAGGGTAAACTGATTTGTAAAAAGACTTTAATCTAACAATTAAGAGACATTCAGTTCATTAATGGAAAGTGTTGGTTTCACAAGCCTGAGAGAGGAAATAAGTAAGTCAGCTAACACAACATTTGCATCCGGAAAATACCTTCATCAGCCTAAGCCAGCTGTTCGCTAAACCCTTCCTCCGAACATCGATTGTCCAATCATGTCTTAGCGACCGCAACTTGGCACAGCAGAGGCCTTTCCCATTTCCCAATTTGTCCTCTCCTCAACTCCTCTCCTCGACTCCTCTCCTCGAGTCTTAGTCCCGCCCATGGGAGATGCAAGCGGAGGAGGTGAGGAAGAGATGGAAGGAGAGAGGAAGCAAGGAAATATGTTTTTAGAGACATGAGACGTCTTTTCTTCTGAAGCGTCACGTGAAGCGACGTCTGTTTGTTCTGATGTGTTTTCTCTCTGTAACCTTTTACCTGTTTAACAAACACCTGCACATGAAGAACAACCTGCAGTCTGTATTTATACTGTGGACTGAGTCCTGCTTAGAGGACCAGGAACCATTTCAGGCATAATGCACAATAGGGCACAATGCCTTTATATTATTTATTCATTATTAGCGTCTGTATTTATTGATATTCTGACACTAGAAATTATTTATTAGGCTAAATGTTTCAGGGAAAATTGAAATGATGTGACTCATATCAAAGCCGACACTCAGGAATTATCAGCCTCACATGTGACTGAATGGAAATGACGATAAATTATGTAAAAAGTGTAAAAGGCAGACCCTCCTTCTCTCTCTGACTTTAATTATCCTTAATAAAAGTTAATGGGGGAAATAACAGATCATGAAAAGAAAAATCTTTCTAATAATTGAAGAAAGTTGTTTGATGTCTGTTCATCACCATGTCTTTCAGTGAGAGGCTGCTTCAGCCGCAGTGTGTGAAGGAGAGATACCGCAGGTCCTTCTGCTGATGGAACACTTTACCATCAACATGGTCCGTTTGTTATTCACTGGCCTGCTCTGTCAATACGTCGGCTTAGCCATTGGTATGTTTTTATCTATAAGGCCATTCTGGGTAGACTCCCCTGTTATTTATCTGTCTTTCTAACCAGAAAACATGGCAATTATGGGTTACGGTCTCAGGACACTATGCTTATGACTGTTCCCAGAGTTCGGACTGGGTTGGGAAAGAAGGCCTTTATGTTTTCTGCACCATCTGCATGGAATAGCCTGCAAAATGAACTTAAACTCCAGGACCTAGTCACTCTAAATGAATTTAAAGGCATGGTGAAATCTAAAGAAACGGACTCTATCGATAATTGTACTTGTTTTGATTGAAATAGGATTATATGGCTTCCCTGCACTTTTACGGTATGGCACCTTTCAGCTGATCTATTGTTTTTTAATGTGCGTGTATGAAACTGTTTGTACTGCTGCCATTCTTGGCCAGGTCGCCCTTGAAAAAGAGATTTTAATCTCAATGGGTCTAAACCTGGTTAAATAAAGGTTAATGAAATTAAATGAAAATTCAGACCTACAATTAACACAGATTTTACCTAGATGGTGAATCAGAAGACAACTAAACTATAAAACTTTTAATCTGTGATCTGTCTTCACTCCGGTATAAAACTCCAGTGATGTTGACTTGTATCAGATCAGTCCAATCGGCTGCAGCGTCCAATCAATAACTGATATCCAATAAGGGGGCGGGTCGGTCGGTAAAAGACGTCCGCAAAGGATACACTGGTGTATCCTCGCTTGTGGCTCCTCCGGCAAGCATCCTCGCTCCTCGCTCCTCAAGATGCATTTTAGGAATTAGGATGTTATCCAAAATGGAGCGCTGAGATCGATTTCCGGGTCACAAGCCGGAGGAGCAAGGAGCGAGGAGACGAGGAGCCAAAAAATCGGGAAATGAGGTGCAGCTCTGGTCTGTCAAGCTTTGGATATCTGAACACAACGAAGAGGTGTGCATGGGGTAAGAGCGATACTTGGAGTCCAAAGTGTTTTCAGGTCCGTGTATTTCTGCTGTACAAGTGAGAAGGTAGCACAAGAGGACAGGTCAGGAGTAATCAGAAGCATCCTATTAGGACCATCCATACCAAAGTCCTTGGCAATCTGTACTGCAGTTGATTTTTTTCCTTTGGACATAAATGGAGGCCATTTCACTGACACCACCTTACAAAAGTTTGGAGTAATTTTCTTCAGTCTTGCCAAAATCAAACTTATCTCTCACTGCCACTTGGGGCCATAAAAACGGTGAAGTTGCTTAGATCAGCTCTCTTGTTCCCCAGTCTCTGCCCTGAGTTCCTCTCTCAGATGTACATAAACCCACTACTACGTCCACTGACCTCCTTAATCTCTACATGGAGCAAACCTCTCTCCTTTGTTCATCATTGCCTCTCCTTTTCTCTTGCTCTCTTTTTCACCTCCCTCATTGGTTTTGCCTATTGGGGGGGTTGCTGTGATTTCCACAGCATCAGCATTGATTTGGGAGAGAAAGGATAACCCTGCGAGGATTATGAAAGGAGAGATAATGGGAGGGAAAAGGACGGGGAGAAAATTGTTCTGATTGTATGCTGATGCTTTTCTGTGTGACCCCCAGAGAGACATGTTTCTGCATCACATTAACCCAGGCCTAACTAGAGAGGGAAAGACAGAGAGAGCTCTGGTAGTTTTAACATTTGTTTTGTATGTTTCCTCATTTTATCAACTGAAGGGAAGAGGTGGGGGAATGTGATGCTCACATACTGCTGCAACAATAAACTTTTTTATTTTAATTTTTTTTCAAGACACGATGCAACACGACTTGATAAGGTTGACACCGACGGGCAAAATATGCATTGAGTACATACAAACAGCAAAAAAGATATATAAAATAAAAATATTTTTTATATATATACAGTATGTGTGTGTATTAGAGAGGGTGCAGGGCCATAGTTGTGTGTATGTGTAGAGGAGCAGTTTTTTTTTCTTTCTCTTTTTCTCTTTATTTATTTATTCTTTTAGCCCTCTTTGTTTTTTTTCCTCTTTTTTGATTTTTTTTTCATAAAAAAAACCAAAATGTTTTCCTTTAATCTAAAGTAATTTGCAATTTGACCTCCCCTGTTGGTAAGATGATACTGTACAGCAGCTCTCTGTACAATGTGCTATGCCTTAAATCACTCCCTATTTACTATATAGTGAACAACTACATTTACTGTTCACCATCTCATTTAAGTGTCTGAATCCTGAGTGGCTAAATGTATGCACTATATAGCACCCTCAAAAATTCCACAATGGAACAAAGAAAAGTAGTGTCCCTTGCATGTACACAACTTTCTGCTTACAATGCAATGCTCAACATTTTATAGATGCAGAAATTACCGTTGTGCGACTCTACAGCTGTCAGTGATGACGTAAATGACGATGATTAGTGAGTGTCTGAATCCACAATTTAATGTTCACTATTCAACGTATCCTCATACAACGGTTCGTAATTTTCGTGCGTTCTCCAACAAATGTCCAGCAACAAGAGCAATCAGTGCTGCACAAGTCCCTGCAGTGCAGAATGATCTGCAGAAGTACTTGGTTAGGTTTAGGAACAGATTGTGGTTTAGTTGAAAATAAGTATGTTTGTTACATAACTTAAAGGCAAGGTTGACGATGTTCTTCAGTATACACTATTTGTTGTATTGGTTGAAATGGTCTTTACACCCCGACAGCGATCCATTACTTATGAGCTCTGAAAAAGGACCGGAAAAGAGCCGTCGTCTGTAGCTGCTGTAATCCTGTAAAAACGTCTACCAATCACTGCCTCGAGGTCCGCTTGGAAAGAACCAATCAGATGCCTCCCTGCCTCCCTGCTCGTTCTCTACCCTTGGCGTGCACCAGCCTGAACTCAAAGCACGTCGTGCGGGGCGTTGCCTTGGAAATAGACCCGAGGGGAGGGGGTGGGTTTAGACGGAGCTCCTGATGCGATGCTACATTCAAATTAGCTTTCCAACATCGTCGACCCTATCTTTAAGTATATGTCATTAGTTTGTTACGTTACTGACGTACGTGGTGTTAGTTAACTGTGTTTGCATTGTTGCTCTGATTATTGCTTGGGTATTTGTGTGCATTTGGTCAGGTGTTTCTGATTCACAAGAAGTGGGTTCATGACAGAGTGTATGAAGCACTGGTTCATGTATCCATGTGGAATAAACTACTGAATGTCAATTATATAAGAGTAGTGAATGTACAGGGGAGTGACTTCGGACACAGCCTTAGTGTGCACAATTAGTGTTTAAATATTTGAGGGTTATCAAAAGTTACAGCTGAACAGTAATTTGACAAGGGTATGGACCTGCATTCACAAATCACTGTACAGATTTTCAAATCTGAATACACAGCAGTCCACATTCACAGTTTTTACTTCAACATTCCAATCCTGCTTTTATTACAAATGAAAAGCGCACAAATGGAAATCAATGGTTGAGTGACCCAGCACATTTTCTAAAGTAAGGTTTTTCTGACGATACTTGTACAATTACTATGATGATATATATATATATATATATATATATATATATATCTATATGCATACTCCTCTCTCTACATATTATGGCAATGGCATCGTTTTCTGTTCCAGATATGCAATGTTACACTACCACCCTGGTCATAGGTAGCTACAATGTATCTCAGTAAGTAAGCCAATAAGTGCTTATGTTAGGGGTGACCCCGAATAGTCGACTAACAACGATTTGATCAAAGTAGCCTGATTCGACCACCAATCTCACAGTTGAATTAGGGCAGAAAGTTCCATTTCCAACCGCAAAAAAACAGGCCGGCAGTAAGTCTATCGATCTCCTCCGCTCTGTTTCAGTACTACGGACAGCGCCGCACCCACACACTCGCCACCTACACACCACAAACAGTGCTGTCCCCTCATAGCCTGGAGAAATGGATGTCCTATTATAAAATAAATTCTTATGCCAAGCGCATTTGTCACAAGTTTTGTATTAGCGAAGAAAATCCAGTGGTTATATTTCTTTTCAAGTTGGATAACAATGTGTTTGTTAATTGTTAATTAAATTCCATCCCATATTCTCAGACTTTCATTCCATGTTCTCAAGTTTCATTCACTCTTTCATTCCACACAAAACAATTATTGGAACTAAAAGTAAGTAACTATCAACCAGACTGCAGCAGGAATAGCTTACTTTGCTTAGAGCATGTGATGACTGACATTTTTTTTCCACCTTGGTGCTTGCCGTAGCTCTACAAGCCCGGATTGACTCTCTTCTGAATTGTGCAGTTCCTCTAGAGAGAGAGCAGTGAGCACAACCTCGCCATCGAGAGAGGCCGCCACAGGCAGACCTGGCTTCCTAAAGAGGACAGACTGTGCACCCACTGCACACAACATGAGGTGGAAACCGAGCTGCACTTGTTAACTACCCGCCAACTGTACCAAGACATCAGACACATATACTTCCCACAGATTATAAAGACCCAAAAGGATTTTGGAAACATGACTAATAACAAAAAAATGTCCATACCTGCTGGGCGAAATACAGCAATGTGCGAACACAGCAGAAAGATTTGTGAGATGTTGTGACAGGAAAAGGGCAAACAGTGAAATAAAACCACCATGAAGACTATTAATCATCTGTGTATTCCTGCACTGACCATCTTGACTGTGCTGATCTCTGTACATAGACATAATGTGCATACAAAAGATACCTTAAATAAATATCTTAAAAAAGAAAAGTTGCAGTGTTTACACAATCACTAATTTGTATTTATATTTTTCAATTGCAATGTCTACATTGAGAGAGAAAGAGAGAGAGATATGGGACCATAGAGCAAAGCCCTGTGCAACACTGTACACCTTAGCCATGCAGAAAATGCTGGAGTAAAGAAAAATGCCAATAAGTCTGCTGATTAAAGCCAAACGAGCCTGACAGGAGGCAGGAGAGAGAAATGACACAGGGATTATAGAGGGGGCTGGATCTCCAACCAATCGCTACAGAATCAGCCATTCGGTCACAACAGCTGGCTGCTGCCAAACAGATGTCAATCCATCAATGCATCAGCACCAAATCATTTACTTGAGCTCAGTTTTGGGGAATGACTCCTTTCTGAGTATTATGAAAAGACTAGTGAGAGCATAGGTGTTCCCTGAATAGTTTTTTATGGCAGATAAGAGCTCTCTCTCTCTGTTTGATCCAGTCACAAGGGTTTTGGGAGGCAGTTGCCCGCTTTGATTTACCTTGCACAGCAGCTGAATTCTTGTGATATCACACGAGAATCGCAGGATCACGCATACCACGAAAATCCATCTTCTCAGGCTTCAAGTAATGTGTTTGTGGCCGGCAAGCCAGATCACAGACCAGTGAGCGTCCTATGAGCAGCTACTGGCAGCTACAGCGTGGTTTAGGAGTGTGAGACGACACGGAGAGGCAACGTGTTCTTTCTAAACAACAATATCGGCTCCTGAAGATGTTAGCGTAGATGCTACAATAGCATCAGTTGTATCAGAACTGGAGAGTATTTCTTCTTTAGAAGAAGAGCAGAGAACAACACTGTAGGCTTTTCTCAATGAAAAAGATGTTTCCATTCGTTTCCCGACTAGCTTCGGTAAGATTTTGATTGACAGATGGTTCATCCAATCACCTGCCAAGTCTTTTTTGAAAGGAACCCTTTTCCAAACAGTTTCTAATGATGGCTTCTCAGATGGTTCTGTAAAACAAACCATATCTGGCAGGTCAGGTTACTCTTTGATGATGTTAATCGTATAAGCAAAACTGGTCCTTGTTTTACTTGAATATATATTATATATTATATATATATATATATATATATATATATATATATATATAAAGAATAGGCCTACGTAAAAAAACAGTTCACGCGGATGCGCGTCTGATGGGACAGATATGCTTCTATTTTAATTACAATTCAATTTGATTCAATTTATTTTTCTATAAATCATAACAGAAGTTATCTCAAGACGCTTTAATTAATGCAGCTGTCCTGTCTACAGAGGCAGCGTAACAGCTTGTGTTTCACTCGTGCTATACGTGTGTAAACGTGGCCTGAAACTTATTTTTAGGTTTCAACTCTATTTTCTACCATTTTACACGTGTGAATGAGTATTGTGCTCTGACCACTGGCAAAACATGGGTGACCTACTGTACACTCAATACTGTCCCTGAAGGCATCCTGTATAGACACTGATGGAGCACTGAAGCTGCTGCTGCTGCTTACGCTACATCTCCAGTGTAAACAAGGTGTCAGTCAGGCGGCAGGTCGCAGCAGTGTGATTGATGCTAGGCTAGGCGATATCTTGGTGCTGCTGTGGTATTTCTGTAGTAAAATATTAAGGATGCGATTCAAAGCAGAGGTTGAAAGACTTTGTCTGTGTGTGTGTGTCAGAAGTCCAAGTCATGTGACTCGAGTCCACACCGCTGAAAGCTATTGCATACTTTGGGCTCTATTTTTGTGATGCTGCATGGTGAGGAGCGCAGCACCGTACCACCAGACATTTTCCTGGAGTGCACTGAGGTTATTTCCTCAACGGCGCTGGTTTGATACCTTGGTGACTCACCATGTGTCCCAGGTTGTCTGCTGCGCACAGGCTTGGAGTAGGTTAACAACTCAGTACAAACAACGCACATGTGTTCTGTCATATTTGTATCACTTTATTTGATACACCCACATAAACCTAAAATCACACATCCTAACCTATATACTGTACCTATACCTTATACCTTAAACTCTTCACAGGATTCATAAACTGAGTCATATGTTTAAAGGGGATACAAGTAACACATATTATTGGATTGTCAGAGCCATTTATTCATCTGTGTTCTATTTCCTTTTCTTTTCACACAATCAGTCTGTAATGTCAGTGATGATGATGTTTTGCTTTGCACAACATGATGGTGAGTTTCTCCAACTTGCAGTGTGTTTGAAGTAGGGTCTTACTTTTTTTATTTGTTTACAGGGCCGCTACTTTCCAGATGCATTTATTCAGTACAGATGGCTTGTGTTATCATTGACGCACGGAGGTACCCTTTAGCGACAGTTTGTGACAAACCTTGCATTCAACCAACTCCAATGTAAACCCTCCCATGCCGTTATTCGATGGTGGGAGCAAGTGATGTAATATTAATAGCGTCAAAGTCCATTAAGGGTGGGAGGGAGCGGTGGTGGATGGGTCAAACAAACACAAGACTTTCAACCAGGAGACTGGTGTTTGTGTCACATGTGAAATTTAAAGTAATGTTGACTTATTTTGTCAGGTAAGTTGTTAGTGACGTGAGTCGTTGATATCGTCAGTCCCGTGAGTGACGTCAGTCGTTTTTCATGTAAGTCAAATCAGTAAAGTTTACGCCAACCAAGACCGTTTCCTAACCCTCACTATGTGGTTGTTGCCTAAACCTAACTTCCTGTGAAAATGACACTCAAGTGTCCCAACGGACACTATTCATGTAACGAACCTATCTTGACACGCCTTCCCTGGTCAGTCACAAAGTAACGCTAGAGGGGTAACCCGTGTGTCGGTCTTCGATGCCGAGGGACACTGATCAAGCGGCGGTATTTGGCGAGTTGGGAGTAAGAATGTGTTGACATAACATCAGGTCATAAGTATAACATAAATTCATTTATAAATTGCAACACCTCATTTATGGTTGACTTGAGTGTCCATGTGGCTGTTTTTATGTTGGGAGAACATAGCGTAAACTGAAGGCAAGACTGGCCGAACATAAACATGCTAGAACTGGCAACCCCCAATACCTCATGGCTCTAAATTACAAAGACGTTGACCACGGTAGTTGTAATTTGTTACAGTGGGTGGAGCCCGATGAATGCATGTCCTGCCACGTCACAACATTGACTCAACCACACTGATCCTGACCGGTCAGAGGTTAGTTGCAGCAGCCCACCTACTTCTTTATAACCTAGGCCGCCACAGTGGAGAAGCGGGTGGCCCCAGCCAACCCAGGTATTAGGTAACTGAACTGGGTAGAGCCATGGCCTAACCCTGCAGGGGATAGGGCTGAATGGGCACCGCCCCTCGGCATCGGAAACTTACGCATGGAGGCACCCTTCAGCAACAGTGTGTGACGAACCGGGCTTTCAACTAACTTCAATGTAAACCCACCAGCAGCATTATTGAACGATCGGAGCAAGTGACGGATGGGCGGGAAGGGTAGTGGACTGGTCAAACAAACACAAGACTTTCAACCTGGAGGCCATTGTTCATGTCCCGTGTGTAACTAAAAGTAGTGAACTAAAAGGACTGTCTATTGAAGTAGACAATACATACATTTCAACATCGAAACTAAAAATAAAAATATTTTGTGTAAGTCTAAAGTGGTTACTGTTACTGTATCCAAAATATCTGTAACACTTCCAAAGGTTGTCAGACTACAGAACAGCTAAATGTCTGGTTCTTTTTAAACAATTAAAATATATTTGCAGGTGTCATATTTTGTAGCAACCTGATAAAAGAGTAGCATTAATGTGTGAGCACAGGATTATTGATGGAAAAACAATTTATATATACTGTACATTAGTGCAGTTAATAGCAATTGGACCATGTTCACTGTGTGCAACGGACAATCTAAAGAGACCATTAGTGTATGTTACACACCATTTCTCATCTCATGTTCATGCAGCGCTCATGCAGTTTTCACTAGTTTTCTTTTTTTATATAAGATCTTGCAGGTAAGAGAGTGTTATATAGGTTATTTATGAATGTATGTAGCACACCACTCTAAAACCTGCTGGGAATGAAAGCTGGGAGGCAGGGATGGAAAAAGAGAGGGGGTGGAAAGCAAGAATGAGTGAGAAGATGCTGAATAAGCAAGAATGCTTGCAGCCCCAGTGGGGGACTGTACCTCAACCACTGCAGTCAGCTCATAACAGACTGTGAGAGAGGTTGAAAGATGGAGAGAGGGAGAGAGAGAGAGCGAGAGAGGAGGGTTTAGGTGATATATGAGGACAAACAATACCCACTAAAGCCCTGCCAGCGGCTCCTAGAGGCTGCAGTGTTCCCTGCATGTCACAATGATTGCATGAAAAACATATAGTGGCAATTATGCTATTATTAGAGTCTCACTGGTTGTAGATATAGTTAAGGATAGGGCCATTGAAATCCCCTTGCTGCCCTAAAGTAAAAGGTCCATTGAGTGGGCCATTGAGAAAATGTGCCATTGGACTTAGTCCTCAGATCTGGGGACCATGAATATACACATGAAACTTAATTTAAATACAGCCATTGGCTATTGGGAGCTGTCATTGTGTTGTGTTGATCAAGACAGTGCTGATAAAGGAATGGTCAGGGGGCTCACCAAAATGTGTTGGATTGGGGTAATGAAGGTTAAGATATTGTAACCCTAGTTCTATAAGCACAGGTGGAGCCCTCCACTGGACTATATGGGTAATACTCTCCTCAAATCACGAGCACACATTTGACCACTGAAAAATTGCATAAACATAGCTGTTCAATCAGGACGTGCCTACGCAAATATATGCGGACCCCACAAGGCAGCCCACAGCACTCTTTGTCATCCTACACTCTCTTCAGGAAGCTGCGCGGGAGTGACAGGGCCTTGGTAGATGGCGCCAGTGGTTATAAAACTAGGCTTACAACATCCTAAATTTTGTTCTAAATCACACAGGCTCCGCCCTCTACTGGACTCGATGGGTACATAGGGTGAAGCTCAATGAATGCATGCCTTGCCGTGACAAAACATCGACCCAACCACACTGATCCTTACCGCCTAGAGGTTAGTCGCAGCAGCCCACTACTTCTTTATAACCTAGGCCGTCACAGCAGAGAAGAGGGGGGCCCCAGCCAACCCAGGTAGTATGCAACTGGACTGGGTAGAGCCATGGCCTAACCCTGCAGGGGTCAAAAAGACAAGAAGTAGACACCCCGCACACCACATTCCACGAGTCATCAAAGAGCACTGGAAGATGTGGGTGTATCATGCCCAGAAGGGAGACAGGTGCAACACAACTGACACACACCCCGCCCTTTTCTCCAGTCCTGTGTAATTTCGGCTAACACAGACCCTGAAAAGACATGTCCAAGAGATAGAACCGTCGACTACATCTCCGTCTCATATGTTCTCGCCACTCATCCCACCAAACAAAGCCCTGGACACTGTCACGCTACGTGGAGTGTGCACGGACCATAGTGGGAGGGTCTCTTCCCACCTGCCTATAAGCTTGGGAGATGCACTCACAAAGCTATCCCACCAGGCGTTTTCTTGGATAGGTCTTTACCAGCCACACCATCCCCGAAGCACAGCTGTTCAGTGCACCTGATGGGGGACGTGTGTTCAACATAACATGCTAATGCACGAACAGGGCAAAGCAGATGTAACTTTGCCTCCCTGTCTCCTGCATGGTGTTGAAGACAAAAAGCATTCAGCTGTATCAGTTCAGTTTCAATTTTATTTGTCATATGTACTGTAGGTTAACACATGGTCAATGGAATGTCTATAAAAAAATGCATAGGATAAGAGAGCGGTTCAGCTCAGCAATAAAAGTCAAGATAAAATGACAATAATAACATATGATAACATTAATAAGCTAGAAAGACAATATAATAAATTGACAATAAGTTGAAAGAAAAAAAGTGACGACATAAATTAAAAAAAATATATAGTACAATATACATTTTAAAATGAGGATTATATATAAAAGTAGGTGATAGTGTCCAACAGTTTTACAATATATACATAAAGTGGCTCAATGTAGCAGTAAAAAGTGCAAACAGCAATTATGTGTTATAAGTCTATGTGTTGAGAAGCCTGATGGCCCGGTGGTAAAGTCTGGTGGTGCGTGCAGCCATGTTCCTGAATCGTCTGCCAGACGGTATCAAGGAGAACAGTCTGTGTGCTGGGTGGCTGTGGTCTTTCATGATGCTATGGGCCTTCCGCAGGCATTGCTGGTGAAAGATGTTCTGAATGGCCGGGAGAAAGTTTCCAGTGATGTGCTGTGCCGCATCCACCACTCTCTGTAGTGATTTGTGGCTGTGGGCAGAAAAGTTCCTGTACCAGACCGTGATGCAGCCCGTCAGCAAGCTCTCAATGGTGCACCTGTAGGAGTTTGAGGATGCTGGCTTTCATGCCAAACTTCCTCACAGCCTCTGGCAAGCTTTCTTGGTCACTGTGTTTGTGTGTAGTGTCCAGGAGAGGTCTTGTATAACCCTTGACCTGAAATATCTCCTTAAATTCTTTGGAACAAAGGAGGAATTTGGTCGCTCCACCACAGTCACCACGAAGCAGAAAGCACCTGGGGTGCACCGACAGGATAGTTAGTTCACACTATCTCTTAGCTGAGGTCAGTGCAAGCAGCAAATCTGTCTTGAATGACAACACCTTCAGAGAGGAGCGCTCCAGAGGCTCAAAGGAACCCCTCCCCAAGGCCTCGAGCACCAATAGAGAGGAGGCACGCATCACCGGACATTGCCTCCTGACCCCCTATAAGAACCGCTTCACAAGAGGGTGGCCAAAGACCGGTCTGTCACTAAAACCCTCGTTTGAAGAAATGGCTGCTGCATACACTTTGACAGTGGCATGACACAGCCCTCTATTAATTAAACATAGCAAAAAGGAGAGAATAGACCCAACTGCACAGGACAGGGGATCTAGCCTCCTTTTCTCGCACCAGCATTGGAACCCTGATCACTTTGCCCTGTAACAGGCAGTGGTAGATCCCGCTCTTGCTGCCTGGATAGCCTGGATAGGGCTGGGCTGCCATCATCTGAGTCATTTATGCATAACATGGTACCGAGGGGCTACCAGAATGACCGACAACTGCTCCTGCCTCACTCTCTCCAACAGGGGAAGGATGAGACGAAGTGGCAGAAAGGCCTAAAGCAGCTTTCTTGGCCATAGGACATGCAAACACATCCACCCCTAGGGGTGGAGCATCTTGCTGTGCCATGGAGAACCATAGGGTGTTGCATCGGTTGGTGAACAGATCTACCTTCGCTCCCTGACACAGGAATGTGAAGGTCCCTCAGAAACCACAGGTGCTTTGAAGCCCACAACCACAGGCTCTCTGCCATCCTCAACAGCGCAGTGGACCGAACTCTGCCCTGCCTGTTTATGTAGGCCACCATGGTGCGGTTGCCAGTCCTCACCAACACGTGCCTCCCCCGTATCAGGAGACTGAAGTATTGGGGGACCAAGAACACTGCCTGTAGCTTGAGGATGTTGATTTGTTGGTCCTGCACCAAGGCCACACACCAACTACCTCTCTCCCCAGGCAGGTCCCTCCCCACCCCGTCAGGGATGCAACCATGAACACCGTGACATAGGAGTTGACTCATCCCAGCAGTGTTCCCTGCAACAGTTGTTGTGGGTACCCCAAGTATTGCAGGTTTCCTTCGGGATTAATAAAGTTCTATCTTATCCTGCACTGAGGGAAGAATGGTAACCAAGCACTACTTGTGCTTCCTGGCATCCAAGCAAAGGCTGACAAACCACCTCTGCAGGCGCCACATATGTCAGAGCCTCAGCGGTACCACAGGATGGGAGGCTGCCCTAAACTCCACCACCTGCATGATGGTCAATGCTGTCAAGTTACATTCCGTCGCAGCTGCAAACTGCCTGCAGCAGGGCCGTCCGTCTGTGGTCCGACAGAGCGGCCTGCAGCCTGCACATGTCGAGCACCAACCTCAAATACTACAGTTGTTGATGTGGCAGGGGGCTACTCCTTATTCAGTTGATCGTGAACCCAAACTTGGTTAGGCGTAAGATCAACTGGGTTGTGTGGAACATACACCATTCTCTGGACTTGGCGATGACGATGAGATCTTTCAAATAAAAGAAGACACTCATGCTTCAGTCGCACTGTGCCCACACCTCTGCTGAAGGTGCGGGGGGGCCAGGGCATAGCTGAACGGCAGTTTGTTGAACTCGTAGGCTATCTCTTGAAAGGCAAAACACAAGAATTTCCTGTGTTTCCAAGCCATCTCAGATCTAAAATAGGTTTGAAATCTCCTGTTTTCTTGGGAACCAGAAAGTACATGGAGTAAAACCCTTTCAGTCTGTCGTGAGTGGGGATGACAGACACAGCCAGTTTCTGTAACAGGTCCTGGATCTCTGCTGAGAGGTAATCCAGCTCCATCTGGGAGGATAGATTCACCTCCTTAACGCTCATAAACAAAGGAGGATCGCTGTAGAACTGGAAAAAATAACCCAGTCTCAGTGCCCTGTCCATCCATTCAGTTAACACACAGTTCTGTTGCCACTCCTCATAATACTAGTAATCGCCCCGGCTCACTGCCTCCGTACTGGAGGTGGAGCGGGAATGGCTGATGTGTGTGTGCGTGTGTGCGTGTGTGCGTGTGTGTGACACTGGGCAGCCATGAAACACCATATCCGGTTCATGCCAATTTAACAAGACGTCATGGAGTGCCGGAGAGGTGGAGAGGAGAGGAGAATGTGCTCTTTGAGAAATGTAATTCATTTTAATCCAAATATTTTTTACATTTTTAACAACATTACCAACATCAGCTTTATTAACAACATCAACAGGAAGGAGGGAAGGAGGCGTCATGTTGTTACGCCTCACCTCAGCTCTTTTCTGATGATGAGCGAGCAGCCGATGGCAGCTATAAGCTGTGTTTTCTCCTCATCCAGACGTTAAAAGCTCTTAGTGACAGATGAAATCGATTCGAAGAGCCCTTCCGTGGCGATGGGGGCTCCCAGGAGATCCTATTGGTCCTTCCACGGTACATCCGTGAGTCCCAGCAAAACATGGCGAGAGCCCACGGTGGCTAGAGGCATCACAGGACCCGTGGCTGCAGAATAGCTGATGCTACAGTCCAGAATGTCAGTCAGAGATGGCGGGGCAGGGGCGTTAGGCTGGGAAGGCGAAACGCCCAACACACACAAGTTGTTAGCAGCTGCAGCTAGCTGCGCTCCAAGTTGAATTATCTTGTCAAAATATTCCAGTGCCTCCCTGTCACACAGCAGCAGTGGTAGAGCCTTCCTGCTCTCTGACCCGAAAAGTGAAGGTCTCGTCTCGTGAAGAGAGGTCTCGTCTTCAGTGGCTGCTGGTAGGACGCCTCGACACACTGCAAGATGTCTGGTAGTGGAGGTGAAACGACAGCCGCCTGAGCTGGGCAAGCTGGGCTGTAAAACCAAGACGAAGACCACTCGATCTCGAGCTCCGGCCGGTTCTCATCGTAGCGAAGCATCGTAGCGAAGCATCGTAGCGAAGCATCGTAGCGAAGCATCGTAGCGAAGCATCGTAAATGATCCCACTGCTGCTGGCGGCAAATCTTGGGCAGCGCTCGGCACAGCGTTCTCTGCAGCCTGCACCGAGGCACTTGAAACAGGCATTGTTAAGATCCGTCCCCACTCCATCCATGGAGATTAGCAGTCGGTGGGCAAATCACTGTTTGCTGAAGAGAAGAAGGATGGCAGACAGTGATGTGTGCTGCCTTATATACTGTAAGGTCCGCACATATTCGGGTGGGCACGTCCTACACTTATCCATATTTTTAGTTGGTGAATGCGTGCTTGTGATTGGAGGAGAGTATGACCCATATAGTCCAGCAGAGGGCGGAGCCTGTGTGAGTTAGAACTAATATTACCCCAACATTACCCCAATGTCATGGCTTCCTTATGTCCAACAGGTTTAAGGAAGCAGCAAATGTCTGATTTTGCTGGCAAAGAACTAGTTAAATGTTCAACAACCAGCTCCCCTACCTACTGTTAAACGAATAGTGAGGAAATGTTTCTGTGCATTATGCTGAGAAAGCCTTACCCTCATTAGCTCCACTCACATAGCAGCTGTATCCTTCTTTTCTCTCAATCTGTCTGCCTTCCTCTCTTGGCCAAGGGAAAGAAAAGGGGAGCATACTTTATAGTGACAGGCAGAGCGGCCAAATACCAATAGAGAATACATCAGCTTGGCAATTATTGGATTATCTCACGCTGATATCATTACCGCCAAGCATTCACTCCAATCATTGATTGCATTTTTCAATTTACTTCACCATTAATGCGAGTGGCCCGACCGAACAATCTTCTGATGAGTCCATGGCTCAGTCGATAAGTCCCGCCCCTCAGGTACTTGTCAAAGGGTGTGTGTGTGTGTGTGTGTGTGTGTGTGTGTGTGTGTGTGAGTGTGTGTGTGTGTGTGTGTGTGTGTGTGTGTGTGTATGTCCGTCTGCAAGCATGTTTCTGTGTGCATGTATAACAAATTGTGTTTTACAGAACACTAAGAAGTACAGGAGTTTCTCATTTTCTGTGATACTTAAGGGGCTACCAATTACACCCAGAAAGACATAAAGAACAGCGTGGGCCTGCTAATTTAGAAAAATTGACCTAAAGGTAAACCGTAGCCTATTTATGAAGCAAGTCAGCATAAAGTGGGTTAAATGGGGCTAAGCTGCAATATGAGCTGGATTTGTTAGACAAAACACAGATCACAGAATTTTTTTTTCCTCTCTAGGTTTTTGTTTACAAAGCACAGCATTTCTGCTGTGACCTTCAAATCCTAGACCAAAAGCAACCCAAAAGCAGCACAGGTGTTGTCTTTCAGCTACACCATGTTGGTTGGGTTAGCCCCTGAATGTATTGACAGGTTTTACAATAATAAACATTCCAGCATGCATGTGCAGCAGGGGGGTCGAAAAAAGGTTGCCACAACGTTTTACATTGAGATGCATCAAGATGCATCGAGAATCATTGTGCATTTGAATCGTTGACAGGTGAATCGTAACGGAATCATGGGGCAAGTGAAGATTCACACCTGCAGTCAATACATATCGGCCGATATACCGATATTTGAATTTGTTTACCCACTAATATTGGAATCGGCATTGGCCCCAAAAATCCTGTATCGGTCAGATTCGAGTAGGGAGAGGGTCCTCCATGTTGCACTACCATGTTTCTATAGTAGCCCAGAATGGACAAACCAAACACTGTTAGCTTTTCCTGCTTGGGCCGGAATCTATAACATTACTCGCTGTTGTCGCCGCTGCTATCTCTCTCTTGCTTCATCACTTACTTCCCACCTCTGTTCTAACTGACTTACGCTACTCTTACAACAACTGGCACTAGAAAAGGCCATTCGCGTTTTCACGTCGGCCACCTTAGTTCTTCTACACACACGGGAGAGGCTTCAGTTGCTTGCAATCTGCAACCTCACCACTAGATGCCGCCAGATCCTACACACTGCAACACAAAAGTGGTGGATTGATGGAAACTGAGACATGTCTGCAGGAAGACAAACAATCAAACCATTTGCAACAGGTCACAAGAATGTTTCTACTGTATGTAAATATACATTAGGCAATTTTAAAATGTCTGAACAAATGACCAATGCTTAGAAAGGACGGGCTCACAATCCACTGTTTTGGCACAGCTCCTTTATCTTGGCTCGTCAACAAATCTTGAAACAGAGAAATATGGACGTGATTTGGATGTGAATATGAAGCTCTTTACCCACCCTCTCAATGAACAATGCTGTCAGATGCTTTTCTTTTTATTTCCCGAATGCATTGCAGGGCACTGTTACAGAAATGTGCAATATCCTTGTCATTGCTCTGTGCCTGAAACACAGAAGCTGAACTCAAATCCAAAGGCATCATCATTGTATACCAACAGTATGGTTATTAGCAATATAGCAATATATATATATATATATATATATATATATATATATATATTATTATGTCAATTAGGGAGCAATTAATGTGTAGGAGTTTGAATAGTTATTAGAGTTATTAGAGAGTTATGTGTACTGTATAGCCGTATTGCTTCATCGTGTCCCCTCTATTTGTTAAATATGTAGGCGCTGTATCTTAGACTTGCAGTGGAAGAGATCTGTTCTATTGATGTTGATTCTTTTTTTCTTTTTTTTGCCCATGAGCCCCTGTGCATCAGAAGCTGGTAAGGCAAACGGAATCGGATTAATGTTGAATGACAGTCACATAACATCTGATCCACTTCATGAAGGAGCATCAGTCACAGCTTGTTACATAGAAGAACGGGGATTGGGGGATCCAGAGCCGTACTAAGAGAGAGTCACGAAAACGTATGTTCAAAATGCTTGATCATCACATGATTCATGTAGACTTCAGATAGTTCCAGGAAGTGAACCACTATGGGATGTGTATGTGGGTAGACAAAACTGATTGTTGTGTGTGGGAATTAAACTCACGTCACTCTGTAGGCACATTTCGAGGCAGACCAGTTTGGGCAAGACTAGGTTGAGAGCAGATGCTATTCCCACCATCTTTGTGCATCGCCCTGTTGTCAGAAAGAGTAGGGCCCCTGCACCACCATGCACCCCTTGACCTGTAAATATGGAGCAAATAGCTGCTGATCACAGCTATAGTATTAAAGGTGACAGGTATAATAAGTATGAACTCTTAATAAGTACAGTATTATTTCTTATTTTGAAGTGATAGCATATTATTTCAATATTTTAAAATGAACAGCTCCATGTCTTCTACTTTCATCAGTTTCAAAGATTGAGGAAAGAAGGGATGAGGAGAGGGTTGCTAACTTTATCCAGTAACGTTTCCTAAATTAGGTTCATCTATCTGTTAATGTTCCCTAAATCTACTAATTCAACCCACTAACATGCTTTAATGCACATGTTAACTAGATTCAGAAGTGCTGATGATATTCAATCTCATTCTTTAAACATCTCATTTTTTTTTTTTATTTAGAGACATAACAGGTGAGGCAAGACAAGACAAAAAAACAGACATTGGGTGACATGGTAACAGTAACAGAAAAGTAATAATCTGGGGTTGGTCAGTTGATTTGGTGTGTGTTTGTGTGTGTGTGTGTGTGTGTGTGTGTGTGTGTGTGTGTGTGTGTGTGTGTGTGTGTGCGTGTACGTGTGCGTGTGCGGGTGCGGGTGCGTGTGTGCATTAAAGAGACGCAATAAAGGTATCAGGGGTGTAGAGGTGTGTGCGGGTGTTTTGCTGTGTTATGAAGGGACAAGCGCAGTGAGGATTGGCCCCCAAGCTTTCTGGAACAGTTCTGTGTTATGATTAATGGATGCAGTAAGTTTTTCCAAAGTGATGTGTTCTACATAGAGGTCTATCCATACTGAGCCGTTTAGTTTTTTTCTGCTTTTCCAATTGAGGAGGATTGTTTTCTTGGCGACAGTAAGAGTGATGCGTATTGTGTTTATGTACAGGTAGTGGTTTGGGAGTGAGGCTGATGATGTGTTGCCTAATATGCAAAGTGATGGGGAGAGTGGAATCCGGCAGTTCAATATGAAGGACAGTTTTTTAGTGACATCTTTCCGAAAGTGTTGTATAGATGGGCAGTGCCAGAATGCATGTATGTAGTCGTCCAGGGCATTGGGAGTCATCGTGAGCAGATATTTGAAATGAAAAGGCCCATTTGATGTTTCTTTTCAGTGTGAAAGGAGATCTGTGGTTGATTTTATACTGTATGAGTTGGAGGTTGGGTTTATTTTTCATTGAGAATGTATTGTTGCAGATTCTGGTCCAGGTGTCAACGTCTATTGTTGTGGATAAATCTTTTTCCCATTTCGCAGTGAGGAGAGATATTGTTTTGCCAGTGTTGATTAATTTGTACAGTTTGGAGGTGGTTTTATTGAGTGTTGTGAGATTTATTATTACATCTGTTAGTGGTGATGTTTTAGTGTGATCTTGATTTAGGTTAAACTTATGTGTTATGACTGATTGGAGTTGTAGATACTATGGAAATAATAATTGTTGTTTATTCTGTACTATTGAGTTAAGTCTTCGAAGGGGACGAAGGCTGAGTTTTGAGTTATGTGTTGAAGCTGTGTGATACCAGGAGATGAAATTCAGTGGGGTTTTTTTGTTGTTGTTTTGAAGAAAATCTGGGTTGTTCCATATTGGTGTGTATTTACAGGGTGTGTGTGTTGAGTGTATGGTTTTATGAGCTTTCCAACAGGCTGTTAAGGCTGTGGCAATGGAAGGATTCTTGAAACAGTTATGGTGTTTTATGGTGGTGCTGATGAATGGCAGGGTTGATATGTGTAGTTCATTGCACTGCTGTTGTTCTATATCTAACCATGGGTGGGACTGTTCTGTGGGATGGATCCATTTGGTCATTATTTGTAACTGATTTGTCAGGAAATAATTGAAAAAGTTTGGTGCATCTAGTCCTCCGGTATTTTTTGGTGTTTTCTAATGTGGTCAGTTTAATTCAATTATTTTTTTTTTTCCAGTAAAATTTTGCCGTTGTTGAATTTAAAGAGTTCAACCATGTGGGAGGTGGGCATACTGGGATCATCACATCATCTATTGTTTTGGTGAGTGGGTTGAAATTTAAGTGTACAAGTTCTGACAGCTTTGGGGAAATATTAATGCCTAGATATTTTATTGTGTCAGAGGTGGGAGGCATAGGTGGTGGAAGGGCTGCTGCATCCCACCTCTTTATAGAGATTGGTAGCATTGTCAATTTGGACCAGTTAATTAAATAGTTTGAGATGGACACTATGACATGTAGATTGGGGATCGAACCGCCAATCTTGCGGTTGAAGGACGACCACTGTACCAACTGATCTACAGCCACCCCATAATAAAAATGCTGAGAAAGCCTGTCGTGGACTAGGGGAGGCAAATGAAAATGCTGTGAGCTATACAAATGCAAATCAGGATAGTAAGGGGATTTTCAATTTTCGGATATAAAAATTAGATACAAATAAAATCAATGACAACTGCGAAATCAACAAGGCCATGTGACGTAGGTTGCTATGGCAACACACAAACATGACACATAGTGTGAAGGTAACAGATAAATAAAATAGACTGTAGGTCGTTGGGGCTCATCTGACTCAAAAATTCAGAGCACGTTCAGCAAGCTCAACCCAATAAGAAAGCAACTTCGTCTGTTTGTAGTTTCTCTGGTTCTGCAGCATTGATTTTAATTCTTCTTCTTTTCTTTTCATGAGTTTGACGATGTTATAGGACTGCAATGCTAAATTGAAGGAGCAATTAACTATGGAAGCCCAGAGGGGACTTTATTAAAATGATAATGTAAACTTGAAAATGAAAATGTAATTCTACAATTACATTATAATTCCCCACATATGTGTGTTATTTAAGTAAAATTCATTTAAATGAAAATGCATGCTCCAAATTGCATTTTCATTTTCACATACTCGTATGGGCGTTCTATGACCAAATTGAAATGAATATGGAAACAGCATTTTACATTTCATGTTCAAAGATTTAACCTGCTGTACAGTGGTCAATAATTAAATGCAATAAGTGAAACAGCGCCCCCAGTCTACATTTTCACGTCACCACGCTCTTTTGCTGTCAAGGAAGTGAAGGAAGTGAAGAAGTGACATCTTAACTGAAGAAACACTGAATCTGTAAAACAGCTCCCTCAGACCCTGACTGGGTCCACAATCCCAACATCCCATTATTTTGTCAGAACAGTCTAATCTGTTTAAAATCAGTCCCATTATGATCTTTTGTTCCCAGCACAATCATTACCCAGTCCTTTCTGGGTAATTGAACTTTTAACCTGCTCTGTGAAACAGTGTGTTTAAAGAGCTATAAAATGTAAAATAAAGGTAACTTCTCAGTCACAGTAAGTGAGTCAGGAGGATAGTACCAAGTAAAGCAGTGAATGGGTGAGTAGGGGAATGAATTGCTGAACGAGGTAAGTGAATCCAAGACCCGGCAAGAGAGCAGCCAAAACAAATAGAGCTTCCAGGAATGATTGTGAGGTCAGAAGACCAATGGAAGCAACTGCTCAACAATAGTACTCTGTGAACCCCACCCATCACACACATACCACCAGCCACTTCTAACCTTTTCACAGAGCTATTGATCAACCAATAGTCTGGAATGGCAGTGTTTTAACCAGAGAAGGAAACTGACAAATAGTTTGTTGTCCTCTTTCCCTTTGTCTTTATCTGTTTGAGATTTTTAGGGGCAAGCATTATTTAAAAATATTATTGACAAGTATTTTTTAAAAATGTCCAATACTGGTGCCAATACTATACCTGAATTTTGGTATAGATACCAAAGCAATACTTTTTCATGTACCTTCCTTTGAGAAATATATACATTTTTCTACCAAACTCTGTTATTTATCTCTGTTCTAAACTGTTATTTTATATTTAACAAAATAAGGCAAACATTCCAAATGCATCATTTTCTTTATTATTTTGTCTTAAAACAAAACAATCGTACAAGAATGAATAATTAAAGTAATTTTGGAGGCAAGGGTCTCAAAGTTAAGCTAATTATTTTCTACATATCTGTATTGTAAATTTTGCCTTTAAATAGGTGAGAAGCAACACAGACAATGCAGACAGTGAACGGACAGCAGATGTCGCTTATGCTGTAGCTGCTGCCATAAATACCAGCGCTGGTAGATGAAAATAATGCCCAATGAACTCCATGGTTCTGCTCCTCCTATACATATCTGAAAAAGAAAGTTAATTTAGGTCTTATGTACTTATTTATGCAATGGGAAAAACAGTTCTTAAACTGCTAATTTTGTCACGGAAGTCACGGATGGACTAAATGTGCTGTCTCATTACTGGCACTGGTGAGATGATTTAGTGAAACTAAATTAGAAACATTACTGGAAGGGGGAGGTAATGAGTCTTAGAGAAAATAAATTATTCAAAAATAAATAAATAAAAAGAATCAAAGTAAAACAATCACAACAGAAACAACAGACAATTTTGCTAATGAATGAGGACAGGGGAAATTGAGAAGGGTAAATAAATAAATAAGTAGGCGTAGAAGAAAACTGTAAGTAATTGAGTAAGCAAGTGGCTTGATCTTGTGATACCTAAGATATGCATATGTATGTGTATGAGAGTTTGGTACTACCTAAGTTGTATGAGGAGGCAAAAAAGTAAATAGATAAATAATAATCATTATCATCGCATCACTTATAATACTAATAACAATAACGACGACAATAGTAATGACAATAACAAAGGGGGGACAAGCAGGGCCCAATGATGGTTAAACAAGTCAACTTATTTGTTTGTTATTGCCTTCAGCCTTTCCATTGTAATGTCTTCAGATAGTAGGTGAAGCCACTGGGGTACCTGAAGGTTATGTCTATTCTAGTTGAGTAGAATGGCTTTCTTAGTGATTGTTAAGGGGATCAAAGTTGTGTGGCTGAGTGAAGGTTCAACTGAGGAAAGGTCTCCTGAAAGGCATAAGGATGGGAAGACTGGAATGCTGCGACCCACAGTGGAGAAGTGTAATATTTGAATAGGCAGACCCAAGTGGCATGGTCATAATCACCTGAGGTGTTTAGTGTACAGTGTGTACACCGTGTAGGATTTTATACTGCATAAGTTGTATCTTAGTGTTAGAGGACACTGAGAAAAAAATGTTGCATATGTGTTTCCAATAGTTGATATCGGTGCAAACACCAGTTATGGATCAGAAGAGACAGATTGTCGTCTTAAACTGAAAAATCATTTTTTTGAGGTGGTAAAAGTATGTAGTTTGTTTGGCTGATTTTACCTTTTAGGCAGTACTTCAGTTGTGAATATTGCAGGAAGCTGTAACCACTGATATCCATGGGTGAAGTGCTGCCGTAGTGCACCGGAACAATGCTTTTTTCTTCAAGTGAGGAAATAGGATATTTGCATAATTCGGTTGAAATTCATATACATTTTTAAGTGCTTGAAGATCCAATCATCCCTAAAGTGTATGTCATGCAAGAGAACCAATAACAACAAAAGGAATGGTCAAAGTTGTCATATTGAGATTTAAGGTGTGTTGATTGATCACGTCAACTCATGCACGTTGTTGCCATGTCATTGTTCCAACTGCCCAATACTATTGGGTTGTCGAAATAACGGGCAGTCCCCTGCACGTCAACATGCAAGAAAACATTCCACCTTAAAAGTTGCCGGTGTGCAGGTAGCCTTTGAGCGGCATGGTGAATTAAATATTTTTTTCTCAGTCTATAGCTAGCTAAATGTTAACTAGTAAAGATGAAATGGCATCAAAACATCCTTTCATTTTTTGGAACAGCTAAAAAGTTGTACAAGGAAGACAGGAATAGTTCAAGACCCTGGACAGAAGATGATAAGATCCTGATATGATCCTGAATGGACATTGGTGATACCACCAACACTGGAAAGAGTGAGAAGATTGAGTTGCACTGATTCCAGCAGCATATGGATGATGTCTTTGTGTTCAAATTGGATTGTTGTTATGAGAAGATGCTAATTGTGTCAATCTGGTTGCAGGTCAGTAGGAAGAAAAAGAATACTACTAAAAAACAAATACTCATTCACATCTGTTCAGAGTGCATTAACTGTTCATATCCAAATGATGTATTCTTATATCCCTCATGTTTTCATGTGACTGCATCAAATAGTTAAGAAGGTGAATTTGTTTTGCAAAACAGTGCCTCAGTATTCACAGACATTCTTTGTGCACAGCTGAGTTGACCTGCTTGGTGGAAGATGTAGCTGATGGGAGTTTTGCAACATAATTGCAGTCTGTTGTGGTCAGTGTGAATAGCACTTCCCGTTACCATTACTTTATGTACTGAACAGTATTCAGAAACAGAGAAGCATTTATTTTGAACTCACATATCTCACATTTTATTTTTATTTTTACATCCTCCCTCCTGCCTACTTCAAGATCTCTCTCATTCTCACTTTTTCTCACTCTTTTTCTCTCACTCTCTGTTTCTGTCTTCCTCCCCTCTAATGCATGCCATCCGTTTCTTTTCTTTAATACATCAATATACTATTGTGCAACGGCTGCCATTTTCTGACGCAAATTATCTTCCCAAATGGGGATGTGAGGCGCTCTGCCTCCCTGCACAATCCTTTATTGATCGTTCAGTCTCATGAAAGCAGAATGGGCGAGGGCTGAGAAATAATGAAAGAGAGACAGACAGACAGAGAGAGAGAAGGCAGGCCATCTGTGCTGACAGAGAGTTATTTTCCACAACTCAGAAGCTAACTTCTAGTTAGTATTTTGTATCGGGGTTAAACGAGTATTGTATTATATTGGTTTAAGGTTGGCCGCTTCTTGATTGAAGATAATACCTTTCAGCCTCCACATTTTAACAGAGTGTCTTTTGTTTTATTACCCAAGATAAATTACCCACTATTGTGATTTATATGAAAACGTTGCCTAATCATCTTTAACAATAACTGTGGTAATGTCTTTAAAGGAATAGTTCAACATTTTGAATATTCTTATTCACTTTCTTACCACCATGAGATGAGAAGATCAATATCAGCATGAGGTCTATTAAGAACAGACCTGGAGACACAGAGCTTTCCCTGTCACAACACACTGACGGTTTGGGCAACGTGATCTCACAGAAATATGAGAAATGACCAGGACCTCTTAACAGCGCATTATGTGGTGGTGGCACGCAAAGTGTTAAAATTGTGTGCCACCACCACAGGAAAAAATTTAGGTTTAGGCAACAAAACCACTTGGTTAGGTTTGGAAAAGAAAAGATCCTGGTTTTGGTTAAAAATAACTTAAAAGTCAATGTTGACTTTTGGTTTCACACGGGACACAAATGTATTTCTGGAATTTGTGTGTCCACCATGACAAAGGATCCTGATTGACTTTCCACTGGCATTGTTTCTGTGGTGCCGGCATGTCATTTTAACACATATATGCCACCACCGGGTAATATGCTGTTATGAGGTTGTGGTTATTTCACATATTTTTATGAGATAAGGCTGTTTTTTTTCAATCCTGTGGAGAGTTTTCCTCGGAGGAAACATATTGTTATGGTCATGGGCATATAGGAAGCATTAACGGGGGGTCTGGGTGTCCTCCCGCAGAATTCTTTTAATAGAGTAGATGTCATTTACTGTATTCTGGCGCTTTTTAACAGGTGGTTTGATACTTTTATCTGCTATACTAGCATGAGAAAAATGATGGGTACATTTTGTAATTTCATCCATGATGAAGCGGTTGGCCACACATCACCATCATCATATGTGAAGATATTAACCCCCTGAGACTCGCTTTACTGTCTTTCAGAGGTTCCGTTTTAGAGCTAGAGTGAAGCTACAGATATATTAAACTAAGGAACCCATTGGTAACAACCTTGTCATGATAGCCTGTCAGGAAGGAGGTTAAATAATGCTCCAAAGTTGCGCTAAATTTTGGCATGGAAAACTGGCATGGCCATTTTCAAAGGGGTCCCTTGACCTCTGACCTCAAGATATGTAAATGAAAATGGGTTCTATGGGTGCCCACGACTCTCCTCTTTACAGACATGCTCACTTTATGATAATCACATACAGTTTGAGGTAAAAAACCATGCAGTTTTTGAGTATGAAACTTTACAACCACAAACTAAAGACCTAGAGCATTCAGAGGATGGATGGCTTTCCTAGGTAGATTGACAATAAGGGGGTTTCTGAGCAGTTTCTAGAACAGAAGTGCTTGCCATCCAATTGCCGAAAAATGCAATTCCTGCAGAAATCTCAAAATGTCAAAAGTTTTTGAAACCAAATCACAGCATGGCTTTTTCTATGGTGTTCCTCACGGTCTTGGTGTCTTAATGTGGTATTTTGGAGGGATATTTGATATTTTTTATCAATTCTTAAGCGGTAAAAAAAGTAGTTAGATTTAGCACCAAATCTGTGTAACAAATGGTATTAACCCAAAAATTGCTTCAACAACTTATAAGACATAATAGATGGATGGCCACTATATACTTCTATCATTATGTTCTAAGCCCTTATACACTTTCACAATTTATTTTAAATAATCAAATCATTTATTAATACATTTTTATTTCATATATATGACTAAAACAACTTGACACACAGTGCCGAGCTGCATCTCAAATTCATTTTCAGGTTCCCAGCTTTCAGATGATGAACACCACCTCTATGTGACATCTACTGCTGACTATTTATCTACTCCTGAACCTCCTCTGTCCCCCACCCAATAAAAAGAAAGAGGGTGCAATGGTAAGGGGTTAATAGTTTAGCGTGTTAGCATGCTAATGTTTGTAAATTAACACTGAACACCGTTGTTAATTTGATCAACGAAAACTATGATGAAACATAATTATTGACAACCTATTATTATATTACCTATTATAAATTTAAAAAATAAACATTTTAACCATAGGAAATGAGAACTGTGGTAAAACTTATACTTTTTATCAACAAAAATAAAAGACGCACAAATGGACAAATTAAATAATCAATGCAGTCAAGTCTTATTCAACAATCTACATGCATCTGTGGATCATGGATGTATAAAGAGAACTGGATACAGCATTGGAGGCGGGGCCCTGTTCATTCCTATGAGAGTTGCTCAGTGGCACATGAAGCCAAAATGGCTCGACTGCCGAGTGATAAAAGTACCCAGATCTTTTTGCAGTCTTCAGCATTCATTGGGCCCATAGAGCAGGCGCAGTAGCGTTCCCTTTAACTCCACCTCCCAGCCCTCGGTCCAGCCTCAGTCTGGGTCTTATTCACATGAACAGAGGAAGGAGGAACTCTGGATTCAGCTATTAGTGCACTTTACAACTTTTAGGATCTAATGATTTAAATAAAAGCTATTTAGTGTTCATACTGGGATGTTGATTAACCTCAAAAAAAATTATCCGCTGATTTACGGACGTCTCTTTCCCAATGTAAGTCTATGGAAAAAAAACTTTTTTGGGCCCAATGGCATCACGTGACAGACATGAAAGTTGTAGTACCACCGTATGGCCACTGTGGAAATTGGCTTCAAAGCCCAGCGCTCTTCTTGGGGGCTTGCTGAGGATTCACATTGTTGCTCCTGATTAGTAGAACAGTTTCCTCCAGCGAAGAAAATATCTCTTGTTAAGAAGTTGATTTAGTCGCTTAATGTTCTGCCTGTCAGAAATGCCATCTAATGTGTTCTTGAAAGAAATAGATTTATGGACTAAATTAATCTACAATCCACTGAGAATTAGTCACCGAGAAGTGGCAACAAAACAGCAGGTATAAACTATGAAAACACACAGGCAGCACGGTAAGCTAACGTAACATTATCAACCAATAACTTTAAGAACCAATGACCAGCTGCAAAAAAATTAAATCATTAAGTGTCATAAACTGATGTTTTCCTTTAAGAACTGATGCTGTGTTAGATACATCCTGTGAATATCTGGAAAGTAATGGAGCACTTCACTCTTGTCTCACATGTTGTGGTAGTTCCGAGTTCACTACAAAGGAAAATCCACCTTAAAACAGAGTTTGTGGTATTGCAACGGTTTAGGACAGTAAAATCAATATCTACAACCACAGACAACTGTCTCCCTAAGCTGGACATCAGTGCATCAAGTCCCCTTATCCCAGGCAGATCACCATGGCTGCTGTCACAGAGTCCAAGGAGCCCGTCCATTATTCACTGCAGCTCCAGGATCTGTCCTTATGACATCATTGCCACAGTGTGTCTCTCAGCTTCACGTGAAACTGCCACATCTTCCCTTTAAGTAATGTGACTCATTATTTCCTCAAATAAGCAAGGGAAATTATGCGAAAATGGAAATGAAAAACAAACAGAGGGAATAACCCGATGCTGCAGGAACTAACTCTCCAAGGGAAAGTCCTCCTAATCGGCCACATTGTTCATGGTGATGCTAGTATTGTTCAGTGGCGATGATGTTTCGTTTATCCCCTGCAGTGTGCTGTAAATATGTTCAGAATAATTCAAAGACTTTCATAAACCCCCAAAAATGAAAAGTACATCAGAAAGTGTGGTTATTTGCTGGCCATTAAGTATCGTGACCAGGGTCTGAAATTAGCACCCGTCACCTGACAAATGCGGGTAAATTGTTGGCAGTGGCGGGTAAAATCATTAGTCCAAATTTGATTTTAAAATCAGGATGGTGGAGAATTCATCATAAAATAGCATTTATTCAAATATTGCTCTTTCATTTAATGCAATTTTATCTTCATTTAATTGAATTTAAAGAAAGAAAGGAAAACTAAATACTGAAAATGTGCAGCAATAATAGTCTAATTGTCAGCCTATAAAGCCCTATTGTGAACCCAGAAATATTGAGTACCCCAAAGTTGTATACTAGAAATGTACACTATGGGTCCCCAGCATTTAGAATTGTTAGATGCTAACTAGCATACATTGGGCAATTTGCATAATTAGTAGAATTACAAAGATAAAAATAGTTCAACTTTTGGAACGTAGCAACGCGCACCACATGTCATGTGAAGAGGAACAACCAATCACAGCTGACAGCTATATTTTCGTTCTTTGGTAAACATCCGTCTACAGTAAATATGGAGGAGAAGTTATTTTCTTTTAGTGCAGGGCTACCCAGAGCTTTACCATCCGTTAAAAAGACTATTTTACTTTCTTCACACTTTCCGTCCGAGGACGTCACAACATTGTTGGGACCCACCTCTGATGGTGGCAGAGACAGTGAACTACATTTACCAGGGTCCATGAGTCCTTAACTCCACCCATGGACTCACTGTAACGATGGCTACTGTAACCCATGACCCATTCACACCTACCTGTAAAAACGCACCCAGGACAAAACCAAAGAGCTTTCCTTCGTTCTGTCTCTTTCCTCCTCCTCTCACCTCCAGAGCAGCTGCTCTGCAAGGAGTCAGCTCAACAGCTCTGAGCTATGGCCTGTTACCAACAGACATAGACATAAGAACTTCTTCTAACTTCTTCGCCTGCCTGCCTTTTTAAGATTCCTGCTTAGCTCAGTTTGCACTGCTAACCCAGAGTAAAAAAGTTTAGCACCAGGGACTACAACGAAGTCTGCCAGCTAACTTTACAAGCAACAGGAACAAAGCAAGTTAGCGCCAAGCTGCTAACTCTTCAGGAACGAAGGACTGGAGTGACCAGTTTTCCTCCAATCTGCTTAATTGCATTTGAACACAGCAAGGACTGCATCTTTTGACACTGGAACCATAACTTTCCCAGCCTGGCTTCTCCACCTTCAACCAATGGAATCGCCGGTTAACAAAGAAATCCCTTTTTCTTCCACAGACTGGGTAAAGAAACTGGGCCTACCTTAGCACAGCAACAGCCTATTTGATGTGTTGGTTATGCTCCACACAGACAAAGGGTCTTACATGCACACTAACCATCTTTACAGTAGCAATACTTCAACTACACAAATGGATACCAATGGGCCGCCCCGTTTTCATACTAAACACACACATACATACTAGACGTTCTGGCACACACTCACACCTCTCATCAGCTTGAGTGACAGTTTACAACAAGCAATTAGTTGTGCATGAGTGGAAGAAAAATTAATGTGGTGAAAAGGAGATTTGTCGAAGAATCCACAGTGTACAGTCAGAACATGACAGGTAGGAAGACAGAAATTAGTCTGAAAATCTCAAGTAAGTGTTTGTGTGTGTGTGTGTGTGTGTTAAAGGTAAGGCTTGAAAGTCTGCAAAAACAAGTTTTTGTGTGTGCTTACATGTGTACAGTTTGTGTGGTTAAGTGTGCATTAGGGCATGAACACTGTGATGAATGTTATCTCATGGCTGTGAGAAAACATTGAAGATAATACAATTGCTGCTCTTTTCAAAGCCAACACGTCTCCCATGTTGGGAAATGGGTGTAGGTTTCACACTGCTAAACCCGAGCTAGACTCTGGAAGGTTGTATCGTTCATTGTAAACAAACAAAACCAAATTGTAACTGGAAAATTACATCAGAAGCAAGATACTGAAGTGTCCTTCTGTTCAATTCATGCTGACTCTGATCTGTGTTGCGTCAATGTCCTTGGAACCGCTGAGGCTCCATGAGGAATATACAGGAAGAAAACACCACTTTATTGTTTGTGTTCATTTTATATACTATATATTACTTTCATATACTAGTGAAACCGGAAAGCTTAGAGCAAAACTGGTGGCCTTGTTCAATCATTATAAATACTATGAAGTTCAGTTGAACAGCTGCCTGAGACTACGCCTCACTGAAGCCAGAGAGACACTGTACGGATTCTACCTGATTTTAGCTCAGAATTGGCCGCCCCAAACTAATTTTAGAATTGGTTGGCTGTCTTGCAGTTTGAACAGTTCCACAGTCTGAATTCCCACATGGCTGCTGTCAAAAGATATGTTGTAAACTGTAGCAAGCTTGTTTTAATATGATTGGTGTTGTATTTACATGCATAAACCACTTGGTCTGCTGCCCTTAAATTTCCATCTAAGGATGCCTTAGAAACAAATGAGTTGTATAAAATCGCCATAAGGATTTCCTTATGGTGTTGTAAGGGAAAACCCTTTGATCTTTAAGTTTAGTTTTATTTATTTTAATTATAAACCACAAGTGTCTCCTACATCCTTGACTGGAGGTTTGGGATCCTGGAGACCCCAGGCCCTTTATACCAGCTCAAAAATAAAAAAATACTTAACTTTGTTTTATCGCTTTAATATTTCATGACTTTTCCTAATTGTATAATAACTGCTTATATATTGCTTATGATCTTGACCTGAAAGCATGTTTATACCTAATATACAGAGCTTCGCGTCAAGAGGGATCTCTTTAACAGCTATATGAGAGACCAGGTTGGCAATGTCTTTCCAGAACAACTGGTGTCACATAGGTTCTGAATTGCCATTGATATTGTATCGGCTTCAATGCTGTGTTGATAGTCTGTTTGTGCTTTTAAACAAGCATTTTCCCATTCATCCTCTTTAATATTTACCTTTTGATCATCTCTCCAAGAATTGAGCTTGAATGTGAATTGTCCTTGATTTGGACCACAGCATTATATAAATTACTGACAGTTGCCTTGAATATCCTAAAAAATGTAAAAAAAAAAGAGAAAAAAAAAAAAAAGTGATCATCTCTATAGCTGACATGGATGGCTCCTCTAAGGGGTGGCTCTGTGTGTTATGAAGCTCCTTAACTGTAGGTATCTAATAGGGTGTGGGAAAAAATCAATTAATGTAAGAATTGTGATTCTTATCTTCTAAGATTCTGAATCGATTCACAACTTTTAAACAACTTGTTTTACTACGGTGACTGCCTCGCGCGCACTGAATGAATGCATCACATGACGAGAATCACACAACGTCACTTTCATTAACTGGAAACTAACGTTATTAATGTAACGTTAGATCAAGCTGAACGAGGAATAATTCAACAACAACCGTAATGATGGAGAGAACTCGGCCACAGAGAGAGTGACACCATGTAACTAACAGCAAGCGTACAGTTACGTCATGTAAACAAACCACGTACCTATCAGCTGTGAGCTCCAGATCAGACTGGAGACGTAACTACGTAAAAGATGGATGAGTAGTACTTACCAACTTCCTACGTTTGTGCTTTTTAAACAGAAAACACAACTTTAATATTGTGATATTTACTGGAAATGACTTATATAATATAGCCAACAGCAAGTAGGAAACTTTCAGGCAATCTCCTGGTGACCCTCGTCCGTTGAGGCGCTTTCAAAGTGAGCAAAAGGACTAAATAGAAACAGTGCATCCGACAAAAGTTCAGCTCAAAATGGCGCACCATGCTGCGCAGTGCTGTGTTGCTCGCAACCAGTTAGGACACGGTGTTATGGACATAATGCGCGTGACAAAAATCACACAATACATCAGTTTTACAGGGTTATTTTGTCTACAATTTATTTTTGAAATTGTCAAGTTTCTCAGACCCTTTAAGAATCGGAATCAAAAGAGTTGTGAAACCTCGCCCGGAAAAGGGAAACCGGAGCCCCCTTCTGGAGCCAGACCTGGGAGTGTCTGGTGGCCTGGCCGGGCACAGCCCAAAAGAATAACATGGAGCCGCCACCCTGTGGGCCCACCACCCACAGGGATAGGCATTGGGGTCGGGTGCATTGTGAGCTGGTGGCAGGCTAGACGTGTTGATCCCCGGCATGGCATACTGGCTCTAGGTACGTGGAACATCACCTCTCTGGCGAGGAAGGAGCCATTACTGGTGCGGGGGGTGTAGCGGTATCAACTAGATATAGTTGGGCTCACCTCCACGCATTGCTCAGGTTCTGGAACCAAACTCCTGGAGAGGGGCTGGACTCTTGCCTTTTCTGGAGTTGCCCAGGGTGAGACGCGCCGGGCAGGTGTGGGGATACTCACAAGCCCCCGGCTGGGCGCCACTGTGTTGGAGTTCTCCCCCGTGGAATGAGAGGGTTGCCTCTATGCGACTGCCAGTCGCTGGGAGGAAGTCTCTGACTGTTGTTTGTGCTTATGAACTAACAGCAGCTTGGACTACCCGACCTTCTTACAGTCTCTGGGTGGCGTCCTGGAGAGGGCACCGACTGGGGACTCTATAGTTTTGCTGGGGGACTTCAACGCTCACATGGGCGATGATGGAGAAAACTGGAGGGGGGTGATTGGAAGAAACGGCCTGCCTGATCTGAACCCGAGTGGTGCTTTGTTGTTGGACTTCCATGCTAGTCATGGTTTGGCCATAACAAACACCATGTTCGAGCATAGGTCCATCAGTGTACTTGGTACCAGAACACTATAGGCCAAAGATCAAGGATCGACTTTGTGGGTCGTATCATCGGATCTGCGGCCGTATGTCTTGGACACTCAGGTGAAGAGAGGAGCAGAGCTGTCAACTGATCACTACCTGGTGATGATTGATCAGATGGCGGGGGAGGCTGCCGGACAGACCTGGAAAACCCAAACGTGTAGTGAGGATGAACTGGGAACGTCTGGCTGAGGCCCCTGTCCGCGAGGTCTTTAACTCCAAAATTTTCACGCATCCTGGGGGAGGCTGGGGACATGGAATCCCAATCCAAACCCTTGCGGGGCTGTTGGAGGGGCCATGGGAGTTTGTCCATCCAGTCTACATGGGTTTTGTGGACTTGGAAAATGCTTACGACCATGTCCCTCGGGGAATCCTGTGGGGGGTACTGTGGGAATGTGGGGTACCGGGGTTGTTGTTGCCATCCAGTCCTTGTATAATCAAAGTGAAAGCTGTGTCCGTATACTTGGCACAAAGTTAAACACGTTTCCAGTGGGTGTTAGCCTCCGCCAGAGTTGTCCCTTGTCATCGATCCCGTTTGTGATTTTCATGGACAGGATCTCGAGGACATCACCTATGATCATGAGCTTTGGGTAGTGACCAAAAGAATGAGATCGCGGATACAAGCAGTCAAAATGAGTTTCCTTTGTAGGGTGGCTGGGCTCAGCCTTAGAGATAGGATGAGGAGCTCAGACATCAGGAGGGAGCTAGGAGTAGAGCCGCTGCTCCTTCGTGTCGAAAGGGGCCAGCTGAGGAGGTTCGGGCATCTGAGCAGGATGCCCCCTGAACTGAGAATTGAGAATTACTATCAACTTTTTAGTAAAGTGTTTATTTGTGCAAGTTTAGCATGAATAAATGTTATCTTTTGCCTTTGTGTGTTGACATTATTGCAATCAGTTGATATAACTTAAATACTCTGTCACACTCACACAAACTCTGGAGGCAGAGGTGCAAATATACGCTGACCTGAGTAGAGCGTGATGTCACTGTTGGTAAAAGAATAAAAACTCTATAATCTTTACTCGGCTTTCATGCCATAATTTGCCACAATACCTTTATTAGCGCAACACAGTCTGGAGGAAATTAGCACTCCTATATACTGAATATAGAATCGATTATGAATCAGGAATCATTTTGAATCAGGAATTGTTTTGAATCGAGAATCGATTTTGAATTAAATCGTGACCCCAAGAATCACAATCAAATTCAATCATGAAATACCGAAGGATTCACAACCCTAGTATCTAAAGTGGTTTCTGGGGATGGTGTATCTACAAACCAGCTGATCAAAGGTCATTAGTTTTCCCTCTATATACAAGTCAGTTATGTTACTTAAATCTTTGCCAGCCCATTGTTTGAATCTACCAGGAGCAAAGTTATCATGACACCATATCAAGGAAAACTGGGAGAGTTTGGGTACATATCCTATATAGGCATGTACTTCATGCAAAGCAAATGAGCAGAGTAGAGATATGACTGGAGAGGTTGACCCAATGTTGAAGTGCGTTCAATAGCTAGCCATGCTGGAGGGTCAGAGGGGCAACAGTAAAACATGGCTGTGTGCAGGTGCGCTGCCCAGTAGTACCACTGTATGTTAGGGACTTGAAGCCCCCCTCTATCATAAGGCAGATGCAATGGGGAGAGCCACAATCTTGGATGCCTGTTGTTCTATATGAAATTTAGAACAGCTATCTAAGTTTTCAAAAAAATGTCTGTGAAATTTTGAGAGGAACAGACGGAAATAGATTCAGAAATTTGGGCAAAATTGACATTTTAATACTATTAATACTATTAAACGGCATTGGCATCGATCTATTCAGAAATTCAGTTAACAACTGTATTATGGGGTCATAATTGAGGGAGAAAATATTCTCAATTGCGGGACAATTATGACTCCCGAGTATGTAAAGCCCTCCTGAGTAGCTGAAAAGGGGGTGAGTATCTCTTGGGTTCGGTCCCTCATTTTTAATCAAAAATAGTATAGCAGATTTGAAATTATTAACCTCGTTTCTGCAGAATTCTCCAAAAGATTTGATTAGACAGATAAATAATAATATCATCTGCAAAGAGTGAAATAATATGCTCTTTTTCACACCCACACACTACATTTATTTACCTGTGAATGACTTTGGCAAACAAAATAAATATATATGTTTTTATATTAAATATATCATATAAGTTATTTTGGCTATGCATGAAAAAAAAAACGATATAAACATAAAATATTTCCTTATTTGGTATAATAAAAATGCTTTATGGTCATTTCTGTATTTTGTCACTTTCATCAAATGTGCAAGTTTGTAGCTAAGGGAAGAGTTACAATGAGGTCAAAAGAAAAGCAAAAAAGGGATTTAAAGCGAAGCAATGGTTCATTTTGCAATTATTATTTTACACATACAGCAGTGGGGTCTGTGTGACTCCAAACAATGAGGTAAAGCCAATCACAAACAAAACACAAGGGTTAAGAGAGTGTTGCATTATGTGTAGTCTGTTAATACTGCTAGACTAGCAAGTGTCTTCATGTATGCTTATTGTGTTTCTTTAAGAGTTAGCTAGTCCTAAAAATGTTTGTAGAAATAAATTCCTGAAATCAAGTCAAAAGCGTCTCCCGATGTCTCTACTGCAGAAACAGACCGGGTACCAAACCATTTGTCAAGCAGCCAAGAATTACCAGTGTCACATAAATTCATGATGCGTGGCCCAAAAAGACATATGATAAATGCTAACAGCCAGAGCCTGACAGGAGAATGTGTAAGTATGTGACTGATAAACAGGATGAAGAATTAGCTGCTTTTATAAAAACATACTTAGACAAACATGTATTTCACGTTTCACTCTTACATGAGAAATGGCTTCAAGGATAAAGAGTTGCTTATCATTGGACTAACAGTATCCCAACGGGACCTGTCTGATAATGTCTTTCTTATCTTAAGAAAGTCTTTTTTTCCCCAAAAAACAATGTTGTAAAAGAGGTAATCTTATAATCAGGGTTATCTTATATTCAGGCCAATATGGTATTTCAGTCTGGACCAAGGTTGTGGACCGACGAACTGACCAACTGACTGACACTCCTTAGAGCCACTCTGCACTTGTATCTGAAGGCAGCTCACTGGTTATCTCTGAGAGAGAGAGAACACTTATGGCATGACTTTCAAAAGAGCTGATCCACAGTGCTCCGGCCTCACTACTCTGTTTGGCTTCCAACTGATAAGATTTACCTGATAGTGTGATCCATTTTTTAACTCCACAATGTATTGCACTAAATCATGCCCCAATGTATATTTGAAATACTGTATAATATCAAAGTACCTACAGAAATGAAAAGACAATGTGAGTTTAGTGTGTTATAAAAAAAAATGAAAAATGTAAAAAATACAGAAGTTGAATGAAAGCAGGTGATAGAGAGCATAGAGAAAGGAAGGGTGGGGGCGATGAGTAAAAAAAGTGAGAGTGAGTGGAGAGAACAAGAGCTTCCTTCTCTAATTCCACAGACCATTAAATTGTAATTTCAATGCTTGATATATTTATGCATTAAAACATTACGGCCGCCTACCCAACCAATTACTATGCAGACTGAGCTCTTGCTGTCCACACACCCTGTTTCATAGGCAGGATGTGGAAAGATCATATGCATGAAATATACAGGCTCCTCTGCACAACACCACACCAGGCTTCAGTGAAAGAAAACTTAACAGCTGTGAAGATGTGAGGAAGTTTGAGATTCTCATGTGCTAGAATATTTATCCAGTGAGTTCAAAAAACCTCACATATAAACTAGAAAAGTACATTCAGAAGTGCAGATTTCCTCCAGATGTGTCTGCAACGACCACTGCTGTAACGTTTGATTGAATGAATACAAGCAACGACATTTTCGTATTCTCATCCAAAACCTTTCTTACTTTCTCTCTGAGTGTTCAAAGAGTCAGATTCAGCAAACTTAACTGCAGAAACTTAAATGTCTTAAAAGGTGTTTTTTGTGAGACTTGATCAATAGCATTAGTATCTGTTGGCAGAGCCGCACTGGAGGCAGTCAATGTGCTTCAAGCCTGCAGGGCTTTGAAACACATTTTACATAGTGGCCAAATAGTGGAATTACAAGTTCCGTGTCCGTCACGTGATGCCAGTGGGCCCAAAACACTTTTTTTCCCCATAGACTTACATTGGGAAAGAGATATCAGTGGCTAATTTTTTTTTAGGTAAATCAACTTCCCAGTACAAACACTTGTTGGATTGAGAGAATTTTCCTAAATACTCATGTCCTGTTAAAGAATGTAGTCAATAAAAGTATCACAATATCAACGTAACATAACTTGATTATTTTCCGATTCTTTTAGATTACCTCAATACCAAATATGCAAATAAAGACAAGTGAAAAGACATATCAACAAGGTGACTTTTATGTTAACTTAAGTACCAATGTTAATATGTTTTTTAAGGCTGCAGTGTTATTTTAAGTATGTTCGGGAATGCGCTGCACGGTTTTCGCCACCAGGTAATGCCTGTGAGTGAGTAGCAAGTAAGTACAAGTTGAAGAAGAAGAAGTATTCTTCCTCTACAGGAAGAATATGGTGGAAATGGTGCAGACTTAGAATGCCGCAGATATTAAAAAGACCCCTTGTCCTTTTATTATGTCAGTCGGTATATTGGAACAAAGTGAAATGTGGAAAAATCAATAATATGTATTGTAGCAGGATCGTCCTTTAAGTAGTTGGCAGAAAGATAAAAATCACTGGAGATATGTTTCCACATTTTGAAAGACTTTTGTTTATGGAGATAAAGAGAAAAGGGAGGAGACAGAGAGGAAACAGAGGTGGAGATAGCAGGAGGACAGAGTAGTGGAGAGAGGGAGTAGCAGTGGGAGGGAGGCCGGCTGCTGTAGCTGCTGTTTCATTAACTGCCAGTCGACAGCACATACATCAAGCTCCCACAATGCTTAGGGAGCGCAACCGTAACCTGCAGTGATCCACCCGCAAGAAGAGCTGCAAGTGATGGATTGTGTGACACGAACTGAGAGCATATTCTCTCTCAAACACACACATGCACACACACTAAGGATTCCTCCCAAACTGGATTTCATTGGATCTGATGACATCTGGAGGAAATCAAAAATACCTGGCAATGGCAATATTACTGAAATTGGAAAAATATTTCATTTACTTTTAAAAATCTGATATTTTACTACAGTACTTCTCTTTATTGTGCAGATTTTATTGTTTTGAGCATATATGGTCATGTAACCTACAGTACAGTTTCAGCACTAAGACCAGATAAATGAAAAGTCACTAGTTGTAGTATACTGTTTTGAATGAAGTGATATCCAGTTTGGCATAAGAATAGAGAAAGACAACCATTCACGCTCACATTCACACCTACAGGCAAGTTAGAGTCAGGCTTGGGGAGTAATACATTGAACGGCGTTACGTGATTAGGATACAAAAAAAGGTAACTGTATTCAGTTACAGTTACAGAAAAAAGACGTGATCAGATTACCGATGCATTTAGTAAAAATAATGATTATTTGCAGGATTACAATTTCAAAAATACATTTTAAAATAAAGAACAAAATTTTGCAGAAAGGAGGAACAACATCACAAACTGTACAGTACAGTTATGCCTTCCAGCTGTGAACATGCATGTGAAGTGTGAATAGCATACTAAACAAAGTTGTTAGCCCACATTTAAATGTGCATAATATTAATTATGTTTGCAGCCAGAGACACACAGCGGTTTTATTTCTGTACTCAACAAAACAAACCAGCATATATTCACACTCTAAAGTCTTGCCAACACGTTTTCTCTGCTTCTGGTAAAACGTAATATTCTTGCTACAGCAAAAATTATATGTAGATATGTTGTTCTTTTTTTCACTGCCCAGTTGTTCTTTACATAGCACATACAGTTGTGTTAATTGTCAAATGTGTGTAAACTCTATATAATGTAAACTCCTAAATATAAAATATAAAATGTATTGTTCATATCATCCAAATTAATCTTCATAGCTGGAAGGATGCTGCTTCCAGCTGTTGTACGTTATAGCTTCCCCTGACTGTAGAAGTAACAATGTTTTCACCAGTGACTGAGAAAGTTACAAAGTTACCATCTAAAGAGATGATTAGGTAACAAAACCACTATAGTTAGGTTTAGGAAAGAAATACATGGCTGGGCTTAAAACTACTACGTTTGTACAGTGAAAATGACACTGAACGTTGTGAACACGGGACAAGAACGAACAGCTGATTGTAACGTGACACACGGGACATGAAGAGCGGTCTCCTGGAAGAAAGCCTTGTGTTTGGTGGACCCACCCGATGTGTCTCTTTCGCTCTTTAAACTATGTCACGCTCCCAGCGCACTTTCTCCGAGCGTTTACTGTTCCCGCGGATGGGTTTACATTATAGTTAATGGAACGTCGTCTGCGTTTCATACCACATGCACATGGCACCTAAAGGGTGCGGTGCCGAACGCTGACAGCCGTGACACAGCCTCGGTATTTTAACGCCATAGGAATGAGAACCAGCCCGCCTGCCTCTTTCCATTATACCTCTGCCATCTCCAGTCTTCCCCCCTCTCCAACCCATCTATGTCTACAGTAACATCACAATAAACCTGTTAAACTTTTTCTACCTCTGTGTCAGCGTCCTGCAATTGGGTCCCCCTTACTATACCACGACAGAACGATCTGGTCTACATGGACCCAGCAGACACAGACCACCTCCGCCAAGCCCTAACCAGTCAAGGCATTCTCGTGGTACAGCACAGTCAAGCCCTCCATGATGTCTTGAAATCAGTTAAAAGCCTCTCGGACAGCCTCTTCCAAATCAGCAACCAGGTAGAACGAATCTCTACACACCCTTCCCTTATTAATCCTGGAGCCCAACCTAGGCCACCTTCTTCCCTAAGCTCTGTCGCAGCTAACCCGCCACCCTCTTGTCCTGTTGTGGCTAGCCAACAAAACATAAAATGGTGTAGCAGGTCCATTAAGAAAAAAGATGTCTGTGTTCTTGAGGCCGTGACTGCGGGTTTGAGGCCAGTTGCGGATTTTAAGTACATTTTTTCGGCGGAAAATGATGAACCTGTAAAGTCTTGATAAGGGTCATCAAAGAGGAGGTGACAACGACAAAACCATGCAACCCCATCCAGCTTGACTTCATCAAAACTTAACTCCAGGTTGAGATGGTGGAGTTCTGATCAAATAAAAGAGCTCACGCTGTTGTGGCCTCTTAGTGAGAGTGAGGCCTCCAATTTAAGCAATAGGAGAGGCTATACTTTGTGATTTGAAAACAGCTGTCCCAGCTATCGCTCAGGGAAACTCTCGCATCAAGGAGGCATAATGGTCAGAAGCTAGCGAGACAAATGCCTGGTGTTTCAGCTGGATTTCTTTCAAACCCTCCAACCTATACAGCTTACAACCTGTAGTTTTAGCTGTATGTGTTAATTTAAAAAAAAAAAAAAAACCTGTTGAAAATATTGAAAAAATACCTGTGTTTTACCTTGTATTTCCGCAAGCGGTAACCTCTGGAGTGAAGGTAATGCGGACGTGCCAAAAACTGCAGTTCATTGAATGGCCAGTTTAGGCCGGCTCCAAAAGCGAGTCAATCCCCACAGACCCCCATGTTAAAATGCCCAACATTAAAGCAGAAATAATCATGTTTACAGCCTGGTACAAAAAATGGTTTTGGGCTCTATAGCTAATTTCCCCATTCAGGACAACTGTGTACGGGGGGGTGAATTTTTATATATAACTTATTAAGGGTGTGGCCGCTTTGAGTGACAGGTGGGTGCCGCCCAGCTGTTACCTATCATGATGTTGGTGCCTTTTGGAGATATTTTCATGCACATATCGGACAAATGATATGGCTTGCCTTGTGGTTAATTGTCATCCTGCTAGCCAATGTGCGGCCGTTGGATGATTGGCTGCCACTGGAGGACCTCCGTGCTCGCATCAGTTTCCAACAGGAACTGTAATGTCCATGAAACTTGGCTAAATCTTGGAATACCGGACAACGCCATTTAATGACTCATTTCATGACTCTTTTTCTATATGCGGATCTGACTGAACAGAGGATTCTGCGTGTGCTTTTGTGGTGGATAATGTTAACGTTAATGCACAAATTGAAGTAGCTGACAGAATTGCATTTCACTGAAGTTATAACGTTACCTTGTACAATTTCATGCAGTGCTCGAAGTGGGCCGGTACTCACTGGTAAACAGCACTTCTACATTTTACTCTTTGGTGTACCGTGACTTTTTCTTGCACAGTGGCACTTCTCACAAGGTGCCGGTACTCTTTTCTGCCCTGTCCATATAAGGTTCTCTGGGAGATTCATAATGCCGCATTTAGACGAGCTGATGGACAGCACGGCTCAGGCGAGGGGTTTGAACGAGGGTGCTGTAATTTATCGATACAATGTTCACGTCCCTTTTGTAAGATAATTAGAGAACTGTTTGTCATCACTTTTTATTTGTGAACAAATACAATTAATGAAACATTATTTAAAAGCTTTGATTTATAGAATATGATTTTACTGGGCAAACATTTCCAGAAGAATTAAATGTTCAGACGAAGGCTGTGATATGTGTAAATAATAAAATAATAATTATGCTAGTAATAATAATGGTCCAAAATGATGTAAAATTGCATAGTTTTATTTCAAAAACCCTCACATTTTTTTGAGGGAGGACCCCCAAACCTAGTATCTCCTACTATGTTTTATCCACTGTTGAAATTCAGAATGTGTCTCTTTATCCTGCTGCATATAATATAGGAGCATCCTGACTGGGACACTGCTCCTAAAACCTGAATGATACCCTACTATAGGCTACGAATAACAAAGGAAAGCACTTTAACTATCAACACTACGAATAAATATACAAACACACCACCTTAACCCTATAATGTTCCAGTCGGAATATTATTGGAGTATTAGAGGCCTACTAAAGGAGATGCATAGCCCAAGTATAATAATAGCAATAAAATCATAACTGATCATGACTGACACAGTAAAAGAAATAATGAAAAAATGGGAATAAATTGCAAGAGATTGCAGATACTGGCTGATACACACGCCAACATGTGAATAAGAGAGTACTGGCACTTGTTTTTTTTCCACTTCAAGCACTGATTTCATGTGATAAATAAAGCAAAATTGATTGATTGATTTGAAGAAGGCTCCACATTTTTTACGTTAAGTTAGTATTATTTTATGTATATATTAGCACCGGTACGTTACACCACCCAGTCTCACTCCGTGCCACAGCACATGAACCCTCGAGAAGAAGTAACAAAAATCTTTGGAGTCGATTCAGTCAGCGATTTAAGAATTTTTTTAAAAGTTTGACATTTTGATGAAATGCTTGTTTGTAGTTTTGCCGGATGAGAAGATTTATATCAATTTCAAGTATTTATTTGGGTTAATTGTACAGTTTATCAGTTGTTCTCTGCTGTTATTGTTATGCATTGAATATATTATGAAATATCCATAAAATAATGTCACCTAGTCAGGGGTCGTCAGTTTACTCAATGATCGAAAAGGGGTCCCATAAGGAAAAAGGTTGGGAACCACTGCAGTAAGTATCTGCCATAGGTTTCATGGAAAATTCAGTTTCTGGTTGTTCAGTGTCCCCCAGTTAAATGGGTGGGTGGGTTGGGGTGGGTTCAGACAGTTCATAAAACTTAGTTTAGTTTAAACTAGGAGAGAGAGAGAGAGAGAGAGAGAGAGAGAGAGAGAGAGTGAGAGACTTTTGATGTCCTTTAATTAAACATCTCACTTAAAAACCACCAGAAGACCTACAAGAAGACATTTGCAAACAAAATAAACCTGTATATACACCTAAAATTAGCCCCCCATATTCACCTGTCTACATTCACACCTTCACTCACACAATCCCACATTCACACACCCACATCCTCCCACCAACTCAACCTTAGATTACCATTACATAGCTGGCTTTCCGCCAGAAAAGTTGTTAGGACCGGCGGCAACGGCGTGCCGGTTTTCCCCCTCAAACAAGCGTGCAGGAGACCAGAGAGAAAGACGTCGTGTTCAGCTCTCAGTACTTTTGCAGCTTCTAATTGAATCTCCTGCTTCCTTGTTTGTACTTTCATTTTTTTTTTTTTTTTTTTTTTTTATATATTTTTTTATTTTAGCTTTAATAACACATTACAGTACATTACAAGACAGCACAGTATAATACATAAACGAACATAACAGAACAAAACGCAAAGATAAGACAACAAATTGGGGGAGGGTGGGAGGGGGGAGAACATGTAATGATTGGCAATGTTGAGGGGGTACATGGTGGGTTATTGTGAGTTATTGTGTTTGATCAAAACTGTGTGGGATGGTATAGAGGAGAATCAGCTCTGAATGTACTGCAGAAAAGGAGACCAGGTGTTGTTGAATGTGGTTAAGTTGTCCTTTACGGTTGATGTGAGTTGTTCAAGATTAGAGTGGTCGGTTAGCAGATTGAGCCAATGGGATACTATTAATTTATTTCTGTCTTTCCAGTTGAGTAATATGGTTTTTGTTTGTACTTTCAAATATCTGCTTTATTTTACTGTTTTGCTTTCAGCTGCATAGGCGTTGTGTTGCTGCTGATGAAAACCCAACATTTCCGGATTTTGCTGCTTCATAATAAAAGCTTTTAAATAGCAAAATAACAGGGGACATTTATTGTGAAGAATATAGGAATTGAAATCTGTCACCTGAGTCTCACGCAGGCAGTGTGGCTGCTCTAACCTGTTAACACGGACGCCGAAATTAAAAAACAACAGGTAACGCAGCCACCACGCAGCCGCCAAGCGCCCTCTGTGTTCCCGGCGTCAGTTATTCAAAAATGGAAAAAAAAAGTTCAGCTTCCTTAACTTCACTTAAACATGCAAGTCTGTTCATTTAAACTATATGATATTGATATAATTAAACTAACAACCAACTAACCACCCTCTCTCCTTTCTGTCTCTCACTGTTCACTCTTTGTACTTTTTGTCCTGTCTGTAACCATTTTCTGTCTCTCCCTCAACACAGTGTATTGTTCTGGTCCCTTTCTTTCCCCTCATACTTATGTTTACCTTTCTCTTCCTCCATGTGTCTGTTTCACATTTTTTTTATTTTACCAGTGACATTGTGTTGATGAATTTGTTTGTTGTTTGTTTTACAGGCAACCGTCATCAGTGATTGACCAGCCAAACTCTGCAGTTCAGTCCTCTCCTGTTTGCTCTCTCTTTCTCCTTTTCACTGTGATGGAGTTCATGCAGTTCACATTTACATGTGCAAAAGATTTGTTTTCAAACAACGTTAGACTGTAATGCAGTTCTGTTTCACTGTTCTTGATGCTATTTTTATTCAGCATCTGAGGTTATGCACATGAGCTCAGTAAAGCCTGTCATTAATGATTTTATTGGAGACAGTTTCTTCTAAACATGCAGTACCTTGTCAATTTTATAATAGAAAATGTTCCAAATGATGTTTGTTTTACAAAGTCAGCTGTACAAATCATTGAGGCCTTGTAATAAACTACAGCAAACATGTATCGAATGTGTATTCTCATGTTTTTTTTAATTATTTGTGAGGAATTAAATGCAAAAGTAGCAGATTTTATTACCTTTTGTAAATAAACAGTAACATGCTGGCATATACTGTAAAACTACCGTAAAACCCAGTTATCCTACTGTTGCATACTGTAATCCAATATACAGAAATATGCTGTTAAAATAAATTACAGTAGCTGCACTGTAAAGTAACAGTAAAATGCTGGCGTCTCTGCTGCCAGCATTTTACTGTTATTTTACGGTAAAATTGGTTACAGTGTAGTTGAGGCTGCCACGCCGTCACACAAAGAGAGAGAGATGAAAAGAACAGTATGAGGATATGGAAATATATTTAAAGCTGATGTAGGCTAGATTGGAGCAAATATGATTAGAAAAAGTTATTTTTATAAAACGGTCGCTATATCGTGACAGTAGTACATGAAACAGGTAACCTGAAAAAAATAATTTGCCTCTGTGTCCTCCGGTGCTCCTAATGGCATCCGCAAGATTTCCCAGACCGGAAGAAAACAAGCAGTCAAAGCTGATCTGAGGTCTGCTGTCCATCTACTGTCTATTAGAGCCGGCTGTCAATCACTCGCAAACTCCGACCAAATGGTCAAACCAGGCAGCGCTGATCAAATATGAATCAATATATGTTACGTTAATGCCTATTTCTCTCCTCAAATGTTTTCAGAATCATCTTGGTGTGTACTGTTTAGCTGTAAAATGAGAAAGTTAGTGCCATTGTGAAATCTCTTGAAGGAACGCCAAATTCCGGTCATATGACCGGAGCACAGCCAATAGGAACGCTCTCTCTCTGAAATGACCTGTGATTGGTCAAAGTCTCCCGTCACAGGCTAGATTTTCTAAAGTCTGAAAACAGAGCCATGAGGAGGTGCAGAAGTCTTGTTATCTCTCAGAACACTTGAATTACAATATGCGCAAGAGTTATTATCGAATTTTTGCCCAATGATGCCAAAAATATACTGCCTACTGCCACTTTAACTTTAGATCAATTTGGTACTTTGATGCGTTTCCAGTGATTATTAGGTTAGATAATAATAAATAAATATAATAAAAGTAAATTTACTTCATTTAATGTGACTTCCGGTACAAACCACGCCCACTCCACTTCATAAGTATTTCACACTTTTTATTGTACAACTTATATTTTTGATTATATAACTGCAGGGCACCATTGTGAAAGAGAGCTTTGCTCTCATTTTGTTTCCTCCGATTAAATAAAGGCTATTTATGTATAACTCCCGGTCTTCTATCCAAATACAGAGACAGATCACTTTGTTGGTTGAACAGATACAGAGACAGATGATGACATCTCTGTACAACTCTAGCTTCAAACGGACGATACATTACTGTTAACGGCTGGGCCAGATCGCCCACGGAACTTGTTGATTATTCCTTCCCTTTATTGTTAACACAAGGCTTTTATTCTGAAATATTTGCAGGACAGTGTTGTAGAACATGCAGTGACTTGCATGGCTCCATGAATGAATGAGGTACGAGGTTTTAATTGTGGATTATTACTATTATTTAGAAATGAACACACGCTTCTTAACCTTTTTCTGTCTTAAATAAATATAAATTACATTTATAATGAAATGAAATGGCCATTATGAAAGGCAAACTCTATGTAGAAAGAAAGGACTGGCAGCAGCCAAGCAGCAGGAGAAACGCTGCCAGTGTGGACACCACACGCGTGATACACGCATCAATTCAGCGAGGCAGCCGCCACGCGCTGCTGACGTGTCCAGTCTGTCCCGGGCGTAAGACTCTATTACTGTTGCCAGAACTGCAGCTAGCTGACAATGCGCGGTACAACGGGTTGCCAGATCATTAAGGCAGGAATCTCCAGATATTGTTCTTTCACGCTTCATCAAAATAGCCCACTTTTTGCAGAAAACAACTCTGCATAGATCTCACCAGTAACACTATGTGGAGTTTAAACGACAAGATAATTTGAGATCATTAAAGGTGCTAAATTCAATATCCAGAGCATTAATATAGCTGCAAACAACTATTGTCCATTATTATGTAAAGATATAGAGGAGTAATGTCTACCTGAGCAGAGAATGAAGTCACTCTCCTTCTCAGCTTTGGCATAGCCGGGCCGGCCGCACATGCTTTTTGTGCAATCTGAGCGTGCTCCACTGGCTAGCTCACGGCCGCCACTCTGCACTGCTCTCATACGGTGGTTACAGCTGATAACGCCGTCCCGACCAACAGTGCCATCGTGGAAGCGTAGCACCCACCCTCCGGTTCCCCCTCAGGTAAAGTATTATTATAATAATCAACTACAGTGCCTGACCTGATACTAGTCCCAAAGTGAAGAGGAAAAAAATATCCTCACTTTGGAGGATTCGCACCAACTTTCTGCCTCTGAGAAGACATTAGACCTCTTAAGAATACAAGTCGAGGAACGCTGTCCCTCTCTCTCTGCTTCTCATGCTGGTGGTGGTGTGTTGGGGGAAGTGTGTGAGGGATTATTGTGCTCAGTACATTCATCACGCTACTCAGGGGGAAAGCAAAAGAGTGACAGACAAATATATTACAGTGTCATAGATATCACAGACGCCGTGCATAACAAGGCAGGACACCTACTTAAGACAAAGCAGTGCCGGTGCTGTTCGGGAGAACTGTGGCATTTCTGGAGAGTATCTCTCTCCGGGGGGTGGAGGTGGGATTGGGAGTTTATTAATTTAGTCTGTATGACTATGGCACTGCATGTACTGTAGCATTTTATGTTTCTAATAAGTTAGGACCAGACTTTGAATAAACCAGCAGGTACCGTAACTTTTCAATGGCCAATATGCATTCAGACCTGTTAGGCAGTAAAAATGGTTCCTCTGCCAAAATGTCCTTGTGTGCGTTAAGGCATTATTAATTTCCCTCTACATCTGCAAAGTAAAATGCAGTTTAAAGGGTTGTAGGTGCGGCCATCCTTTCATTGATGGTGTAATTTATTTATGGTTAGTATGTTATTATCTAAACATTAAAGAATAGAAGTCCGATGATTTTGGAAAGCTGCTTGTTTTTGTAAGACATTGAGTCCCCCTAGGAAGAACGACAAAATCAGTTGTGTCTGCAAGCAAAGCAGGAAGTCAGGTGACGAAATTAGTAGGGATGCACCGATACCACTTTTTTTCAGATGGAGTAAAAATACTTACATTTGGTGTACTTGCTGATACTAAGTACAGATATTCGTACTTAATAAACCATTACAGTTCTAACAATGACTTTGAAAAAATGATTTATTATTTCCATCAGATGTTCTTCATTTTCTGACAGTACCAAATTAAAGGTATAATATGCAACAATTTCCTAAAAAAAACAATGTATAGACTGATACAAAAATAATCCCTCTCAATCATCACTTACATCCCAGAAGTGTGAGCGGTGTCTGTTTCTGTAGAGAACCTGCAGCCCTTTGCCTGTATTTTCTCTTTTCTTCTTATGTTGCTTTACACGGAACGCTGCTGGCCTTCAGCCAACAGCCGTTAGGCCCACCGTGGGGGTGTGCAGCCCTTTCAGATGGCCAAATACCACCGCTTTGTCACACCCCTCGGCTTCTGATACCAAGCATATTAAGCTATACATCGATGGGCACAAGTCCCCCTGTAGATGCTTTGCAGCCGTATTTGGCGGATGAGAACGGGTTTGTTACATCGCTGTGAGTTCCCCTGTTCCTCTGTCTCTCCTCTGCTGTGTGCAGCTATCGTGTGCATGTGTCAGTTTGACCGAGGCACACACACCACACACCAGAGAGGACAGCCGGCCTTTCGGCTGCATTTATTCAAAATCCGGCAACTCGGCACCTTCCCGCAGGGTTGTGCGGAGGTGTGCGAAGTATGTTGTGTGTTTATTTGTGTTTTAGAACGTAACTTCCGTGAAACAATCAAAAAATAGCGTTTTATTTCTCCAATGCATTGCTGTTTTGTTCTCAGCACATTCGTTGAGCTGAGGAGGAGGGATCAAATTTGAATGCGGTGTGTTGACAAACACCAACCCACAACGGTTACATATAAATACACAATGCCCTTGCTGACATTTTAACATTCGACTTTCTATTTTACTGATGCAAACAGAGTTTGCAATATGGATATTAATAATTAAGCGTTTAAATATTAAAAATAAAAAAAAAACTGAGCAAAATTCTGAGTGGCTTGTCATTCAAAGGAGATTAGCTGGTCCACCTTAAAGGTCCCACATTATGCTCGTTTTCAGGTTCATACATGTATTTTAATTTTCTACTGGAACATGCTTACATGCTGTAATGTTCAAAAAACCCTTTATTCTTCTCATACTGTCTACCTGAATATGCCTGTAATCACCCTCTGTCTGAAAAGCTCTGGTTCAGCAATGTCTCTTTAAGCCCCCCCCCTCCCAAAAAAGCCCGGACTGCTCTGATTGGTCAGAGTTTCCAGGTCTCTGCTGTCAATCAATCGCCGTCATCACAGCGTCACTGAAGCCCGGAGGACAAGGCTGTGTTACTACTAAACAGAGTTCGGGAGCAGTCATACCACAAATAATAAGCTGAATAAAAGTTTATAAAGCAAAACCTTCACACAGCACACGTTCCAGCAGGAATTAGATCCGAATTTGGGGATAAATTAACAACATTGACGCTTTTCCTCCGGTAAATAGGTAACACTTTACAATAAGGTACACCAAAATGTGAGTAGTTACTGGGAAACAAATGAGGAACTGCTAGTGAACCATTAGTTAATGAGTAACCCCCAATCAAATTTTATAGAGTAGATAATGATTAGTTAATGATTACTTAATAGTATTATTAATATTAAAAAAAACAAAAACGAATTACGTTCTAACTAGCAGTGAGTAATGTTATCGACTTCGGCCCAAGCAGGAAAAGTTAACAGTGTTTGGTTTGTCCGTTCTGGGCTACGGTAGAAACATGACGGTGCAACATGCCGAGCTCTGTGGAGAGGGGACCCGCTCCCTACGTAGATATAAACGTCTCATTCTAAGACAATGAAAATACAACAATTCTTATTCAGGTGATTATACACTAAAGAAAACATAGTTGTTAATATTATATTCCATTTCTGCAATAGATCCCCCTAAATGTTACAGTATAGTTCCTCATTCCTCTCCAGTAACTACTCACATTTTTGTGTACCTTATTGTACCTTAAGTGTTACCGGTAAATATGCTATTTATACCTGTCTGTCATTAGCTCAGTATTTACGTTATGCATAAACTCTGTAAACTGTAAAGATACTCTGTTTTATGTTTGTCTTTACAGGTCCATTTGTGAGAAAAGACGCCAGAGTCCAGAGAAGAAGAAAGCTTTTGTTGTGAGGAGATACGTTCTCTTTATATGGGAGATACAGAGGTAACATATTAGCATGTAGCTACATGTAACGGTGTGTAAACACAGTGACTATCAGTGTGGCGGTGGAAAATATAAGATGTGAAACAGTAGTCAGCTAATTATTTCTGGTAAAAGACACCAGATAAACGTATGAAAGTAATCAGAGTAATGGTACATTGATTACTTTAGGAGCTGTCCCTATGTGTTATCATGACTGTCAGACCAGTTAATGTTACATTTACTGTAGTAAAGCAGCAACATGCTGGAATAGACTTTATCCTGTAGTGTGTCAACATAACTGAAGGTGGAATTATTGATCTTATATAAAAGCTGCTTAGTAACTATCAGCAGCTACTGTGAGCACTAACATTATACTGTGTCCATGTTTAACAGAGTAACACATGAAAAGGTTTTACTTCAGTCATTGCCATATTTATGCTGTGCAATGTTTGTCAAAGCTGCAGATTATCTGTTTGATGCACTTTCAAAATACTGTAGAGAATATTCTGTTATTCATATTGTCATCTGTCTACTCTAATGAAGTTTGACTGTGAAATGTGTTGTGTTGTGTTGCTTACAGTCACTATTTACTACCTGTAATAAAGGATTACATTTTCATAGTCAGGATGTTAAATTGGACCAGGGTATTTTTTACCTTTCTATATGCATGAAATGAAATAAGTTTGTCATATCACCTGTTTAAACATTGCAATTACATAAAGTCCTTGTGAAAGAACATGTTATAATTATCTAATACCGCAAGATCATTAATTGTAAATTAAAAAAAGAAGAAGACAAAAACCCTCCTTAAAAATAAACCTCTTTATTCACAGACTTAGATTGATTTATAAATTGGGTACACATTATGCAAAAAGTAGCAAAGCCATAACTTGTATGTAAACTGTCCAGATCATGTCCTCATTCAGAGTAAGGGTTTTCTTGTATACTTAAGGAATTTATACTAAATTGTGTCAGCTGGTAATAGAGTTCTCAGGTCACAGTGAGGGGGAGGCTGTGGCTCAGAGGTAAAGCGAGTCGTCCACAAATCGGAAGGTGCGAGGTAACCACATATTACTCCCGAATCTGTGCCATCGGTGTGTGAATGTCATGTGAATGAGATAGATACCCTGATGAGCAGCCCTCAGTGTATGAATGTGTGTGTGAATGGATGAATGCTGACATGTAGTGTAAAGCGCTTTGAGTGGTCTGAAGAGTAGAAATGAGCTTTATAAATGCAAGTCCAAGTCCATTACAGTGTCTTCATGTGTCGAATGTCCTGATGCTGCTTCTCCTCTGATGGTTTCTCATGCTGTGAGGAGAATCTGGTGGGTCCAGGAACACCTCATCAAACAGGAGCTTCTGGACTGAGCATCAGGTCACTCAGATGACCTGTAAAACATGACAGATTCAGTTAGATTATATTGTCGTGTGATAATATCAAGGTGTATGACAGTAAGTATGACAGGAGTAATAGTTATAGTTTACTCCAACATCATCATCATCAACAACATCATCAACATGTGTAGTTATGGCAACAGCTACAAACAGTGTAAAAATGATAAATCAGTTTTATCAAGTATGGTGGAAGAAATGGACTACACAGAACATTTGACTGGAGTGTAACTTGTCTTGTCTATACCAAAAGCTTGTAAACTCAGTATTAGGTGACTGAGACAACTACGCAACGTTGCCAAGCAAAGGAATAACTGTTTTTTACAAATACTGTACTGTTTGACCATTTGTTTTTCATGTGTGCCTTCAGGGTAGTCTGCCAAGTAAATCTACACACACACGAACGCACGCACGCACGCACGCACACACACACACACACACACACACACACACAACAGAGCAGTAACACACACACAGACACACCCGAGTAGACGGCCCACACAGCCCGCATGAGCAGCACGTGACGGCTACCTCGCTTAACCCCTGCATCTCTCACGCCTGTGGTGTCCAGTGTTTCTGCTGCGGCGCTGCTGCTGCCAACCGTTTCTTTCTACCTAGAGTTTGCCTTTCATAATGGTCATTTCACTTCATTATAAATGTGATTTATATTTATTTAAGACAGAAGAGGTTATGATCATACAGCTCTGTGTGTTTCTCTACCACCTCGATGAGTTTTGTGTCATCCATCGTTGATGAGCGGTCCGATAAGACTTGTACCCGAGAAGAAGTAACGTAGTTTTTGTTTACAGACAGAGAGAGAGAGAGAGAGAGAGAGAGAGAGAGCGAGCAAGCAAGTCAGAAAAATAGTGCCCTTCACCTGATGTTCTTTTAACTTATTAACATAGCTATTATAAGATAAGATATTCCTTTATTAGTCCCACAGTGGTGAAATTTGCAATTATGTATAGCATATGTGGGGTTTCTGCTATGACTACTGTGTTTACAAAATTAAAAGCCTGTACTCTATATAGGACCTGCAAGTCACTACTTTTGAAACTCTTTCCTGTGAATATTTCATAATAAAAGGATTGTGTTAACGAATGAATTGATTCTTTCCACCAACATACGCTACAGGGCTTTTATTTTGAAATGGATTTTGTCTAGGACATATTCTACAGATATAGACATTGAAACTGTGCAAATAATGTTGCTGGTATGATGTCAATATATAGTCAAAAGAACATTTTCACTGTCTGTTGCTGTGAACCACACAGCATGCGGTAAAAATAGGGGAGACCTCGAATCTCTAGAAGAGATGCAGCTGACACGCAGCCGAGCCGTGCTATTCATGGGCGCCAAAATAAAAAACAACAGGTTCTGCAGCTGCCACGCCCTGCTGACGTTCCCAGTGTGGCCCGGGCGTAAGAAGTGACTGCCTCATTGTGAGGCGAGCTCAGTCTGTGAAAACAAAATGAAAACAGATCCAAGGATGTGTTCATTTACTTTCATACAGCATGTAGCCTTTTTTTTTTTATTTATTTATTTTTTATCTTACCTTGCTCCGGTTCGTAGTGTCTACAGTTTACTTTATAGTTATGAATACGATTCCTATAAAATTCAACAAGCCAAAAAAAAGAGGAAGAGGTTTGTGAACAAAGCAGTTTATAGTATATTACACAAATACAAATAAGTTAAAGTCATAATCCAGGCTAAAAGCAACCCAGTTTAAATTGCCAAATGCAGAAGAGACAGCAGTCAAGAAATCGCAGACTGTGTGAATGCGTAAATGAATAGGCTTATAATACCACTGCCTCACCCAGGGCACGTTAGATCTGACTATATACTGTACATGTGTGTATTCCGTTAAATTAATGTGTTGCTTAGATGTATTATTATTGCATGTATGACATCACTTTAGCCGTATTCTTTCAGCTGCAACTCCGGCGGTATGAAATGGACTTGGGAGCAAATAAAAAATAAATATAAGAACATAATTCAAAGCGGTAAGTAAGGTTTTACCAAATAGTTTGAAGCTTCATTCACAACATTGCCATTTGAATTTGATAAAGATTAGGCTACACTGATATTACTAGTATTGTACTATTAGATTCCAGTGGTGGCTGCATAGGATTGTTTCTGACTTGAGTGATCCAAACATTTCCAATAACTCCAGAGCATTGCAAAGTCCAAAAGTCAACATTTATTGAAACAAAGATGGATGTCATCATTTCCGAAATTCACAACATGTTTTTATCTAACGAAATATTTGCTTCAATCCATATTTGTTGCCGTTTAGCCTTTCAAAAACAACCTACACGCTATTCAGATCTGCTGTTACTTAAGCTTAGCGGTTAGCATAGTTAATATATATTTTTAATACTATATAAAGTTATCCTTACCGCCATTTTGGGACTGTGCGCCCATCTCATCTTCTTAATCTCCTCCACACTGGGGCCACAGATTACTTTGGTTTCCAAAGCAGCCATCCTCTCCTCCATGGATAGTAATTAACTAGGATGTAAACCCATCCGAGACAACAGTAAATGTTCCGAGAAAGTGCGCCAGGAGAGTGGTGACATACGGTAGTTTAAAGTGTGAAAAGACACACCGGGCGGGCGGGCGGGAGTGGAGGTGGATGGGTCCAAGAAACACAAGGCTCTTATCCAGGAGACCACTGTTCATGTCCCGTGTTCACAACTTTCAGTGCCATTTTCATCCTGCAAGCATTGTAGTTTTAAGCCCAACCATGTGGTTCTTTCCTAAACCTAACTATAGTGGTTTTGTTGCCTAAACCTGGAGTGACGCCAAGTGTTACTATAGTGGTTTTGATGCTGAAAATAAAGTGACGCCAAGGGGTGTGACAAATAGCGGGATTTGACAAGTTGGGAAGAGAAGGTGTTGGCTGTTCACTGCGGTCAGTTTCAGTTTACCTTCAGCTTCAGATTTAAAATGGCACAATCGTCCAAGTACTGGCTGTGGTGTGTGGGAAGGCGGGGCTGGACGGGCCACATCCAGTGCATCACTGTGCTGCGTTCAGAGGTCCTCCGTGTGTCCATGACCTAGCATGTGATTGGACGAGCCCTTGAAAGCAATGATGTAACCGAAACCAAAAAAAACTAAAAAAAAAAAAAAAACCTAACCAAAGAAGATTATACATTCAGTATTATGCTGTGTCAATGTCTATTTCCATTTATATGAAAGAATTACGCAATGAAATTCATGTGCATTCACAGATATAAAACAGATGATATAAAAATTATAGGATTGTATTTTGAGATTGGAACAGTATATAATTCAATAAAATAAAAATTGACAAAGAAAAAATAAAGGTGTATAAAGTAAATAAAATACAGAAAATGAATCTAAATCTAAGAATAGGAACATAACTCAGATAAGGCAGTCTAGGAACATTGATTTCACGATAAACCACAGTAAAATTTGTTACGTTAGCGAATGTGCGTTTGAGAGAGAGAGGGAGCGAGCGTGTGCCACGGACAGACGGTGAAGTTACCAGTAATATTATTGCTGTGAACGTAGCAGTGTGTGTACAGTTTAGGCTGTCAGTGAATAAATGCTACAACTACTCAAGACCCAAGCCAAGTTCCTGTGTCCTGCTTGTCATCTGTTGATTAAAGTGAAGGCGGTTAGCCCATGGATGTATAAAGAGAACGTGAACGGAGGAAGGAAAATGACTCTGGATTTGGCTATTAGTGCATTTTAAAACTTTTAGGACCTCATGACGTAAATAAGGGCTATTCAAGTGTTTTGGGCCTAATGGCATCACGTGATTGACATGGAAGCTGTAGTACCATCTTTGGCCACTATGTAAAATTTGCTGGTGGACCAGCTATTCTGCAACGTGGGTTGACTACTATGCAAGACTCTTCTGTATTTATGTCAATTGTTGGGCTCATTGCGATTACTCTAATGCAAAACAGAAGATAGACTCTGTGTGTGTGTGTGTGTGTGTGTGCGCGCGCGTGTGTGAGTGAGAGAATAATAATAATAACAGTAATAATAATAATGTTACTGTATATCAGTACTTTTTGAAAATGTTCAGCACATTTTAACAATACCACGATAATACTGATAACGATGATAATTGTGGTCACTATAATAATGATATGAAATTTTCATACCGTTTCAGCTCTCTCTTTTTTTATTGAATTTGACACTATAAACATTAAAAAAAACAAAATGAAATCATAGCAGTGCATCATTTCCAGACAGTTTCAAATCATTCAGGACTATGATTCTCTAAAAACTCCATAAGCAAGCAAAGTCTTTCCTTTTTACAATATAAGACTGTCTCTCCAAAGCTAGACAGGCTGCCAGTTCTTTTATCCACATTCCAGTAGAAGGTATATCCATATTCTTCCACATTAGGACAATTATCCTCCTGGCTTGTAAAAGTCCAAAGTCAATGAGCAGTGACCGCTGCAGAGTTACACCAAAGTCTTCAGGGTATATTCCCAGTACACAAAGCTTGGCTCGTAAAGGAATTTCCTTTCTAATTATAAGGCTTATACTTTCAACCACACTCAAGAATTGTTGCAGCTTTGTACACCTCCATAAACAATAAATTAATGCACTTTTTTCATCTCTGCACTATGCACAACAATCTGGAACATTAGGGAACATTTAATGTAATCGTAATAGGTGCAAAATAAGTATGCGTTAACCATTTGTAATATAATAACCTAAATTTATTATTTAGTATTAACAGACTGGGTCTGTGCCTTAAAACAAGCCGTTTCCCAATACGCTTCATGAATATCCTCCTTCATATCAATTTGCCATGCCTCTAGCTATTTGGAAGATGAATCTTTTGAATAAGTTAATAAGACATAAAACAATGAGAATTGACCTTTATCATTCATGTGGGTGAGAGTTAGTTCCTCAATTTTAGATAATAGAGGTACAGACAACAATTGCTTATATGTGGATAAGATAAAATGTTTCAGCACTAAGTACTTAAAGAAGTGCTTTTTCAGACTGTCATTTCTTGAACAACTGAATGTATGATAGCAGGTTACCTTCTACATATAGATCTGAAATTTTCTCCTCACCTTTGGTAAACCACATCTTAAATCCAACATCTGCTCTACCAGGTATAAAACAACTGTTACCCCATATAGGGGAGAACTGTGACAATGCAGGTGTGCCACCAACATGTTGATGTGAAGAGAACCACACTAAGATAGTGTTTCTAAGAAAAATATTATTTGTTTGTTTGAATAGCTTTTTGATCCCAGCTGAATATATGTAAAGCTTAAGAGGAAGTCCTGATGTAGATATCTGCTCTATAGTCACCCAAGCTGGAAAGGGTGCCACGGAGAAATAATACATTGCTGATCTTAACTGGACAACCCATTAATACCATTTTAAATTGGGGAGTTGAAGCCCTCCCCTTTCATACGGTAAATATAATAGCCTTAGTTGGAGTCTAGCCTTTTTATTATTCTAGATGAATTTGTTCAATAAATCATCAGTGTTATGAAAAAGTGTTAGGTAGTGGAAGTGATTGGAAAAAGATATAAAAAAGAAATTTAGTAACACTAACATTTTTATTATATTTATGCAACCAATAATAGATATAGGCATTTGGGTCAATCGGTTTAGCATCTCCTTAACTTTTTCTACCAAGGGTTCATAACTAATTGAAATCATTTGGTCCATCTCAGGGCTAATTTTAACCCCTGGGTATGTAAAACCTTCCTTAGTGGCTGTGAATGGTGTATTTATAATATTCTGTAATCTATCATCTTTGTTCAAAAACATTAATGCTGACTTGGAGTTGTTTATTTTATACCCTGAAATATATCCAAAAGTCTCCATTAAATGAATTAATCGGGGAATACCACCCTTCAAACTTGTCAAAAAAAAGTATGACGTCATCCGCATACAAAGATATGTGGTATTCATGACCACCTATAGTTATGCTTGAGATGCCTTCATGAGCTCTTATGGCCCTACCCAAAGGCTCAATGGCCAATACAAATAACAAAGGCAATAAAGGACACCCCTGTCTGGTTGGCCGTTGGAGATTAAATGGTTTGGATACATTAGTATTGATCAATATCTCAGCAGTGTGGTTTTTGTACACAATTTGAATCCATCTCAGAAAACTAACACCAATCCCAAATCTCAGAAGCAAATTAAAAAGATAGTTCCACTCTATCCTATCAAAAGTTTGGTGCGCATCTAAAGATAACACCGCTGTATCTTTAGAGTTATGTTTTTCATACAGTATATTCAAGACACGCCTAATATTATAAAATCTGTGTCTGTTTTTGACAAAGCCGTTTTGATCATTGCAAACAAGATATGGAAGGTTTTTTTCTAGCCTTTTGGCCATGGCCCTACAGAGTATTTATTGTCTAAATAGGTCTGAAAGAAGAACACTCAGTTGGGGGTTTGCGTGGTTTAAGGATTAAGGTTATAATTGCATGTCTCAAGGATGGTGGAAGTATTACCTCTGCATAAGATTCCTTATACCGGGCGAGAAGTGGGGTAGGACATTTTTCCCTGAATCTCTTATAAAATTCAATAGGAAAGCCATCTGGCCCAGGTTTTTTCCCACTCTGCATACTCTGAATGCCCTCCGATAATTCCTCTATTGTTACAGTCCAGTTCCTGTTTTCAACCTTCTGACAAAGTCTGAAATTACAACAGATACAGGAATTAATTTAGACTCTCCAAGTCATCTGAAAAAATTCTAAAATTCACCCCCCATACGGTTGTCAGGAGAGAGGAAATTAGCTATTGAGACCAGACTGTGAACATATTTATTTCTGCTGTAAAGTTGGGCATTTTAAAATGGGGGTCTATAGGGATTGACCTGCTTTTGGAGCCAGCCTCAAGTGGCCATTCGATGAACTGCAGTTTTTGGCACTTCCGCATTGGCCTCACTGCTCAGCACTGGAGGTTGCCGCTTGGTTTGGACACACCTTAACAATTGTTGATGTCCAGGCTGGATGAGCTATCGATCCTGTAGGTCGCAGAATCCAGACAATTATTGTGTTAAAGGGACTGAATGTAACTTTTTACACGTATAAATCATTTCTTAATTCAAATGAGGGAACACGTTGTAACCTAACCTCACCCGCAGCTACAGGGATAGCTAACGATAGCTAACGGTTGGTCCATTAACGCAAACAAATGACCAGCCTCCACCACAACTCAGACTCCAACACAAACTCCACAGAAGCACAAAAAAACAAAGTTATTGCTCGTGAAGCCCGTCTTGCAAAACAGGAATGTGACCGTCGTTGGGCGAAAACTAGTGTTGTGGGAGTGGGTGCGGCAGCAAAATGAGCGAGCAGTGGAGCAGAAGAGAGTTAGTTTATCTCTTAGAATATCAAGTGAATGTACAGTGGAAGTTGCAGTTTGTGCAGAGATAAATGCTACAGCTCCTCAAGACCAACAGAGGTTTCCCGTGTCTTGTTTCCCTGCTGCTGAGTGGAGTGACGGGGGTTAACTCCGGAGCGAGTAACGTTATCGACTCCGGCCCAGGAGACCAAAACTACGGTGTCTCCCCTGGTCCTTCTGACCACGGTCGGGAGGCTGAAGCAGGAAAAGTTAACACTAGGTTCAACATCAGCCGGGCCTTCGATTCATGGAGGGACCTTCGTTTGGGAAGCTAACATTACTGCCAAGCATGTGAAATACATAGTGATGTTGCGGTTTTAGCTGCTGATGTTGCTAACATTAATCAACATAATGCCTGTCAATCACGTTCAGTCTTGTGTGTGTCGCCTCACTGTTTTGACCGATCGTCTACGTCGTGCGAGCACAGGCGCGAGCAACAGGACGCTGACTGTTGTTGCCTTAACGGCCACAGGTGACACTGTTAACAAGCAATTTCTGATTCTTCAGAGTCCCTTTAAGTATTATGCTGAATGCATCCTCCAGCAACTACAATGTGTCTGTAATATGAAGCTCTTCCTCTTTCTGTCTCTTCCTCCATTTCTCCCCATGCCTTCCTTTTCATCTTGCTCCTCAAGTTTCTAAGCTCTTAATCAGCCTTTTCTCATCCTTTGATTTGTTCTTCACATCGTCACTGGTCGGTTGGTTGAGTGGGTGTGTGAGTATGTAGATTTGCATGGCAGTTAAAAACAGAAACTCAATTAATTAAAGCCTTTTTAATTATTCCCAGCCTTGGTTTTTTACGTGTTTCCCCTTTCTCCTCTCCCTCTTTCAAACAGCACTCATATTTCAGCTTTGTTCTAATGAGCCCTCACTTTCTCTCTCGCTGGCTCTCTGTTGCCACTATTTTCTGCAGCTGTCAGCATCCCAGCAGGGCTCTTCCTCACAAAACAAAACCCAGCTAAAAAGAGGTTTTCACATGGCATGTCCAATATATGGAAGCCCTGAAGGGATTCTCTTACAGGATCCTGATTCTGAATATTTTCTCTTTCTCTGTAAATAACTTTTCATAGCAACTTATATATATAGAGCAAATGTAATGATTATAGATGTTTTACAAACAATTTCTTAAAGGTTTACAAATCATTTTGTAATCATTAGCAGATACTTAATATAGTATATAAAATGTTGTGTGTACAACAATAAACTGATAACATTAATTATAACATTACTAATTATTAGGAAATATCATCATTTCATTGTTTGATAACAGTAAAATAACTATTACATAAAGTTTACTCTCAATTTACCATTTATTAATGATGGTTATTATAAAAGTGTTACCCAAAGTCTCTTACTCTGGACCAAAAGTTTTGGACAGATAATTGACCAAATGGCCGAACAAGTGACCAAACTAAAGTAAAATAAATTAAAGTATTTTTGATTTCAGTGTCTGGGAGTTGAAGAGTTATCCAAAGATGAAGATATATGCTGCTAGAATATGGAAAGAAGCTGGCTCACACCTCTTCTTCTCTATTTCATCCAGGAGGAATCCATGCGAGCCTCCCTCCACCTCCTTGCTTACAACCAAGTTTCTCAACAAACTCCTGAACTGCCAAAATCAATGCAAAGACAAAACAGAAAAAAGAGCAGATGAATAATTGAAGATGTGATACAGCTGGTATCAAGTTAATCTCTTTGTGGTGGATCAGCGTTTTTATTGGTGGGAGATGATAGAAAAGTTATTTCATCCCTGTGACCTCACGCTGAATATTGTGTGTTGTCTTATTTTCCTTTTTTTTTTACAACAGATTCAGTGGCTTTACCTCGGAGCTTAGGATATCACAGAGCTGTTTCCAAATGCAGAGGATCTTCAGTATTGATCCAAAAATGTGACTAAAATCCCAACAAGGAGTTATTTTAGCGGAAGTTGGTTGGAGTTTGACAGGAAGATTGTATATTATTTTAATTGCCTTTTGCTCCACAATTTAAAGGAATATTTCACTCACAAAATTATCCTTTGTATATCAATCACTCACCCCGTGTCACCTTGAATTCTTGAAGAACACTTTGTTTTTCTCGCATGCCTCCACGATGAACGGAGAATTAATGATTATTATTGATGAATTGAAGTAAATCTTCTGACTTGTCTGGACTCATACGAACGAGTAGTGCGCCTGCACAAGTGTGAGACTGTTTACGCAGAAGTATTTTAAATAGTAAAGTTTTAGCTGAGATGCATGTGTTTGGGAAGTAGTGAGCATACGACTGGATAAATGGACAAACATGGACAAGTCTACTGTCAGCAGAGCTGCACATTGTAAAAAGGAAGAGCAAACTATAATATTAGACAAATACGAAGAAGTTAAACACATAATCCAGACTAAAATTAACACAGTTGAAGCTGCCAAGTGCAAGAAGGACAGCTGGCAAAAGAAAGAATTGCTGATGTGTGAATGCGTAAATTAAGAGACTTTATTACTTTAACGGAATGATCAAAAGCCAGAGGATGAATAGATTACAGTAGCTTACATTATACTATTGATAATGATGAGGCGTGTATGACTATTTCAGCCTTCTTTGAGCTGCGTCGCCACAAATCCTGCAGGATTTGGGGTTAGTGAGGTAACTTCAGGGTTAATCCTGGGTTTTCCGTCCTACTTCGGCATGGTAACTTATGCTGAACGAGCAGGTTATGTTCCAAATCAATACATATTTAAATGTTTAAAATCAATGAGTTATCTGAACACCAGTTGTAGAAGTGGTTGATCTGAGCTCTATAACTGGTCTCAGCGTCACTTAATAATGGTTCAAGTGCAAACATCAGCAATGTCCAACAGTAGTGCATTAGAGGTAAAATCTCTCCTAGTAACAATGAATGAGGGACCTGACCAGCTGCGTTATGCCACAAATATGACCAAATGTGTGTGTGTGTGTGTGTGTGTTTGTGTGTGGGGGGAGGGGGGGGTAATGATGTCACAACCTCAGTGATAACAAGCTGCTAAAAGTGACATGCCAACAGTTGGCATAGCTCTGATGACAGAATGACGCTGTCTGTCTCACAGACACACACACAAACACGGTGGAGCTGAGGCCTAATGGAGTGGGTTTGGACCTTCATCCCAGCGCTGGTAGCTTCATCCCCCCCTCCCCAACCACCATAACAGCCAGCGTTCACCTTTGATCAGGACCTAAAATGGCAGTGCTGGCTCAGCTGACATGTCAGACAGCTGCCAATTAGATCAGCTCAGCCTCAGGCGACTGGATTCCAGCCTAGCAGCTACCCAGCTTGTTTTCCATAAAGGCAGTGGCTGCACAGAGGTTTTTCCTGCCCACTCTAATCACTGTTTTTGCTGTCGGAGGAGCAGATTTTTCCAAAACTACTTTAGAATTAAAATGTATCATTGCCAAGTGGGCTTGTAGATGAACGGACAAGCCTGTACACTTAAGATGCGACTTTTCAGACCTCCAGTGCTGATAAATTATACCAGATTTCCTCATGGTGGACTGGGTCCACGTATTACAGGACACTCACTTCTCTGCCGCCTCCAAATGTGACCACTGTCAGCAGCACTGCCACAGAAAACGGAATGTACGGTATACTATATAGAGACCGTGTGTGGATGTATTTTGGATGCAGCATACTCTGTCGTCTTATACAGTTTCTTTGCATAGGTTATTTCTCACCATGCATGATTGGAAAAGCTTCAGGGCTTATTAGTCAGTAATAATTAGCCATGTGCGTGAGAGTGTGTATTTTTTGTAGTAATAGGCCTTCAGAACAAATGGAGTTTGTTTTCCGAATAACGGGATGTCGGACAAGTGGGCTTTCGGTCCAATGGGACATTTTTCAGACCTATTGGGGTTTTGGAATAATGGGCTGTTGGAACAATGGCATGGCACTGATAAATGTATGTCAGTAAAAGGAATTAATCTATAGAACAGTCTTGAGAAGGATATAATGTGTAGTACAAATTCAAAAGAATGTTCAGTGTTTGTTTGGATCCTGATGGATCTCAGTGGTGTTCTGAAATTGGATTGATAGCTAGCTGGTAGAGGGACAACCCACTCAGCTCATTATTTTTAATTAGCTCCAACTTTTGCACATACCACCATACCACACCGCCATGGAACTATAGGCCTGAGTGTTTCTGACACCAAAGAGGCATTGAAAGATTGCCCTTCTGGCTAGACCTCATTAATACGTATGGACAATGTGGTTCAGAAGCTACAGCGTTTTTATTTGGATCATGCTGTTTAAGATTTTTGTAAGGGCACACACTGCATAGCCGTGAGAAACCTATGTTTTATGTAACACTGAAATATGCAACTCTCTATCCCGTGCTTCCTTACACAATAAAACAGTCCTCACTTCTTTTTTTCCCCCATGTGGTCAGTGCCCTGCTGGCTCCCAAAATCGCAAATGTTTTTCACTTCAGAATGCTAAAAGGAAGAGCAACGCCCATTGTATTCAGGCTGATTTGTGACAAAGAGATGTAACATCAAACATGTAGAGTGGTTGATGAGATTCAGGCAGTGTGTGTTGTCTGATCTGAAGGGTGAATTACAACATTGTGATAATATCTTGTTTTGTGGTATACACAGAACCATCACACGGGCTGTGTGAAGTGTGCGGCCGCGCAGGGCCTTGTGCCTGGTCGGCATTCCTGCAGTTTTTTTCATATATAAGATTTTTTTTATGACCGTTCTTGAACCAACATGTTTCCAAAACAAAATTCCTGTGCCAGTTCCATTATGCACAGTCAAGGTACTAGCAGAGCGTTAAATATGTTTTGAACTTATGAACGATTCTCAGAATCAGCAGGGAGAGGTGCGTGAAAACAGCTGTTCTCTCTCTGTCTCTCTCTCTCTCTCTCTCTCATCGTTTCCCTTCTGTCTCTGGATTACAATGTTTTAGCTATTTTTCTATAGATACATCAACCTTAAACAGAGGGGGCATTAAAATACCTCTAAGGGGCTAAGCCCCCCCTTGTGGCGCTGGGCCCAAGTAGAACTAGAATAGCTATGTGCGTGTGACTGTGATTCATGCACATGCACCCCCATCAACTGTTGTTGCCACCATTCTAAAACCTGTCTTTTCACACAGAATGCAACTTTAAAAACGGTGCTGCAGACTAAATCAAACACCAACAAACAGTACAACAGAAAGGCCCTGAGTAGAAGAACTACATTGTCGCTCAATACTACCATGCAAATACAATGAAGGTGTTGCCCAATTCTAACCCTGATCCAGGACCGTCACACTACATATCATGGTATTGACTTGCTATTGCTGTAATATAATATAATATGGTATTAATCATAGAGACCTTTCTCGGGCAATGTTTTGCAAATTCAACTATAATGTCTGTGTTTATTTCTTGTATGTATACAGAAATGTTTACTACATCAACATCCTTCCACTATTGGCCATCATAAAGCACCCTAAGAGTCAGTCACCCACAGAGACTAGCTGACACAATCTTTAATCCCACTGTGGACTCAGATATCTACTAAAATGAAGTTTGGATTTGTCAAGGGACAATTCATGTAGTGTATTATTATGTGTGTATATAACCATGTGTTTGCCTTATTTAGACTTTTATTCCACTGCCTATAAGCTAGGAAGTGTACCATTAACCCAAAACTTTAAAATAACCTCTTATCTGAGAGGCTTGCTTGCTGTGTTTCTGCTCTTTGCCTTTCTGTTCTTCTTTTGCTCTCTTTTGGTGGAAGCTTGCTCTTTACTAGTCTGAAGATGTGATTCGGAACAATAGGAGGTGAAACCTCAAATCTAAAGTTATGAGTTAGGAATGAAAGCTAGAGCCTAAACCAGGAGCTCTCTTCCAATGGGAACGTTTCAAATCCTGAGCGGCTGACTTGCACATCACTGCAAGATCCAGACTTCAGCCTCTCACACCAGTGTGTCTAACGCCATTCTTCATGAGAAGCCACTACAGGGAGCAGGCAAGTATTTCTACAAAACCTTCATCAACTTGCTTTAAAACCCTGGTGCTTTCATAAATTGTAATTTTTTTTGTCAGAACTAAGCTGTTGTACCGTTCTCAGGTAACAGTCATCTCATCTGTTTATCAGGTCTCTCATACCAACTACAAATAGATAACTCTGCATCATTCATTTTAGTCATTCAGTAGCCATAGCCCTGTGTACCAGTTTACCCTCTCCCTATTGTGTCTTGTTTGGAAAATACTGTATTGTAATTGTAGTGTTTAGTACTCACAACTGTAGTATTAGTAATAAAAGTGTATGTAACTGAAAGTGAACTTGTTGGTGTTTTCTTGTGCTTGCATCTCAGTCACTTAACCTTAAAAGACCTATGCCTTTGTAAAATCATAATTAAGATTTATAACAATCATAATTCTAATTATCCTCTTGTGTGGCCCATAATGAGGACTATTTCCATATTGTGTTACATACTCCAATGTGAGTTATGTCGCTCGGCGAATAATTATATGTTTGAGTTGCGCACAATAATAATTCATATTTCCCCTTTTAAATCATAAAACTATTTGAGTGCACACATTTCTACACAGTCTCTAAGAGCCACTAGCAGGCCTTGGTCTAGTTCCTGTCTCAGTCTTTTCTTTGGACTTGTGATCGTAAAACTGCCCAAAACTATATCAAAGAAACAACCCATCTCCAAGCTGTCGGCCACCAAACCTACTGTACATGGCTTTGTGGAGCCCACTCGGTGGCTTCAGTTCAGAGGTGTTCCCGACCTCCCATCATATAAGTCTGAAGTCTCACTTGACCTTTTGGGTGTGAATCAGCCATCAGCCTCAGCGATGGCTACAGATGTAGCAGGAAGTGTGTAGTATGTTACTTATGCCACATCATCAGGGTACCTTATGAGCAGTTGTGATTGCTTAGAAGGAATGCATTGAGTACGATGACAAGGCTGGTCATATCTGGATCGAAAATAGTTAAATTGCTCAACATATGCAAAAAGGCCAGATGCTGCCCAGAGGACAAAAAGACTGGTGATAGAACTGGATTTACAGAGGGAGATTATCTGCGCCCAAATAACATGTTAGCTTTATCTTTCAGAGCCATTGTGGCTAAAGAGCCTAAAGCTACAGCGGTGAAGTGAGCCATAGACAGGAATATTATAGAGCCTTTTAATATCTTTTTCACAGAGTTAAGGTCTTTCCCCAGCCCCCCTCCTTGTGTCTCTGTTTGGCTGGATTTCAAAACCATGCTGCAAGCTGTGCTGAAAACCAACAATGTGCCTAAACGCTGAAGTGATTTCTTAAAGATTAATATTTTTTAGAGTTCTCTTGACTTGGCCTTTTATAATCAAACAACCATCTTATTTTGTGAATACAGACTGCTACAGAAAACCGATCCAGAGGCCCTAATCAGTTTATTCACTGTATGTTCATTTTTCAGTGGCAGCCCACGGCCAGGATCACTCACTGAATATTACAAGTATAGTTTAACATTCCACTAAGTTTCATAAGCAAGCTTGAAACTTTAATCTAATGCTGAGCTCGCCCTGCAGTTAATCAAGATTCACAACATATGGGCTGAAAGATACCTGTAAGGCAAACAAGTAGGCCTACTTTCACTGAGGACTCTATACTATTCCTGAGCTCTGGATTGAACAAGAAGCATATGATCATACTTACAGTGGATTGTCTGCGGTCCCTGGTGGAGAAGTGGCTGATTTTGTTTCACACTGAGTTTTGGTTAGACCATACCAGTGTTTTAGCATCTTTAAGCCAAATAACTATTCTGCTAACATCTAGCGTAAAGCCATATTTTAGCTTTTGTAATATTTTGCCATATTGTTTACATTTTCAAAATGACCTTTTCATGTGATACACCCATCTTACAATTTAGTGTTTTGCCAGCCAAAACACACGTCCGCATTTATAACTCAGGGTAAGTATGATTTTGCTCATAAAGCTTCCATAGGGAACTATAGGCTACTAGATGCCTCTTCCTCTTTCTTGTAGTTTTATGTAGTTATGTAGTTTTATTTTCTTAATTATCATCATTATCTTTGCTTTTATGAGGATCAGAGGATACGGGATAGTGTTAATGTCCTGCTAGTTGTTTCAGGGGGAGCAACAGAAGGTGTTTTACAGTGATTGTATTACTTTCCCTTTTGTTTTTTTCTTGCTCACGGTGAAAACTGTTTCAAGCAGTGTTGAGTAATTCATTATCTCAACTCTCTCTATTGCCTCCACACGGCTCTCAACATGGAGACGGCTGAGCCGGCGGCTGGCGGCTAACAGCGCTAACAGTGAAAACAACGGCAACAGTGCCGACAGAGCTAACAGTGTTAACATGGGGGGGAACCAGAGGATGAGTGCTACGCTTCCGCGACAACACTGTCAGTCGGGATGGCGTTATCAGCTGTAACCGCCATATGAGCGCAGTGCAGCGCGGCAGCCGTGAGCTAGCCAGTGAGGCACAACAGAAAGACTCACATGCACTAATATGCACACACAGCCGGCCCAGCTATCTCAACAAAGCACAGAGAAGCTCTGATTACATCACACGCAGAGGGAGAGAGACTACATTCTCTGCTCAGGTAGAAATTACTCCTCTATATCCTTACATAGACAATAGTTGTTTGCTGCTATTTTAACACTAGGACTTCCATGGCCCACGCTATTTAGCGTTGTGTTTCCAAAACTTTAATTATTCCGTCATTGTGTATGATATGTTTTCCCTCCTGCCCTGACTTTTCCTAAATACCTATTCTGCACATGCCTGTATTGTCATATTGATTGAATAACATTTAAAAAAACCAAATAAATGGGTTTTTGGTGGGGTTTTTTTTCATGACAAAAGCCCCCTTTAGTTGCCAGGAGTATCGCCGATTAATGTTGGTGCTCATCTCCTCCGACTCTCCTCCAGCATCCGAATTGATGCGTTTGCATAATGGCCGTATGAGTGCATTGAGACAATGAATGGGACATAGAAACTCATTTACATGCCAATATTCACTCACCAGCACTTATAATCACTTATAATCACACTAAGGTATGAAGGCCCACATTACTCATCATCATATGAGTAAAATATCAGAAATGAAAGCAAAAATAATCACACTTTTTGTTTAACTGTTAAAGTTGTGACCCGTGTGTACCGCTATAAGCATATGTAATTAGGGCTGTACCGAATAGTCTTATGCTTCATTCATAATGTTGACATTTCAATTATTATTATTAATAACTTACAGAAACATTGAGTGCAGTCCACCGTCTCGCAGCATTCCGTCCTCTCTCTTCAATTGTCTCAGTTTTCACATCATGTTTCTATCTAACAAAATATTTTGTTTTAATCCATATTTGTTCGCATTCAGCCTTTCAAAAACAACATTTAGTTCCATATGCTATGGTACTTTTGCTTCGCCATGGACTAGGACTAGTACCCCATCAGGTGGCACTGTGAATATAGTTTTTCTAAAAACAGATATACTGTATGAAAATAGCAAGAACATTTTACACTGCTACGACATTTACAGCTGCATAGTATTTACTGATGCACGTTGGATGTAATGAATAAAATGCAGGAAAATCAAACTAACAGTGTCTGTCTCCACAGTAAATCATCTGTTGGGTGTTTCTAATGAGTTGGGAAGCCGACAGCAGAGCCTAACATTAATTTTAATGTTAAAAAACTAGGAGAAATGCTCTTCCCTCATTCTGAAATAGTCCTAAATCGATACAAGAGTACTTCCTTTTTTTTATGAATGAAGCGGTACACTTGAAGCAGCAGCGCTGTGTGTGTGTTTGACTAATCAGCGACAGTCATCCCTATAAACTCCACCCGAAAGTTCCGGTATTTCAAAAAGTACTAACCCCCGACCAGGGCCTTTTTGGGGGGTAAAAATGGCGCGAAAAATGTCCCAGGAACATAATTTAGAACCTGTACCCGTCGGTAGAAACGCAAAGAGTTCCTCAAAAGGTTTCTAGTTCCGGGGGAAAGTTCCTGCCGTCGAAACAGGGCTTATAGTATAGTTTTATGTAGGTTGTATCTGTTAGATAATCTTTCTGGCTGTGGTGTGTGGGGGCTGCCTGAATCATCATAATGTGCTAAAGAGATGGAGACTGATGAGGTGTTAATGGCCCATCAGCGCAAACAAAGGATACAGGCGCTCTTTGGCCTGGGATTTGGAGAGAATGGTACCTCTAAAGAACCTAGTGGTCCTAGTGTTAATGCTCTGAATCCCATATAGCTTTTAACACCATAGATTCAGCATCCATCCAGCAGTGTTTTTAGGTGCACAGCAGTTACAGTGACTTGTCTAGATGGAATAGCCCATTATTCTGTTGTGCGCTGGGGTTTAACACTAGGTGTATTTCTATCCACCAGTTTTTATGCGCATTTTCAATTTGCGCATAAAAAACCTGAGTGAAAAAGCCGAAAATTTGAAAAGATCCTGAAATAACAGAAAAAAAGTTTTTACGCTTGGCTGAGGTGGAAAAGTTGGTGTATCAATAAAAGCAAATGTGACAAAGTACAATGGAAATAGATTTTGGGAATAAATGATGTACATGAAGTAAAAAAAAGTCTCTTGATCGCTCCACTCAGATCTGAAGTAACCTTCCTCACATTAATACATGATACAAACAGAAATGTCATATTTCTATCAAGTTTTCTACATTGTTTTTCACCGTTTGAGGTTCAACTGGTGCTCTTTTAATCTTGTTGTGCTCTGCAATGGTATAATGGTTTCCTGACTGGAGAATTGGAGCCATCTACTGCTTATCTCAAGGAACCAACTCCTAATTTACTAACAAAGGCCACGCCAATATTGGTATGAGGGGAGCAATGGGTTAGGAAGGAGGATGAGGGATGAATGGATGAGGGTCAAGGGATGAAGGGATGAGGGGATGAGGGCCGAGGGATGAAGGGATGCAGGTGGGGGATGAGGGGAAGAGGTGTTGTAGAAGGATGGATGGAGGAGAGCGATGATGGACCGGTGTCGGCTGGAGGCGGAGGGAACCAGGGGAGTCGAGACTGAGTAGGGAAGCCGTCTCTTTGTGAGCTCTGATGTTTGCAGAGCCCCCAGTGGTTCCTGTAATCAAACGAGAGAGAAAGAAGGGTGAGAAAAAAGAAAAAAAAGGTTGGGGGGGGGGGATGTGAAAGCTGAGTCAAGGGGAAGTGAACGGATCAGGTGTGCTTTAATACTTTAGCTGCGGAAATGAGGCATGGTCTTTGTTCCCGAACTTCGTTAAAAAACTTCATTTCACTAACAAAGACCAAGCTAATAATGGTATGGGTTTGGAATAGTTTGTTACGTATTGAGATGGAGGGGAGCAATGATGATGTAGGAGGAATGGGTTAGGAAGGACGATGAGGGATGAAGCGATGGGGGTCGAAGGATGAAGGAATGAGGGTCGAGGGATGAGGGGATAGGGATGAAGGGTTGAGGTGGGGGATGAGGGGAAGAGGTGTTGTAGAAGGATGGATGGAGGAGAGCAATAATGGACTGGTGTCGGCTGGAGGCGGAGGGAACCGGGGGAGTCAAGACTCTGAGTGGGGAAGCCGTCTCTTCGTGAGCTCTGATGTTTGCAGAGCCCCAGCGAGTAAACTTCGGGAGAAAAGGTGCGTGTGAGCATTCCCGATGTTGTTCGAATCGTTCAAATCATTGCAGGTGTATGAGAGGTATGCTAGAGTGGACCAGCAGCTAAGAGATTTAATGATGTGGTCACGGATTCCCTGATTAGAAGTGGAGGAGGTGGCTCCAATGTGGAAGGAATGCCCCGATTATAGTTCAGGGGATATTCCGCACCTGTATGTTTTGCAGATGGTGGAGGAAGGAGTGAGAGATAAGAACTCAGGCAGCCATGTGGCTGAGGATCTCTGGGACGTAGTAACCGCTGAAGCCGATGGTACGGGCTGTATCTGTGAATGGCTGGATGTTTTCTGGCTTGGTCGTCGTGAAAGAAGGACATGCCGTTTTTGAGGGGAGAGGAACTGGTGCTACAGTTTTTAGCTCCGTTTAGCATGCTTCGTCAAGCGTAACGTGGTCATAGAGAGATGGAACAGAGGCAGCAATGGAAAGAAGGTGTGACGGTTCCGCGTAGAGCACAGCATTATTGCGGTGCGAGAGAGTATTATATGGAATGGCTGGAGGATTGAGAGAATGGGTAAGGGTCGAGTTTGGTGGGATGATTGGGTGAGGGTTGTGTTCAGTGGGATGGTCGGGGAGAGGGTTGAAAGGGGATTGAGGGAAGGGATGGTTCGGGTGGAGAAAGTCAGTCCGAACGTGTCCGAGCGTGGAGAGAAGCTGACGCTTGGTACCTGGGAGAGTGTGGTAGTTTGGAATGTACAAGGAGATGCGCTGAAAAACCCTGTATTTTTACTGTCTGCCTGAAAATGCCTTATCCTCTGTCTGTTTTAGCGCGTTTCCTGTCGGCTGTCATTCACATACGCTGCGACCGGAGATAAACTGGGACACATTTAGAATGTTTACATATTTATGATGTAGCAGGCCTCGCTGCACGAGGCGCGTAGACAGATAATATACCTGTAAAATGGGAGAAATTATGAAGTTGAGAAGGTTTGCTGCTGTTCGTCTGGTCGGTCTTGCCGGAATGGCCAGCTTAAGGTAGCTCGGTCGTCCGAAACACTCCCTTTACTGCGAACACTCAGCAAAACAGTCCCTTTGCGGCAAGCACTCTGCCTGTCCTTTACTGCCCTCTGCGGTCTTTAGTGGTATACATACCTACTCAAACCCTACATAACACACAAGCCTTGGAGGACATCTTTATAAATTTATTTTATTATTATTGTCTGAGTGTTACTTTGACAATAAAATATTATATTAAATTAAACAGAAAATGTGGCCACGTATTTTTTAGTGACATCACAGGGTTACGGAAATCCTGAATGCTCTTTAAAGGCACGGTTTCTGAATATGGGTTGTGTGTATTTCTCTGAAAATTGAGCCTTTTGATACTTTAACAGTATTTATATAGCACTTAAACCTGCCTGCACTTAAACCGGCATGGGCGCCGCCGAGGAAGGACAGATGTGGAGGAAGCAGGGAACTTTCAACGTCGCAACCCATGCCATTGGAATTGACGCAAACCATCCCACTTGGACGGGCCTCTGTTTCTGGTTCCTGCAGCAGTAGATTCCCTAGTAGGTGCCTTGGTTGAACTTTTGGAGGTGGCCTGCGGCCTGGGATGCGAAGAGGACATGGTGCGTATAGAAACTGGATAAGTAATTGTCTGGCTCAGCCCTACGGTTGGGGAAAATGGAACAAATTGTGTCCCGATAAGGGGAAATACCGAAGGCGAATTCCACTGCCATGAGTACCTTGTAAGGTAGAAGGTGAGGCGTGCCCGAACTGGGCTGCCCTGTGGGGTGCCGAGCGCTGCAGATGGCTGTAAGGGTCAAATGAGATATAAATATCTGCCGGTATTTTCTGTTTCTGAGGGAAGGTGAGATGGGGGAGGGTTGTACGACTGGAAAGGGATGAAGGGGGGTGGCTGATGCCAAAGTGTACGAGGTCTGAAATGAGGAGCACCGTGGCTCGTTGTGCACTGTAACAAATTGCAAAACATTAAAATAACTTATTGTTCCGTCATTATATAGAGTAAAACTGTATACCGCCATACATTGTGGGTCCGAAATACTGTCTGAAATAGTGTTGTCACGATGTTTGATGTTTTATCATTTTTGATACCACAGGAAAAATTGATACAGTATTGAGGGCATTCATTTCAACATTTTTATTAAAAGATAAATAGCAGTATATGTGTCAACTCGCTGTCGGATAGAAGAGAGAGCAGAAAGAGCAGCTGGTACCCGTGTATAGATACTGTAAAAGATGAGTATGAAACCGTTGAATATTTATTTGGTATTGATGTACCCATGCTTTGATGTGTTTCGACAACACTTTTTTACAATTACAGTAGCTGACAGCGTTTCCCCCACGGAAGTATATTGTAAACTTTCAGGCAAGTTGTGTTCTGACTGTAGACGATGCGTACAGTAGTACAGTTGTTGATATTGGGATGCATTGTGCAAAGCGGTTCAAAAAAGGAGCTCATTGTGATAACCTTTGATGATTGAAGCAGAGGATCATCCACTCATCCATGAGATGAGAGTTGAATGTTAATAGCCTACGAAATGATTTGACTTGTTTCGCGTGACCTGAATTAACCATGTATTGGCCAGTTTGTGGGAATAGTTCTGAACATTTTCTACGGTCGATTCTTTACCGTGGGCTGTAGCAGTATGAATGGCAGCGTTGGTAGTGGTTGCTGCAAGAGAGAAGGGAAAAGGAAATGCGGGAGCAGGCGGAGCCAGAGAGGCTGCATTAACCCTGCTAAAGAAAGGGAAGAAGAAAGGATGTTGGGATGGAGGGATGCGTGTGCGCGTTTGAATGTGCAGCCTGCGGGCACAGAGATGATAGAAAAAGGGAAAAACATTAGACAAATATAGACACATAGGGAGCAGGCACAAAGGGATACAGGGATACCTACCCCTGAAACGAGGGCTGAAGCAGTTTGCTGTGCCCCTGTGTTGGGCTGCATCATGAGGTCATCAGTGGGCCGCCACGGGAGGAATTGTGCCGTGAAGAGCTGGAACGGCCTGGCTTTTTTGTTGGTCAGGTGGTCCGGTGAGAGCACGCTGCAAGCATGCAACTGTCCAGTCGGAGATAGCTGTACGGGACGGGGCTGGAATCTGGAAGCTGTGGATGGGTCGCCGTGTGGATGCGTGTCAAGCGCTACTTGGACGTGCAGCATCTGGAGGCTTTCTCCCGAAGGACGGTGGTGGTGCTGTACGGCCCCTTGGTGCGAGTTGTGTGCTGGAGCCAATGGACGAGGAATGATGGACAATGTTGTGCCAAGGCATGAATGGCGGAGCGCGGCCGCGGTGACTGGTGGCCTCATAGTGAGGGAGGCTTTGGAACGAGAAGATTTGGAGACCATGGATCGGTCGTCGGACAGATCACGGTCCGAGGGGGTGAGAACCAGCTCTTAGTCCATGGCGAGGTAAGCGTTCGGACTGTTGGCTAACGTGAGTGAGTTGCGTGTCAGTCTGGATGGACGGACGAACGGATGTGAAAGTGAAGTCAAGGGGAAGTGAACGGATCAGGTGTGCTTAATGCTTCATCTGCGGAAATGGGATGTGTATGGGGCGTGGTCTTTGTTCCCAAACTTAGTTATAAAACTTCATTAATCGCATTACGGTAGTGGATGGAAACAAGCATTCATCTGCATTTTCTTTTGCATATTTTCTAAAAAATTGGTTAAATTTTTAATATATTTGGATGGAAAACTGGCTACTGACAATGATAAAATAAGTACTTTGAGGGCATTTTCTAACTTATGTAAGTGTATATGACTTACATAGTAACATATTTCTCATATCTTAACATCATAATAAATATACAGCTGTTAGGGGCCCCAAGGCAGTTGCCTACCTTGCCTAATGGTAACGCCCCCCCCTGAAAATACATATCGATGCTTTGAAGAGAGACACAGTGAGTGGTGAGGCCATGTATGCTTGGAGGTTCACCCACTTGATATGCGAACTCTGCGACTGCCGATGTGCTCCCTCCCACCCAGAGATCAATACATGACTGGGAGCAGAAGACAAACTTTACCCCAGGCAAGTGCATAATCAATAGCCATGTGGGTTCTCGCTAATTAAACTGCCACATTAATATATTTCTCACTGAAAGCTACCTCTGGACAAGAAGGGCAGAGGAGAGGTTGGAAGGGGGAGATGATGAGATCAGATGGGAACGGGAAGAGAGGGGAAATAGCTGAAGAGAAAGAGATGGACAAAATGCCTGAGGGAGACCATGCCAGGATAAGAAACGTAATGATTTTTCTAATCTGATTAATAACAATTATACACCAGAGTAATGTTATACCTTGGATTTCAACGGAGTTATCTTTTTTATTTCCACAAATGTTTACAGAGCATCTCACAGCTCTTTTTTTCCTCAAGTCTTTGTTCCTCACACTTGAGACACTATAAAAACGCCAATTTATATTGTTTGGCATAAATAAGGATTACAGGTTATTAGGATTTATATAAAACATTATAAGCATTTACAAAAAAACAAACAAACATGTTTTGCCTTCACACCAAGCTGATGGTCTCTCACCCAAACAAAAGCCAGGGAGTTCTGATAACTAAATCTTTAGCTGTGATTCATCACAGTGTGAAAACTTTTTGTAAATTTGGCTATTTATTTGTGGAATGCGGGACTCCAAATACTTACCAGACTTTTAACTCAATTATTCTTTGCGTAAGGCGTAAGCCTGTGGAGAGATCATGCGTTTGGTTGTGTGTTTGGGTGTCTGTCTGTGTGTCCACGGCTAATCTTGCATACTACAGCACCCATCAGTCTAAATTCTTTTTGTACACATTTATGACTGTATGCTCAAGGACCTCTCGTGGTTGCAGTGATTACCAATTTTTGAAAAAACGATTTTATTGACTGCTCTAAAACATACAGGCTCTGCCCTCTGCTGGATTCTATGAGTAATGCTCTCCTCCAGTCACACGCACGCGTACGCCCACTGATATTTTCATAAACGTAGCCGGACAATCAGGATGTGCCAACTGAATATGTGCATTACCGAAGTATATAAGGAGGCGTCCAGCGCTGTATCCAATTCTCTTCAGCCATTACCGATTGAGTCGCTGCTACAAGAACCTTGCCAGTGCCCGTCCTGCCCCGGCCTCATCGCCGGGGTGGATCTTCACAACGCTTGCTTCCTATGCCTCAGAGCAGACCACGCAGAGGTGGGCGTTCAGCAACCTTGTCTCGCAATCTCGCTTACTTTGATTCTCTGGGACTTCCCGCTGGTGATGGCCGCTGCGGTGGGGCGCATTGGACTACAGTTGCCCCTCCCGCTCCCATCCAAACCTGTGAGCCGTCTTCGCCACGGCTTTTACGGCCCAGCTTGTCCAGCTAAGGCAGCCTTCGTCTCGCCTTCACATCCGGATATCTGGCAATGTGTCAAGACGTCCTAGCCCTATCCATTGAAGACGAGAGCCCGGTAGCAGGTAAAGTGGATTTTCTCAGGTTTGTTTGTTTGTTTATTTAGATCCCCATTAGCTTTTGCATAGCAGCAGCTATTCTTCCTGGGGTCCACATAGTTTACATGGTGACAATACAAAAATACACATTCACACTACTCATCCTCATACACTAACAGAACACATCATAATGCACGTCTACTTTAAATAAAACAATAACAACTGACACAGTTTAAAAGGTACAGTGCCGCATGGAGGCGTCTTACCCTGGCCTGCTCCCCCTAGACGAGGGCCTTGTGGCCCAACTGCTTCCACAATTAGCTGGCTGGTCAGAGAGCAGAAAGCCCCTGCTTCCGCTGGTTTGTGATAGTAAAACGTTGTAATATTTTGACAATGTATTTCACAACAGGGAGCTCTGCTGGCTGCAGCTGCTAATAGTTGAGTCGTGTTGGGCACGTCGCTGGCATCTCCCCAGCCTGACGCCCCCGCCGTGCCGCCTCAGAGTGACATTTTGGACCGAAGCATCGGCAAAATGAATAACTTGATTCAGGGCGATGCCACAGCTGTTGGCCGTGTGATGTCTCTAGCAACAGTCGGGTCCTGTCATGTGTGGCTAGGACTCACGGCTCTTTAGCAGAAGGAGCGAGATGATCTCTCGAGAAATTGCAGCTCAGTCAGCACTTGCCTCTCACTCAGCCATTTAAGAAGCGAAAAATGTGATGGTGAGGAGAGAATGATGGCGGGACAGGGCACCCGTGCTCCTGTTCACTTCCACTTCACGAGATGGCTCAGTCGACCTCACAGTCAGTTCATTGTGTTTAAACTCCTCGTTTTGGCCGTCGTTGCAGAGATTTCACACACATTTCGACGTCCACAAATCAATCCATGGGTTGTCTGTGAGAGGTCTGTCAGTAATACCCCGAGGAGGAATACTGTTCAGCCCAGTTTGACCCAGGGGGAGACAGTACTCCGGTCTTTACCATCATCTACCGATACACGGGCGAATAGGAAGATGCAGCACGATGCCACTCTGTCTATGTCTGCATGCATTGCTGCTGAGACTGTCATATTCTCCCCAGTTTTGCAGCCTTCCTTCTCCGTTTATGGGGGTCAAGGAGGTAGATTTATCTTCTCAGGAGAAGATAAATTTCCTCTCAGCAAAGATCCAGGCCTTGTATGAGCCTTGTATGATGACCATCAAACAGATACTGGAAGTGGTTCTACGGGGAGACTGGTTCACCACTATTGACTTAAATGACGTATACTTTCACGTCGAAGTGGCAGCAAAACAGGAAATTCATGCGTTTCGCCTTCCAGGGGATAGCCTACGAGTACAACAGACTACTGTTCGGCTATTTGCTGGCGCCCTGCACTTTCATCAAATGTGTAGACGTGGCGCTGCAGCCGCTACGTGACCGTGACATGAGGATCTACTTTTATCGACTCATTGTCATGGCAAAGTCCAAAGAATGGGCGAAGTTTCAACGGCCCAATTGATCTTACACCTCACCAAGTTGGGGTTTGCAATCAACTGGAAGAAGAGCTTCCCCTTACCACACCAACAGATGGAGTATCTGGGGGTTGTGCTTGATGCATGCAAACTGTGACGGCCTTGCTGCAGGCAGTTGTCAAACTGCGGCAAGGGGCGACAGTGACGGTGTTGTTTGTCATGCAGGCGCTGGGGTTCATGGCAGCTGCTCACCTGGTGGTGCCACTTGGGCTGTTGCACATGTGGCGCCTGCAGGGGAGATTTCCCAGCCTTGACTTGGATTCCAAGAAGCCAAGCAACGCTTGGTTACCATTGCCCCCTCGGTAGAGGACGATCTATGCAACTGGGGTCTCCACAACACCTGTTGAAGGGAACACCACTGGGACGAGTGACCTCCTACATCATGGTGCCCACGGACACGTCCCTGATGGGGTGGGGAGGGACTTGCCTAGGAAGAGCAGTTGATGGAGTGTGGCCTTTGGCAGAGGACCGACTCATCAGCCTCCTTGAACTGCAGGCAGTGTTCCTTGTCCTCCATCACTTCAGGCCCCTGATACGGGAGAAGCAAGTGTTGGTGAGGACAGATACCGCACCACGGTGGCTTACATCAACAGACAGGGTGGAGATCGGTCTGCTGCTCTGTTGGGGTCAGCAGAGAACCTGTGGTTGTGGGCCTCAGAGCACCTGTTGTCTCTGAAGACTCTCCACATTCCAGGACTGGAAAACAGGGGGGCCGACCTCATGTCAAGAGGCGGACCTCTGCCAGACAAATGGAGGCTTCACCCAGAGGTGGTGAAGCAGATTTGGTCCCAGTTCGAGAGAGTGGAAGCAGCCGACGCAACACCCACTGCCCGCTATGGTTTTCCCTGGTACAGCAGGATGACTAGGTTGTCGCTCAGTGCCATGGTACACAGAACTGACTCAGATGTTGGCGGCCCAGCCCAGGACCATCCCCTAGTTCTGGGGGGCTCTGTCTCAGGAGGCGGGGGGAAATGGTAGCGATGTCCACTCTGGGCCATCCTCTCCAGGCTTGGCTCCTGAGAGGGACAGGCTGAGGAGGGCTGGACTGTCTGCACAGGTTGTACAGACTAAGAAGTGGCAAGTGTGGAATCCACCACTGCCTGTTACAAGTCAAAGTGGTTGGGGATCCAATGCTGGTCCTGTGCAGTCTGGTCTATTCTCTCCTTTTTACAGTATCTTATGGATAGGTCAGGTCAGAACACTGAACAGATGTCGTAGGTCGTTGTTCAGCGTTCAGTTGTACTAAAAGACACTAAGGAGTCAACTGTTTACATTACAAATATGCCTGTTTTTTGCTAGCCAAAATTAGCATCCCAAATAATATCACAGTTAATGTGAATTACGCATGCATCTTGCTAACCAAGATAACTTGCTAGTGCTAGCGCCAGCTGCTAACAGAATCTGGCCCTGCCAGGCCTTGCTCTTTCCTAGCTCCACCCTCTCGTCCAAATATGGTGAGTTCTGGAAACGGTAGTCCACAAACCAATGGGTGACGTCACGGTGGCTGCGTCCACTTATTATATGCACAGACAACATGAAACATACGACTCCAGTTTATTTTGGAGTCTGTTTAGCACTCAATATTGAGGGGAAGAATTTTGTGTGAATGTTGTTTTCTATTAAACCCAAGGACTATTTTGAGATGAAATGTATTATGTATTTTTGAAGAATTAGAATAGACTAGGCTGCAAAGCCTATAGGGGTAAAAGTTTAAATAATTTTCAATAAGAGAGGACAGGAGTAGGAGTACGGCAGACAGAGAGAAAGTAAAAGGGGGGAGGGAGGGGAAGGCGAGTAGGAGTGGGGATGGTGGATTAGTGTCGAGCAGGTGGGGCGGTGGAGGAGGCATTAATATGTAATTTATTGATGAGGGATAGAATATGCGGACGGAGCAGAGTGTGGGCGAGGCGAAGCCTGCGTGTTGTGGAAGTCCCTTACGCTAGCAGTATGCGCCTTTCCATTTACGCACTTCATACATACTAATACACTCACACTGACACACACACCAACCTCCATTCCTCCCAGCCATTCCTCTCTTCCTCCGCTTACATCTTCCTTTCACACAACGCTAGCAGGAGCTCGTCTGGATCTTCGCCTCAAAACTTCATTTGTCTTTCTGAGCATGGGCATGTGAAACTTGTCACAGTGTGGCACTTCTTTTTTAAAGGAATAGTTTGACATTTTGGCAATTGCTCATTTGCTTCCTTGCTGAGAACAAGATGAGAAGACAGTGTCATGTTTGTGGGTCTAGGGAGCTAGAGCTAGGCAATTTGTCTAGCTTAGCATAAAGACCAGAAGCAATGGGACACAGCTCACTAATTAACATGTTAGATCTCATTTGTTTACCCTGTGCACGAACAGAAATTTGTGATTTTAGGAGGAGTTACATGTTTGGACTATTTCCCGACGAACCACACACCTTCGTTGAGAAATGAGCAGTAGCTTTAGAGGTGTTGGCTAGCTGTTTCCCCCTACTTCCAGTCTTTATGCTAAGCTAGGCTAATCACGCACCACTACAGATATATATTGATCATCTCATCTCATTCTCAAAAGGGAAGTGGGTATGTATTTCCCAAAATGTCAAACTGTTCTGCTGACAAAACAAAGATGTGAAGCAGCAGCTTCTGCAACAGCAGTAAAAAGCTCTGATATGACTTTAGAGTAGCGAGAATTTTGTCAATGAGATAAAATGAAAGAAACGCTGAAATCCATGCATGGTTTCCTTTGTAATCCGTGTGCACATGAAAAAAATCTGAATCCAGCGCATGTCTGAGGAATGTAACCACTAACAATGAAAACTACTTTATGGAGAGGTAATCACAGAGTGTAGATAAATGGAATGGCTATTGCTGGAAAAATGGCGACCATAAATAGTATAAAAAAATGGATTTGCTATAATGAAGTCCCAGTGTGAAGTGTGCTGCAAATGCATAGCTGCAGTAAAAATGGGTCAATATTTAATTAATTGAGAGAGAAGCTGACTTGTGACTTGTAACTGTAAAACATGTTTAACTACAGTTTAGATTAATTTACAGACAGGAGTTTATCTTTCACTGCCAGGCTGTATTGTCATCCAAAGTGCCACAAAAGCACAGGAACTGTAATGTAATAATGATCATGTTTGATTAAACTCTCGTAGCTGAAGACAAAAAGAGGCAAAGAAAGGAAGACAGGAGGAAGAAGACAGGCGGGAGAAGAGGAGGCTGCTAATTGATTATCTACAGAGAGAAAGTCAGAAGCTTCATTTGCCAAAGTGCTGCTGGGGGTGTAAACCTCCACCACCCCTGCCTCCTCCCCCACAAAGAGATGAAGGCAAGATGCAGGCAATTGATACACTCTGTTAGGCCTTATCAGAACCACTGTGATCAGCTGCACCTCCAGGCTTATTCTCTGCAGTTTAACACCACCACAGAGAGAGCTAATGTGTGTGTGTGTGTGTGTGTGTGTGTGTGTGTGTGTGTGTGTGTGAGTGAGAGAGAGAGAGAGAGAGAGAGAGAGAGAGAGAGAGAGAGAGAGAGAGAGAGAGAGAGAGAGAGAGAGAGAGAGAGAGAGAGAGAGAGAGAGAACTAAGGAAGAGGTGTAAGCATTACAAGCTTTTTTTTTCCCTGGGAAAATGACCTACTATTTACTGATTAACATCAGCTCTGGAATAGATAGCAGTGTGTGTGTGTGTGTGTGTGTGTGTGTGTGAGAGTGTTTGGCTTCCATTACACCACAGTGACAGGAGCTGCATTATCATTTCCACCCACACACATTCCTCACAATAGCAACGTTAATATTAACACCTTATGTAATGTTGGCTTTGAGTTTCATTCCCCTTCCAGAAAAATGAAAGCTGCACGCTGCAGTTTTATTTTTATGCGCTCTAAATGGCCCACTTCAGAACAGGAAGATGCACACAATACTGCTGAGCTACGTGGCTGTCACTTGTATGACCCGAGAAAAGAAGGCAACCTTTTGTGTAAACAATATAGCTTGTATTGATGGGTAGCCTACTATAACACAGGGAGTTTAAGCTGAAAAGTGATCATATGCAACATGATATGCAACTTGTCAATAAAGTGCAACATAGCAATCTTTCTCACACAATAGAAACCCCAGATGTTATATTAACATGAGATCATTTTTCGAATATCTTCAGTTCAGTAAGTACAAACATGCTCCATTCAAGAAATTAAGAATAAAATATCACCTCTTAACTATCAAATCGGTTCCAGTTAAAGGCAGGGTTGACGATTTTATCCAGTATACACTATTTGTTATATTGGTTGAAATGGTCTTTACACCCCGACAGCGATCCATTACTGATGAGCTCGGAAAAAGGACCGGAAAAGATCCGTAATCTGTAGCTGCTGTAATCCTGTAAAAACGTCTACCAATCACTGCTTCGGCGCCCGGTTGTAAAGAACCAATCAGTGGCCTCCCTGCCTCCCTGCACGTACTCTACCCTTGGCCTGCACCAGCCTGAACTCAAAGCGCGTCGCCGCCGCACGTTTACTGGAGAATGGAAGAGAAAACTCAGCCCTGCAGTAGCACTGCCGCGGTTACTTGTCATGAGGTAGCGTTGTTGAGTTGAGGTCCTCTCTCCGCTCTGTGTCTGTGAAGTAGTTACGATGCGGCGGTGCTCGTGCATGTGTGTGGGGGGCGTTGCCTTGGAAGGAGTTTCGAGGGGAGGGGGTGGGTTTAGACGGAGCTCCTGAGGCGATGCTACATTCAAATTATGCTAGCTCTCCAAGATCGTCGACCCTATCTTAAGAAACAAAGTGTGGTCACTAGCTACACATTCAGGGGTTTGGGTTAGGGTTATTGACTTGCCTTCAGACGGCTAAGAAATAAATGCACCTCCTCAATAAGAAAAGCTAAGTCTAATTATTACTTAACTTCCATGCTTCCATGCTTGCTTGGTCAAATCCATCTAAATTCTGGAAAGTAGTAAAATCCACTAAAAACAACATCTGCCCAGCCCGTTCTTATTCCCAGGGCGTCATATTACTGACGCTTTGTCACTGTCGTCAGCGTGTGATACCGCTGCACAAGGCAGCCTTTAGCGCTGGTATGAGATGCACTGGGCTTTCCAATAACTACAAAGTAAGCCCATCCGTGGCAACAGTAAACGCTCCGAGAAAGTGTGGTGACGTAGTTTAAAGAGCAAAGACACTCATGGCGGGGAGGGGAGGTGGATGTAAACCCATCCACGGCAACATTAAACACACAGGGAAAGTGCTGAGGTGACTTATTATAAAGAGCAAAAGAGACCAACAGGGGAGACTGCCCATTGTTCCGACAACCCAATAGTCCGAAAAATGCACCACTGGACCAAAAGCCCATTAGACCGACAGCCCATTATTCCGAAAACAAACACCCATTGTCCCGAAGTCCCATTGTTCCAAAAATACACACTCTCCCTGCACCGCCGTCTTAATGCACGGGTCTGCCGGGACCGACCACATAAAAGGGCCCACGATGCTCCAGGGGAAAAAAAAAAAAATTTAAATCACAGGGAGAAGCGTTACTGGGCACGCAACGGGATGCTCCGTGCGTAAAGTCGCAACGGCAGCTGTGTTTTTCTTACACAACCTGCCAGGAAAGAAAAACAACCTTTTTATAGCAGCTGTATATCTGACTGAGATCTCTTTGTCTTACTGACTGATGTGAAGGGATCCGAGGGAAGGGCTTTCAAAACCTCCATAACCAGAGGACCTAGAGTAATATTAAGGATATTATATTATTGAGTAATATTGAGTACAGCCCTCACTCATATCACTGCTGCATGGAACGTTACACGATGCCAACCTAGAAATATTGTTAGATTAAATATCCGACCACCAGGTCCTACAGCAGTTGCACCGGGAAGGTCTGATGAGATTGTTCTGCATAACAAGTAGCCATGTGCTTCCAACAGAGGTGAAACTCTCAAGACTTTATTCAGAAATTGGAAATTTGTCTTCGACAGTAAAAATGCTTGAAATGTTGTTTAGTGTAAGGCCCCTGCCGATTCAGCACCATGGACAGGGCCGGCAGTCATGCCATATTTATTTACAATTCATTCTGATGTGCTGGAGATAAACAGAAAAAGTAAATGAATAATGAGGAAATATCCTAAACAAATCAAATGTAATAAATCCCATCATTTGTCCTCAGATTATTATAATGTGAAACAAGTTAACAAACTAAGTTAACTATCATTTCAACAAACATTCACAGTAATAATAAGAATGAAATGAATCTACTCTAAAGCAGATTTATCTTTCTCCAACTGTCCGTTGTTCACACTGAATTTCTATCATTTTCCAGACAAACAGAAGCACATGGCTACTTATTATGCAGAATGATGTCATCGGACCTTCCTGGTGCAACTGCTGTGGGATCCTCAGGTCTATATAATCAAACAATCCCTCTTGGTTAGCATCCTGTAGCGTTCCATGTAGCAGTGATATGAGTGAGGGCTATACTCAATATTACTCAATAATATAATATCCTTAATATTACTTTAGGTCCTCTGGCTACGAACGTTTTGAAGGCCCTTCCCTTCACATCAGTCAGTCAGTCAGTCAGTAAGACAAACAGATCACCCAGTAACGCTTCTCCCTGTGATTTAAACTTTTTTATTTTTTTCCCCTGGAGCATTGTTGACCCTTCTATGTGGTCCGGGCCTTGGACTTGAGCCTCAGTAAACCTGTGCATTAAGACGGCGGTGCTGAGAGTGTGTATTTTCAGAACAACGGGACTTCGGGTCAATGGATGTTTGTTTTAAGAATAACGGGCTGGCAGTCTAAACGGCTTTCAGTCCAATTGTGCATTTTTCGGGCTATTGGGTTGTCAAAATAATGACATAGCACCCTCACAGGGCGGGAGGGAGGGGAGGTGGATGGGTTCAACATAAACAAGACTTAATCGAGGGGACGACTGTTTGTGTCCCGTTTTACTGTCACTTTACAATCATCTGATTGTTCGTGTCCCATGTTCACAACGTCAAGTCATATTTCCACTGTAAAAACGTAGTAATTCTTAGTCCAACCATGTTTTTTTTCCTAAACCTATCTAAGTGGTTTTGTTGCTTAATCCTTAGTGTTTCTGTTTAATTCACAACATTAAGCATGTGTTTACTACGACAGTAAGTGACGCCACTGCACCTGGTTTCATTTAAACTGGGATGAAAAACAATGCTATCTGGTTGCCATGGTAATGAATTACGTCTGATATTAACCACACCTGCCCACTACATACTACTGACCAACACAGTATACAGTATTCGGCACATACTGCATACTGCGTTCCTCAGTAGTATGAAACAGTTAAAGCAATGTATTTCGCAGTATACTGGGCCAGGCTTAAGCCTTTAAACCAGCTCTTTAAGCACTGGACAAAAAAAAAAAAACTCGTACCACTATTGAATTATTATTGAAAAATACATTTTTTTTTTGGTTTGTGACCAATGTTTGTTTACTTTATGAGATACTGCAGGTTTAGCTCCACCATCCCTTAAACTATTTATACTAACAGCTCATGGTGAAGTGAGACAAACAGGATCATCAACGAGGGGAAACAGGAAATATAAAACATTGATCCACAACATTTACTCAAACTGCTTTTTCAGCTACAGCAATAAAACAGTGAAATGATCCCTCCAGATATTAGAGTAATGTTGAAAAGGGTCATGTTGTCTCAGCAGGTATCTCTCTGCCCCGTCAGAGGCAGCTCTTTCCCTCTCCTCTTCCCTCTCCTCTTCCTTCGCCACTCTGCTGCTCTGTAGCCGGTCTGTGAGCGTCACTGGCCGGCTGGCGAGCGAGCTACGCCTGCGGACGACTGTGGAGCTTTTCAACTCCAAAGAGGCATATAAACACAGGTTCCTGTTTATTTATAATGGACATTTGTGTTGTGATATTTAAACAAACTATCCATCTAAAAGGAAATAAAATCGGTCTCTAGAGAGCTCCAGCTCAGTGGGGTCTGTGAGAGTGACTGCCCGGCTGGCGAGGTAGCGACCAATATTCAAAATCTGGACAGTTGATTTTTCCCCTCAAAAATTTTCAGAAGTGAATTTTGTGATGAAATAGCTACGAAAAATGTATAAAAAAAAACAAGCCGTTTTTGGCTGCTGTTGTTGTGACTAAAGCCTGTACTGTTCCAGCGTTTTGCATTTTGGGATACAGTAAACGAGGTAGGTTGGTCCGATACATACTGGAGATTTTTTCTGAATCAGTACGATATCCTGGTATTTTTGGCATACTGCAGATTTTGCTTTCATAACCAAACAATCTGAATATCTCCCAATACTACAAATTGGCTGAATATTTCACCAGCAAAACATTCATGAAAGATAAAGTTAGCAACTTGAACTTGAAAATAATCAGCCTTACTGTTCACTGTTCTCCATTATTCTCAGGTGATGTCTGTTATGATGCCTGTGTAAACTCACACTAAAAAAAGCATTTGGGAGCAACAGTTACACAATTGATTGTGCTTTGATTTGCATCACAATTCATTTCTGATTTGTTTGGTGTGCTCTTGTCCGAGGGCTAAACTGAGCTAAAGCAACTACTTTTTCTTTGATTGATTCCATTAAATGATGAAAGCTTGTCCACTGGAACCACATCAATGTGTTTGGTAGTTTTTTTTTTCATCTTAGATGTCAGGCATATCTGAAACCAGTGTTATGATCAAGAGCTGAATAAAAGCTTCAGAAAGGCATGATGTTATCACACGGCTCTGATAATGTCTTCTGTTCATTTTGTTATATATTTCTACTTTTTTCAAAGATCTGGTCATGCCCTCCATTCAACCTCTGTATTGGTTTCATATGGAAGTGAAAGTGGCTAGTCTTTGTTTCTCTTATTCACTTTATTCTTTGCCTGGAATAGGGTGCTTCTGCATTGCGTCATTTTGTGTTCTCACTTCCGTTTAGAGCGAAAGTGACATTATTTTGCTTATCGTCGTCCGTCGCCAATACATCCATTGTTATCATCCTTTACTTGCCAAAAAACTGTTTTTAAGCTTTAAAGCTTTTATTAACTTTTAATGGTTTTTTTTCAGGCGAGAAAGTAACCTTTTAGATTTCCAACATGTGATCAGTTTAGTTTAGATCAGTTCATTTTTTGGTTTGAGCATTGTTGTGGCCTGCAGTGACAACTCTTTATAAATTTCAACTCTCTAGTGCGGACCTTTGTCTACCCGGCACCTGGCATCTATCTGGCAGTGAGTTTACAAAACCACTGTCGACACGACGTCAGGCTTTTGTATGCTGACCGGCCGGTGTACTGATATGCTTCGGTACTTTTGTAGTTCCTCATAGCGGAGCCATCTAAACCATGAGACACTACAAATGTCCTCAAATTTGATTTCAGGCCATTTTCGTATGTTTTCCTCCACAGGTGCCATTTGCGTTGGTTCAGGGGGCTCATTGAACCCCCTAGAAATGCATATTATATTTTTTATAATAAAGCAGAACTAATAATTTATGGTAATGATGAATAATATCAACCTTGTTGTGTCTTCTTATTGACAGAATAAGAAATCAACAATATATATTTGTGTTTTTTTTATTTACTTATAATAACATCGGTCCTCTCTGTCCACACTGAATCCATTAAATATGCACTTTCTGTTACGCCATGTAAACAAACAACGTACCGATCAGCTGTGAGCTCCAGATCAGACTGGAGACGTAACCACTTAAAAGATGGGGGAGTGGTACTTGCTATCTTCCGACGTTTGTTTCTTAAACACAAAACACAGCTTTTATACTACGAAATTTACTGAAATTGACAAACAATACAGCCAACAGTAGCCTATGTAAACTTTCAGGCGATCTCCCTCCAGCCTGCTACCTCCTTATTTAGGTGTTTGTAGTGAAATGAGGAGGTATCATACAGATAACTCCTCATTTCATCTAAACCGATCAGCCGTCCCTCGTCCATTGCGGCGCTTTCAAAGCGAGCAGCTGGAATAAATAGAAACAGGGCGTCTGACAAAAGTTCAGCTCAAATCGTCACGCTGAACAGCGCTTTTTTGATTTTGTCAAAAATTGATTTTGATTTTGCATTCGGTTTGGGGTGTAATATGTAGGTTACACGCATCCCAGTACATTCGACCTCTCTGCGTTGTACACATTATATGCCCTCTAGATTCATTTTTTTTTTGTGAACCCCAAACCTTAAAGTTCAAACTGTGCCTATGTCGTCCTCCCAGTCAGTGATGGATGATGGATGTAGTATTGTAAAACCGTCTCTATTAAACCATCCGATCGCCGCAGTGTAGCTGCTTCATAGCACTGCTGGCACTAAACCGGAAGAACTAACAATTGCGGTCAACCAGGAAGTAAAAAAATGGGCGGGTTAGCACAAGGTAAATTGTTCACCACCAAACATTATGTGAATGTTACTCTGAATTATTTACAAAACTCTGCCTGAGGTACCCATCAGCGTCGATAAGCATCAGTACATGGGGTGTTAAGTTGCTATGTAGAGTATTTTTGTGAGTACACTCGGAGGGACGGATGCATATACGCCTTTTTAAAATCTGGCTAGAATCAAGTTTATAATAGTTTAGAACTTTAAATTAGTTTTTATTTTATTTTAGTTTTGTCTTTTCTTACTATACTGAGTGAGTGAGCTTACTATAATAACCCTGGCTAGAATGCAACTTGAGATAGTTTGAAACCCATTCTCAACTGCAGAAACTGCGCCTCAAACCATTCAAACCACTCATTAAATATACAGTATTTTACAACATCAAATATCAGTGGTGAGTACCCTCCTACACAGAGCACAACATCTTATGAGAGGGAGGTAGAGCATGTCCAGGGGGGGAACTACAGGTCAAAGGGTACAAGGAATGGATGATGAGAATCCTGCCCCAGGACAGACACTGTTAGCAGGAACCACAAGCATTGTTAATTTCGTCAAGTATTCATTGTCATCTTTTATTTCATGACTTAATTGTAACGACAGCGTAAATGAAAAAAATTATTGATAATAAAAATTACAGCGCCCCCCAGGTTAACACTGATAGCCCCGTCAGCAGTGTTAGCTGTGAGCCACCGGCTCAGCCGTCGCCATGTTGAGAGCCATGCAGAGGCAATAGAAATCCTACCAATCTCGTATTTAGCACCGTCAAGTTATGATAACCGGAGTTAACTTCTGTTTAGTTGACCTCTTTTACGTGAACTTTGTTTAAAATCCGCCTGTGACTCCTCATCCCTGCCAGCTCAGTCGCAGCTTGCATGTTGCAAATCACACCATGAAAGACGTCAAGTTATGATTGGTCGGGGTCCAACGTGTAGCCTGTCATGTCGCACAGCCAAGTCACAGAAAGAAATTATGACACTGTGATCGTCTAATCTGATACATGACCCTCTAAAAAAACTAAAATATTGTGTCGTCTGATCTGGACATTTGAGCATGATTGGTAGGGAAGCTACTGACACTACAGAACAAGTCATGGAATAACCCAATGGCAAAGAAGACTGAAAAGTTATACTCAAATGAAATTGAAGCTCAAATGAAAAATTATTTTAAAATGCAGTTGTCATACTATGTAAACATCAGTTGGAGGCACAGTAGAAGAGTGTTACTAAGCATGGATTGTAAAAAAAAGACTGTGGTGTGTTGGTGTAAGACATATGATTTTAGTCAAAAGGGAGCAAGTTTTAAATAGGTACATCTCACAGACTTAACATTCAGCATTCAGACTGAATTCCTTTACTGCACTCAGTCCTGAGGGGATAAAAAAGATGCTGACAGCTGTTTTTTCAATGACAATGGGAAGTCCATTTTTTGCTAACGGTGGAGTGCATTGTATCTGGCCCTTAAAAGGTCTCAGTCTGTCCGTCACACGCACACGCACACACCTACACACACACACACACACACACACACACACACACACCATTAATGACTTTATTCAACATTACAGACTGAACGAGGTTGCTGCAGCAGCATGAGAAAAGAAAATCTGTTGCATAGTAAATAGTAAATTTAAGCAGCTCTTCCACAGATTCCCTCTCATCATTCCACTAAGCTGCTGTTGTTCCTTCCTCTTCTTCTGTTGCAGAAAATGAAGTGCTCAGTGGTCCTTCTACCGTGGCTGTCCTCCCAGAACACCGATTTGACCGATTGGATTCAGAAGCCAAAAATCAAAAGATGGTTTCCTGCAGTTTTTCTGCAATGTGAGAAACTCAGCTACAAGCTACGTTTGATGCTTTAGAATTAAAAGTGAGAAGTGCATGGTTAGCGGACTTGGTGTCAACAGCAATGTTCATCCTTCATTTGTCTTAAAGGGGACATATCATGAAAAACTCACTTCTCCAGTGCTTGTGCACGCCCATTTGGATATCTGGAGTGCTATGTTTTGTTGTGTCTCCCTACCTCCATGTAAAGTGTCTTCGGGTTTCTTGGAAAGCGCTATAGTAATGCAAGTTATTATTATTATTACCAACCCACAAACTGTAATTTAAGACAGCCCAGTCAGTTTTTTGTGGGTTGCCTAGATCAAAAAACATGTGATTCAACAAGCCAATCATATCTGGCTCCCCTTCCTGTGTCAGATGCAGGCTCATTTGAATATACCGCCCACGGGAGGAGGTCTTAAAGAGACAGGCACTCAAACGGAGCGTTTGACACAGAGGGTGAATACATATTCAGACAAAGAGTATGGCAGAAATAAAGTGTTTTCTGAACATTAAAGGTGCTCTATACAATATCCAGAGCATTAATATAGCATCAACAACTATTGTCTATGTGTAGATATAGAGGAGTAATGTCTACCTGAGCAGACAATGAAGACTCTCTCCCTCTGTGTGTGTTTTAATCCGAGCTTCTCTGTGCTTTGCTGACATAGTCGGCTAGCCGTACATGCTTTTGTTCATGCATGTGAGCGCGCCCCACTGGCTAGCTCATGGCCGCCACTCTGCACTGCTCTCATACGGTGGTTACAGCTGATAACGCCATCCCAACCGACGGCGTCGTTGCGGGAGCGTAGCACCCACCCTCCGGTTCCCCTCCAGTTAAACACTGTTTGCTCTGTCAGCACTTTTGCTGTTGTTTTCACTGTTAGCACTGTTAGCACTTTTAGCTGCGAGCCACCAGCCCAGCCGTCATAAATACCCCAATCCCAATCTCGCATTTAGTACCGTTAAAGCATGCAAACATTTTCTAGTTGAAACCCAAAATACAAGTATGAACCTCTTCATGTTTCTTTGATTGTAAATCTGTTGTTTTTTTCTTTAAAGATAACTGTATGAGCCAGAGATAGTAATAATATTCCCAGTGCATGAATGTTACAGCTACAGGAAAGTTTTAAATTTACACAAAACATCAAAAACATAAAAATATCCACATTTATTCAGACTTTTCCCAAAGCAGTCAAGAAGCCAGGATGGTATTTCTATTAGACGCAAGCTCAAGGCCCCACACAACAATAAATCTGCTTGGTTGAGGTTGCCATGGCAACATGTGAACCATGGTGTACAGTCGTGAAGGTAAGAGATGAAATCTACAGCTTTCTAGGAGTAACACCTTACCCTAATACCAGTTTAGCTACAAATTCACGATTTTGACTTTCCTGTAGCTTTATGGTGATACGACCCTCCATTTTAATTTTTTTTTAATCAGTTCACTTCTTCAAGTTTCTTTCTTTTACAGGATAGCACCAATGAAGTACAGTACATAGCCTGTTGTCTTTGACCTCATTTGTAAGTATGAACCTTACTGTCATGTTTCCTGCTACTGTCAATTCCAGCTGTGCCCCCCAATTCACAACCACCATAACAGCAAAAGCTTTTTACCATTTTGCAATCCCAGCTTCTCCCAGCTGTTTCTGATTATATTGCCCCAAGAATAATACTGTGACTGTTAGACAATTAGCAATGACATTAATTTCACGTCTAGATTCTAAAGCAAGTAGTGCTTCAGTAGTTTTACTGGAACTGATGCTGTGAAACCACTGTGAGAGCTGGGGAGACAAGCTGTAACACCCCTCTGACAGAGGAAACACTGCTGCTTTACCAAAAGTGAAGCAGCTAAAGGGAGCCAGCAATTCCCTGCGACACAGCCAGCAATCAATACATGACTTCAGCATTTTATAAATGACAAAATCAATACTTTTTAATAATTTGCTATTCTAATGTATTCTGCTGGACAGCACCCAGGGCAAGACAGCAGAAATATGTAGATGACGCCAGCATCTAAGGTACAAGACTTCCACATGCTAGACAAACATCTTCCTTTCATTTCCAAGAGTATGAATTTAACCCAATTCATCTCACTTTGGACAGAACTCAATAGCAGAAATGCAGCACACTTTCACAGAGGAAATCAAATATGTCAAGCTTCCATACAGACGAGGCACAAGAAGTGGGTCTACTACAAAGGGCACTTTTGAGAAGTATAATGCAATGGAAAGTGAGGGTGTGGAAGTCAGGTGTAAGATTTTGATGCAGGAGATCAGAGTTCACACTTCATCACAGACCTGCAATTGATGATCGCTTGCCTTATTAACCAGAATCCTTCCCTAACCGTAACTACACTGTGGTTGCCGTGCAGATATTGTAGAAAGTGAGAGTTTTGGACATAAAAACCATACATACAGAATACAGAATTGTACAATATTGATATTCTTGTCAATGAGACGGCAGTGTTGTCAGTGCACCATTTTGTCCAGCCTAAAATATCTAAACAATTATTGAATGGATAGATATTTCATACAGACATTCATGGTCCCCAGAGGATGAATGATACTGAAATTTCTTAACAACTACAGGATTTTGCCATAACATTTGGTACAGACATTCAACTTTGGTGATCCTGTGACTTTTCATGTAGCACTATCAGTCGGTCAAAATTTCTCTGTGTCCACTACTTTGGTTTATAACCATGTACCTGCAAAACTAATGACATTCCAATCAGCCTCAGCTGGACTAATCAGCACATGTTAGCATGTTAACATGCTAAAGTAAGAGGTGAACATGGTAAACATTATACCTGCTAAAAATCAGCCTGATCTCACAGAAATACATGAAATGAACACGACGTCTTAACAGCGCATTACGTGGCGGTGGCACGTAATGTGTTAAAATTATGAAATAATGCCAATGGAAGTCAATTAGGGTCCTTTGTCATGGTGGACACACAAATTTACAGGTTTAACAGAAATATGTTATTATCTAAGTCCAAGTATAGGGAGGAGGTCTGGGTGGATTAATGGGCCAAACACAGGACTTTCTCCCAGGAGACCGCTGTCAATGAAAACAATCAATAAAATATGTTTTCAAAAAGTGTAAATCACTGCAACCACGAGCGGTCCTGGAGCATACAGTCATAAATGAGCACAGAATCTATTAGGCTGATGGGTCCAGCAGTGTGCGAGATTAGCCGTGGACAGACAGACAGACAGACACAGAGATGCACATGCATGCACACACACACACACGACCGAATACATAAACTTTCTGGCAGATATAATAATTACATGGCTATGTAAGTTAAGTTATGTAACAAACATAGGCCTATTTATTATAAACCAAATCATGATCTTTTCTTTCTTAAACCTAACCAATTAGTTTTGTTGCCTAATTGTTTCCGTGGTTTTGGCACGCAATTTAGTGCATTATGTGCCACCACAACATAATGCTCTGTTAAGAGGGCGTGGTCATTTCCCGTATTTCTGTGAGATCACGCTGGCATGCATCGTCATTCAGAGCATGTTAGCATGCTGATGTTAGCATTTAGCTCAAAGCATCCCTGTGCCTAAGCTACAGATTCGGTCTTGTTGCAGACTTCTGTGTCACAGTGGCACACGGTTAAAAAATATCACATATGAGACAATAGGCTAATACATTGCCTCCATAAACACAACCCTTTTCTTCTGTTCATTCTGCTTTCTTTCACTTCAGATTTGAATTCTTCATGCAAGGAATGAACCATTTTGCCATTAAAGAGAGAACAGCCAGTGCTTTTAATGCCACATTGTAAGACAGCCTGCCCTGTAGTCTGGTTGCGCCAACAGACGTGTTAAGGAAACTAAAAGGGTTTGAATCTGTCTGCTGGCAAAGTTTTCTCTGCAGCCATGGAGGAAATGAGAGTTTCTTTAATCATGTATCCTCCTAATAATCTCCTGGTCTCAGGCCGACAACTTGAGCATCCATAACCAGCACACTTCAAGGGGAATAGGCTTATGGAGGGAGAGACGGATAAGGAAAGAGTGAGAGAAAAAGAGAGATTGAGGGAGTGAACAACAAAAAAGAGCCAAAGAGTGAGAGAGAAAGACAGGGAGGAGGGGGGCTATTTAAAAGAAAAAAAGATTTCCCTGCAGTATAATTTGCTGATACAGACGATACAGTGATGAACAGAGAGAGAGATGCACATAGAGAGCCAGAGAGAGAGAGAGACAGAGAGAGAGAGAAATGCACATAGAGAGCCAGAGAGAGAGAGAGAGACAGAGAGAGAGAGAAATCCCCAATGGGCAGACTAAGAGTAAAAATAAGGGAGAAAAACTAATTAACTGATGAAGTCCCGTTGTGGGCTGCACATGCGCGCACGCACACACACACACACACACACACACACACACACACACGCTTACGCACACACATGCACACAAGCGCACACACAATCAACTGCAAACTGCAAACCTCCTGCCCCCTGCTGGTCACTTTGCTTCTCTGCCACACACAGTCATACACACTCAGCCAGACAGGAAGTGATGTACAAAGTAACAGCGTGCAGTAACAGAAAACACTCTAATTATGTAATGCAAGTCAGCTGGTGTACAGAACAGACTCTGTTGGTTGATTGGCATTTAAATAACTGTTGAAATTGTCCAATATTTCACAAAAAAGTCCTAAAAAATGTAAACAGATTTGTGTAGCAGAAGTTTGTTTTTTCCTTCTTTCCTCGCCCATTAATCATCTCATGAGCCCCCTCTAGTGACCCATTAGAGGGCCCTGAGCCTTAGGCTGGGAACCACTGGACTAAATTGTGTAACTATATCTCAACGGCTCCCAACATGGCGACGGTGAGCCATGGCTCGCAACTAAAGGTGCTAACAGCGCTAAACAGTGCAAACAATGGCAAACGTGCAGACAGAGCTAACAGTGTTAACCTGGGGGGAAAAGTGGAGGGTGGGGCTACGCTTCCACGACGACGCCGTCGGTTGAGAGGCCCAATCAGCTTTAACCACCGTATAAGAGCAGTGCAGAGCGGCTGCCGTGAACTGGCCAGTGGAGCATGCTCACAGAGGGAGAGAGACTTCATTCTCTGCTCAGGTAGACATTACTCCTCTATATCTTTACATAGACAATGGTTGTTTGCTGCTATATTAATGTTCTGGATATGGTATAGAGAACCTTTAAGTAAAGGGCTGGAATACTTTCTCTGAAATTTGAAAACCAAAAAATGTGAACTTGCCGGTGGGGCTCGATGAAAAATCATCAGAATCTGGGCATTGTGACAGTTGTTGAGATGTTTCAGTCTGGACCAAATTGGTAAACCGACCGACATTGTCAGTGTGGACGAATACATATGGCAATAAAAGATTGTCACAAATATAGCCGCAAGGGTAATCTCATTGTACACAATGTAGACTGTACAAACTGTGACTTGGAGATATGAAATTGCAAGTCTGTTTTGTCTGCGCAGGCAGAAGATAGGTCTGGAATCCTAATAATTTAATAGGGAAAATATAGTTAACTTTGTTTTACTTAGTTTATTTTAGTTAGAGTTCAGTAGTACTGAAGCTTAATGCTGATGATTTACAGATGTTTTTTGCTTGAAAGAAGTGCTTTTTATTGTTATAATTATTATCTATATATTATCAGCAGTAGTGAAGCTAAAAGTGGTAATAAAATTATAGATTGTCTGTCATTAAAATCGGTAAATAAAAGGGTTCTTCTGGAGAGCATGGATGAATGTACTTACTTAAAAAATTAGATTACAAGGTATCTTTTGTGCTGAGGGTAAAACTACTTCATTGCAGTCTCAAAAATTGAGCAGTCAGGTTTTTCATAAATGTCAAAGTAATCTACCTTGACGTTTTTGATTTTTAATTTGTTCAAGTGGAAAGTTTGGCCTCATATTGGCACTACAGGAAAGTACAGAGAGTCCCAACAAATATTCATTCATCCTCTGGGCAACATGAATATCTACAGAAAATAAAATGTTAATCATGCTTTATAGTTGTCAATAGCAGATATTGTAGGGAAACAAATGAAATGCGCTGACAGTTTGCAGATCCACCTCCTGGTTTTGTTGATAACAAACCTACAGTGTAATCCAGGTGGCCTTCATACTTCCTACAAAACATGCTAATGAAAATGAATTACTGTGTATATGTAGGTAATTTTTGTTTTGGGTTATACCTGTGTTCTTACAGGAGGTGGACTATGTGGTACTTTTTATTGTATAGGCACCTTTTATCTATTTATTTATTTATTTATATGACTGCTTTAAATTAATCTAATCTATATTCATATACATATGCTAATTCAGATTGTGTGAGCTACTGGACTCCTGAATTTCCCCAAAGGGATGACTAAAGTATCTTCTATTTATCTACTCTAAAACAGCAAATAAATCAAATCAGATCCATCCTGGAGTTCAACAGACGGACCGCTCCTGGTGGTCTGGTCCAAGTGGGAATTACAGTATTGACCTTCCATCACTCCTTCAGTCATCCCTCCATCCATCAAGGAAGATTGTGAATGTGTCACATGGTCACCAGCCTCTTTTCCCAGCAGACTACAATCTGAAGTGGAGCCTCTCCAAAAAAAATCCTCCATCTCCTTCCTTCAGTTGACCTTTACAATCTGTAATAACTTCATCATCCATCATCGTCTTTCACTGCATCACCCGTTCATTCACTGGAATCCAACTGCTAAATGAACCCATTTCAAACAAACAGTGGAGTGACACTCTAGTGTCTGCTGTGTGTGTTTGTGCGCTTGCTGCTTGTGGGTAATGTGTTCCACATTCAGCAGGCTCCCTGCTGATTCACTACGATTCTTCAGAAAGTTGAGTAGTGTTAAAAAAATCTCTCCTCTGTATTAGGGGTCTCCTCGGGGCTGAGTGGAGCAGCGGTGTGTTGGAGGACACAGCTCTGAGGTGAGTTTGTTTAGGCTGTCAAAGCCAAAGGCTCCGCTCGGCTGCAATTATCTGAAGTTCAGCAATATCCCCGGGCAGCGTTCATAATCAAGCAGCGTGAATGAGAGAGACCTTTTCTCCTGCAGCCCCCCTGGGGCCTGCCTTAATACGGGTCATTTGAACAAAAGGTTCCCCTTTTTGAAGTTTGTTATATTCTTAATACTGTGCCAGATTAACTGGCTGAGATTTGTTTCTTCTCCAAACATCCCTTGTTTCTATTTATGTAAGATGAGTAGCAGGCTCTTAAAGTAGCAGCTCACTGCTATTTTCTGCCCACCAGCAACTCTAAAAGTAGCTGTTCACTTCCCTCTCTGCAACCAGTTTGTTCTCTGTTCCAGAGGTGTGTTAACAGCATAAAAGTCTAACGCCATGCTAGCACCCCTCACAGGCTACGATGTTCATTACACCCCACATTATGGAAGAGCTGGACTTTGAGTCCCAGGCTTGCATTGCTTGTTTTTACTTCCTTTATAATACGCTCATGGTACGTGTCCACAGGGGCGATTTTAAACATGAGGGGTGGTGCCACTTCCCAGGATTGGATGCTTGATGGGCGTGCCACCAGGCACTAGGCACCTGATTGGACGAACACTTTCATCATGGGCTGTCTGCTCCTGGATCAAACTGGACCAAAATGGTGGCTCGTTTGGAAACTTTTTCTCTCGTATTACGAAAATAGTTGAACGAAATGTTTCTGAAAACATTTGAGGCGAGAAATAAGCCATGCAGTTGCTGAATCTGAATTATACAGTATACATACAGTATATACACCGATCAGCCATAGCATTATGACCACCTGCCTAATATTGAGTAGGTCCCCCTTTTGCCGCTAAAACAGCCCTGACCCGTGGAGGCATTGACTCCACTAGACCTCTGAAGGTCTGCTGTGGTATCTGGCACCAAGCCGTCAGTAGCAGATCCTTTAAGTCCTGTAAGTTGCGAGGTGGGGCCTCCGTGGATCGGACTAGTTTGTGCACTGCACTGCAGTACGAGAACATCCCACAAAAGCTGCAGTTCTGGAGATGCTCTGTCCAAGTCGTCTAGCCATCACTATTTGGCCCTTGTCAAAGTCGGTCACATCCTCACGCCGGCCCATTTTTTCTGCTTCCAACACATCAACTTCAAAGACAAAATGTTCACTTGCTGTCTAATATATCCCCCCCACTGCCAGGTGCCATTGTAATGAGATAATCCATGTTATTCACTTCACCTGTCAGTGGTCTTAATGTTATGGCTGATCAGTGTAAATATATATACTGTATATATACAGTATAGTATATATATATATATATATATATATATATATATATATGTATACAGTATATATATTTGCATCTATTCAAGTAATAGTGGACAGAGGGCCGTGCCGTGAGAGTGATAGACAATTAAAAAGGTGAAATGGAATGTAAATAAAACAGAAGTTAATGTAGTAAAACAAATTCAGACCTAGCAGCAACAACCAATCCGCTACAGTACGAGATATTGACATCAGGACATAAATGAAGCTCGATGGATAAATGGCTTACAGCCTCATATCTGCCACACATTTCTGCAGTGATATGAAAAGTGTGATTATTCAACTTTTCTATTATTCATCACGGCTCATCATTTGTTTTCTGACTATTAAAAATATCCAGTTCCAAAGTCTTTGCATGTGACCTTTGGCTTGTGAATGGAATCCAAATGCAAGCAGTTCAGACCAGACTCTGTATTCAGCTTGGCAACAATGGAATGGAACTGGAGGCCCCAATGTGAGCTGCTTACATCCATCCACAAATGAGGCCATCAAAAAATGTTTCACTCCCACGCTGACAGCAGGCTGTGTATGTTCATGTCTGAGAGAAACAAAGTTAAGAAAAAATCTTCAATATGGCATCTGACCAGCCTTCATTTCTTTCAGAACCTAGATTGGAACTACAATCTATGGGTCACAGTAGCTTTGTAGCACATGTAGCTTTGATGGAGTCCGAATGTCACTCCCTTTCCTCCTTTTTTTAACTTTTATTTAAAGTTAGTGTGAGGAACTTTTAACTGGTTATGAAACAGTCTAAATTTAATACCTATATGACCTACATAAGCAAACGAGACCATCAGCGAGAAGATTGGTTATTTCTATAGAGTTATTCTTAATGCTTGTCATTGGCGGCTCCGACTCATCAGAGGGGATCGAACTGTCAACCCTCACTCTAGAAAAGGCTTTTCTAACATCACTCCTCCTGCCTGTCCCTCTCTACTTTGAACCACTGAATAAAGGTGAAAATACGCTGTAGGTTTGCGAGGGCATGCTTTATTTTGGATCTAATAAAAGCTGTAAAATAATTTAGCTACATATTTAATCTGCATTTAAACTATAAAAAATGTTCTTATGTCTTAGGTCTAGCCATTAGAGTATTTTTTGCTGGACTGCAGAGGGCAAGCCCTCTCACCAGTGACTAACTGAGTGAGAGTGAGGAAGTTACATGATTGGTCTGCCGAGTGTCGGAGTTTCCTCATTGGCCTTTGGTCTTTCAAAATGAAAAGGCGTAACAGTCCTTTGTTTACGTTTTCAGGGGGGGGGGGGCATGTCAGCGGTTCCACTCACTGGCGGAGCAGTGGCTAGAAAGGATCCGTCTTGTGTAAATATGACGTCACATTCTCGTTGAAATCGGAGCAACTCGGGTGAAAAAAACAAAGAAGGGATCGTGATTCTGAGGTGGGCCGGATGCCCTTCGCGGGAAGAGAAGACTGTTACTGTCGTATTAATGTTGCATGTTGATTCCTCACTTGCTAGTAACTGGTTGAAACAGTCTCAATGTCATACTGATGCCTCTATAAGTACTACATAAGTAAACGAGACCATCAGCGAGATACGAGAGATGGCTATATAATTCAGACCCTCTGCAGTAAAAGGAGACGTTTTCTAAAGGGAGTTGGTGCTCGGAGACACAAAATCAACACCAAATGAAAGTTCCTCATAGAAAACTTTAAGATAATAAAAAATAACCTTTACCCTGAACTTGATTCATGACTTCATTATATTACTAGAACCTTAATCCAAAACAAATTACAAACTGCATTCAAATTAGCATGTAAACATGTCACACAGAACTGCAAATGCAACCTTCCTACAAGTGTAGAGATACAGGATTACTCAAGGCTGCCTGCAGAATGTAAACACATGAACACAAACTCTCGTGAGAGTTTTACACAAGACGGATCCTGTCTCACCATAACGGCGCAAGTTGGAGATGGTCTTGCATAAAGTTGAAAATCTCAACATTATGGAAATAAGCCCGTCCAGCACAACGCGTCCGGCTCATCAAACTTAGACCAAGCTGTCAAACTAGGCGATCTAGTTCTAAATTGAAACGAGTATCAGCAGTGGCATAGCCTATTTCTCGCTTAAAATGTTTTCAGACTTAGATTTTGGTGGATTGTTTAGACGGAAAAACAAAAAGTTTCCGAGCAGGCCGCCATGTTGTTTCCTGTTTGAAACGGCGTGCAGAAAACCAGGGACCAATCAGATGCATTCCACGATGGCCAGTTGAGTGGAGCAGCGCGTCCACTAGTGTCCTCGCCGGACCCGGTGGACATGTAGGGCTGGAATTAACATTATAGACATGACCACTGACTATTTGTATAAAAATTTAGCCACAAATTCACAGACTGACCATACATGGTCCAGACATTTACTCGGTTTTGACCGAGTCTTGTTCACCATGTTATGTGAAGCAGGTATGTGCTTTACTAATCAGAGTGTTTTACAGACTCATTCCTTGTTGTCTTCTCACTCTTGGGTTCTCAAGCTTTCTTTATCTCTGCAGGCTGCTTTTAAATGGTTTCAAATGTCACAGTTCACATCATTCCTTTTGTGACAGAAACATAAAACATACATGTATGATAGCATCCTTTTATAATAGATGAGACTGCCAGTGTCTTCTTGTTAACACACTGTAGCTGAGTTGCCATAGATGGCATTCTGGCTCCATCTATTGTTTATTATCTGTTAGTGCACACATGTTCAGCACCCTGGAGAGCTCTGTAGCAGATATGGTGATATAATAATGCTTTGATATCATAGACTCAGGTAGACATTACTCCTCTATATCTTTACATACACAACAGTGGTTTGCTGCTATATTACATACTATACATATTCTGGATATCGTATAGAGCATCTTTAAGATGATTTTATTTATCTTCCTTGCCTTAGTGTCTGCTGTGTATTTTTGTGGATTTTATAAACTTTGTTTCCTCAACCTGACATAGTAATTTGAGTGGAAGCACATCAACCAGTTGTCCATTAACATCGTCCGCCTGATTTTATGACGTCTGTCATTTCAGGATTTTTCCCCTGCAGCTCAGTCACCATTTTCTTTTCCGTGGAACGAAAGGCAATTTTGGACACTTAGTGTGAATTAATTAATGCATTTGACGAAGTTACATTAGATGTAAAGTTAACTTAATGCTATTTGACAGAGGTGGTAAAATGTGATTGTTGAAACAATTATTGAATTGCCTGAACCTAACCAGTCAATATTGATTAGCTAACATCAGCCAGTTGTATCAGTGCATTTCCCTCGCCGAGATTGTTTTGTGAAATAATATATTTTTGTGCTGCTATATGTTCAAGCACCTGATGCTGACAGAAGGCATGTGCAGACAGACATCAGTAAAACTGAGACTTTAGAACATTACTGCAAAAAAGGTTCATCTGTTTCGTGATGACATTGTCCAACAACACCTTACTATAACTTGAGCAACATTAGTGCATGCTGGCACTAACTATGTTTCTAAGAATACTTAATTATCATACTTTCAGTGTGACTTACACACTCCAAAAACTGTTTGGTTCAAAGCCTTCATTTGAAGTATGCATCTGGTAATTTTGTAACTTTCTGAAACAGACAATCTGACAATCATGTCCACTCACACAGTGATTGGCTTCTTTGACTTTTCATGTCAGTAACAAAGTATATGCCTGAGTTCACCGGTAATGCAAGAAAAAATCAAAAATGATCTCATTGACAAACCATCCAATCTATCTAGCGATTTAACGATTTAATTGTTCAACTGCTCACACAGCTAGACTGACTTATCTCTCTGTAGGCAGTATTAAGATTGGGACGTCAGCAGCGTACCAGAGCCAAAAAACCCCGAAATAAAAAAGAAAAAACAGCTACAGTACATCTAGTGACAGAAAAACGGCAATAAGCCCAGGTGTCAGTGATGCAGCTGTGAAGGTTGTTGTAAGTCAACTTACAGAAATAACAACTCTTAAATCAGCATTTCTTTGATTGTCGTGAAAAATATTAACTGCTCCTAGCAAGAGCTTCCACAGCCTCTATGCCGACTGAAAATGACACATCACTCACTGCTGAGTGGTTAGGGCAACATGACACCAAATAACCACCTCTTCCAAATAGAAATGAGCTAACATGAACACATTATCGAGGCTGAATAATCTGATTATTAGTATTGGATTGAACTGATAAGAAAAGAAGTAAACTGACAGTTGAGCGATAAAAACAAAATGACATTGCTGTACTTACCACGTTGCTGTCCTTATTTCTGCAGCTGCTACTCTCTGTACTGATGTGCTGTGGGAAACACACACACACACACACACAGATACACAAAGACAGATAAATTTAGCCTGACATCAACATCGCACTGGTGTAACAAGCTGGCTCTGAATGTGCCAGCAATTCATTTAGACCAAACACAATATAAATCCATAAGTTAGACAGACAACACACAAAACCACTTGACACCCAACATAGTAATTGGATGGAACAAGATAAGCACAGGTGGAACAAGGTACACAATGGAAGCACGGGTGTAAAGGGTTGTCATCTCACTGTTTTGTTTAGCAAAGGCTGCGTGGACGATAGAAAATGACTTAAAAATCTTTAAAGTCCGGGTAAAGCAAAATAAATGTGTTCTGAGTTTGTCACACTACAGGAAAATGTGTCATTAACCACCCAGCCAGATTTGAAAGATTAAAAATATTGCCAAAGTATATAAAATGAAGTTTCAAAATCGTGAAAAAATAAGCAGTATTCTCTGCTCTGAAACGCTGGGGGCGTCTCCGCTGAAGGCTCTGAAACCACGCCCACGTGAGGGTTGATTACATGTACAGTTACAGTATATATGACACTTCTGGCCAACTCCCTGCTGCGCGCTACTTTTGCAGCTTGCACACCAGAGGCTTCTGGCCGAGCTGGCTAACTTCCGGTTCAGCCCTATGCTAACTTGAATGGGGATGAAATAATTCAATCGTGCGACTCTTCTAGACTTTCCAAATGTTATCGGACCGAATTGATCAAATTCTGATAGTGAAACGAGTCGTTTCGCGGGGGTTGTGATCATAGGTGCAGTTTGAACTTTAAGGTTGGAGGTTCACAAAAACAAATCTAGAGGGAATGTGATGTGTACAACGCAGGGAGGTCTAATGTATTGGGATGCGTGTATTCGACATATTACACCCTCCAAACAGAATGCAACATGAGCAGGCGTCAGTGACAAAATCAGTTTGATTGCATTGTTTTCTATTGGAATGAACTAACTGGCCGCGAGCGACGAAGCGCTGTGCAGCGTGCGTGTTGAGCTGAACTTTCGTCAGACGCTGTTTCTAGTTATTCTTGTCGCTCGCTTTGAAAGATTCCAACAGATGAGGAGCGGCTGATTGGTGAAGTTGAAATGAGTAGTTATCTGATACGATACCTCCTCATTTCACTACAAACACCTAAATAAGGAGGCAGCAGGCAGGAGGGAGATCACCTGAAAGTTTACACAGGCTACTGTTGGCTGTATTTTATAAAATTTTCAGTAAATATTGCAGTATAAAATCTGTGTTTTCTGTTTAAAAAACACAAACATTGGAAGATAGCAAGTAGCTACTCACCTATCTTTTAAGTAGTTATGTCTCCAGCCTGATCCTGACCGTACAGCTGATCGGTACATGGTTTGTTTACATGGCGTAATTCAGTACTATAGGCCTATAGTTCACAGTCTTTTCACATTTTCAGCAATTATTTTCTAACATCTATAATGTGTGTAGAAACAAATCTCAGATTTTACTTTACCAGGACTTTAAAGGGTAACTTTGGTATGTCTCAACCTGCTCCCTATTTTCCCATGTTTTTGCATCTAAGTGACTATTGGTGACAGCAAGTTTTGAAATTGGTCAAGTATTGAGGGAGAGTGCTGCAGCCAGCAGCTGCTAAATGGGCTGTAATTTAATCGCTCGGGACAACACCTCACCATCGATGTTCGTCCACTAAAAGTGCCTATTTTTGCTGCTGACAGGCTCAGATTGTTATTATTATTGACAACATTATGGAAAGGACCCTACAGAGAAATAAAATATTTTTCTTACCTTTCACTTGATGCAGTCGTTTCCATCGTTGGCTTCTGACAACAAGTCACATGACACAATAAAAAAAAAGCGAAAGGTAAGAATTTTTTTTTTTTTCTGTGTAGAGTCCATTCTATAATGTTGTCAGACACTTATAATAACAATCTCAGTACTTTTAGTGGACGTACATTGACAGTGAGGAGTTGCTGCAGCATTCTCCCTCAATACTGGACCAATCTCAAAAAATGGATGTCCCCATTAAATGGTAAATGGGCTGCATTCATATAGCGCCCACTATATTCCGACCACTCAAAGCGCTTTACACTACATATCAACATTCACCCATTCACACACACATTCATACACTGATGGCAGAAGCTGCCATGCAAGGTGCCAACAGGATCTGATCTAAATACTCATTCACACACCGATGGGAGCAATTTGGGGTTAAGTATCTTGCTCAAGGACACTTCGGCATGTAATAATAATAATAATATTAATAATAATAAATTGGACTTCTTTAGCGTCTTTGAAGAAACCCAAGGACGCTTAATGGAGTAGATGTAAACTGGAAGAGCCGGGGATCGAACCACTGACCCTCCGATTAGTGGGCGACCCGCTCTACCTCTGAACCACAGCCAGCCCATTAGTCACCTAGACACAAAAACATGGGGAAATAGGGTCCAGGTTGAAAAATACAGAAGTTACCCTTTAAGGAAAACTTTTCCCTTTATTTCTGCACAACTTGGGATTTATTTTTGTAGCTCTGGCCACTGGTTCTTCCACTGGCTCTTCAGACAAAAACACGTCTGTTGGTAACAGGCTGTAGTCCAGAGCTGCAGAGCTGACCTCTGGCAGAGGAGAAGATAGAAAGGAAACTCTTTGGTTTTCAAACCTAGGTGCGAATGGGTCATGGGTTATAGTAGCCATGGTAACTGTGAGTCCATGGGTAGAGATAAGGACTCCACTGATCATGTGACTGAGTTCATTGTCTCGGCCACCATCTTCAATGGTGGGTCCCAACATCCCCACTTTTTGGTCTCATTGGCCACAGGAGCAAACTAGAAGGTTGAACAGTTCACAGGTCCTTAGAATTTGATCCTTGTGGACAACTCAAGAGTTGTTCAGTCCATGATTGCAAAAGTTCATTTGTCAGTTCATTCAATAATGTAACGTCTGAGCAGTTCATTAACCAACTGGGCACTGGGTGAAACTATCTATCTAACTTGGCTAAGCAAGAACAGTCCCAAAGTTACAAAACATAAAACGAGATAAACAACAATAATAGCATTGTATAAAATACATAACCAGTGTTTCTCAGTTATTTATCAGGTTAGTGAGAACAGGAATGTTAAAGGCAGGGTTGGCGATTTTATCCAGTATACACTATTTGTTATATTGATTGAAATGGTCTTTACACCCCGACAGCGATCCATTACTGATGAGCTCTGAAAAAGGACCGGAAAAGAGCTGTCATCTGTAGCTGCTGTAATCCTGTAAAAACGTCTCCCAATCACTGCCTTGAGGTCCGCTTGGAAAGAACCGATCAGATGCCTCCCTGCCTCCCTGCTCGTACTCTACCCTTAGCATGCACCAGCCTGAACTCAAAGTGCGTCGCCGCCGCACGTTAACTGGAGAATGGAAGAAAAAACTCAGCTCTGCAGTAGCACTGCTGCGGTTACTTGTCATGAGTTGTTGAGTTGAGGTCCTCTCTCCGCTCTGTGGCTGTATTCGAAACCGCCTACTACATACTACTGACGAACGCAGTATGCAGTATGTACTGTATACTGCGTTCCTGAGTAGTATGTAGTATGAAACGGTTAAAGTGATGTATTTGCAGTATGCTAGATGAGGCTTTAGCCTTTAAACCAGCTCTTAAAACACTGGACAACGAGCACAAACTCGTACCACCATTACAATATTATCGAAAAATCCAATAGTGAAGTCAGACAAACAGGATTATCAACGAGGGGAGACGGCGGATATATAACATTGCTCGACAAAATGTACACATCTCAAACTGCTTTTTCAGTTACAGAAACAAAAGAGTGGACTGATCTCCCTCCAGATATTAGAGAAATGTTAAAAAGGGTTGTGTTGTCTCAGCTGGTAGCTCTCTGCCCCCTCAGAGGCAGCTCTTTCCCTCGCCACTCTGCTGCTCTGTGGCTGGCTCTCCAGCGAGCTTTTCAACTCCAAAAAGGCAGATAAACACCTGTTAATTTATAACGGACATTTGTGTTGTGATATTTAAACAAACTATCCGTCAACAAGGAAATAAAAGCCCCTCGTCTACGAGACCGGTCTCTTGAGAGAGCTCCAGCCAGCTCATAGCGGTCTGTGTGAGTGACTGCCCGGCTGGAGAGGTGGCGATCCCGGCAGGAGCTAGCTAGCTGTGCCGGCAGTTTGTGGAGCTTCTAAACTCCGACAACGATGGAGCAAATGTTTGATTCGCCATCTAACATCGTAAAACTGTCAATATTCTAAATCTACACTGTTAATTTCTCGCCTCCAAACTTTTCAGAAGTGAATTTAGTGATGAAATAGCTACGATAAATGTGAAGTAGTTACGATGCGGCGGTGCTCATTCATGTGTGTGGGGGGCGTTGCCTTGGAAAGAGTTTCGAGGGGAGGGGGTGGCTTAGACGGAGCTCCTGAGGCATGCTCCTTTCAAATTATGCTAGCTCTCCAAGATCGTCGACCCTATCTTTAAGATGTAAATTTGTCAAGATCAAACACAGATAGAGTGGCACCTAAAACAATAAGGACATATGTATGGCTAGTTCTGTGAGGTCATAATATGGTTTCCTAAGCTAGTGTTTTGCACTTGTGATCTCATAAGATACTATCAAGGAGTTGGTCGAAGTGTACTTGTAAAGTTGGACAGTGGTGTCTATGTCCATACAGAATTTAGAGTTGTTGCTGTTGCTAACAAACTCAAATTTGCCTGTGTAACTGCAAAAGAGGAAAAGAAAAATAAGGCACCGTGAACTAGCATCTGTCTTACTGTTAGCTATGTGTTAGCTAGTACCGTGGGAAGATAACTCTGGAGCTCTTGTGCTTGACTTGTGACTCAGGACTGTAACGCTCCAGGTAGCCAGAGGCAGAGAGGCAATCAGAGTCGCTGTCACTGTCTGATGGATTATGTCCATGTTCTGAACTGTTGTCAGAGATCATCAGATCGGTCTATTGGTTGGTCACGCCAATTCTGGGCCGGAATTTCAGAGTATGGCTTTCTAACACTTCTAAACACTGTTGTGTGAATGTCTATCTCGACGCAATTGGTGGACATGGCGGTTACGCTCACTGTCCTTATGCTGCTTTTTGTGACCCCCCCTTTGACCTGTTGTGAGGGTGCTCTTTTGAGGCAGCAGGAGGAATACTTTTTCGGCTCTGGCTCAGAGGTAGAGCAGGTCGTCCACCAATCGGAAGGTCGGCCGTTCAATCCCCGGCTCCTCCGGTCACATGCCTACAAGTGTCCTTGAGCAAGATACTGAACCCCAAATTGCTCCTGAAGGCTGAGCCATCGGTGTGTGAATGAGTATTTAGATTAGATCTTGATGGGCAGGTTGGCACCCTGAATGGCAGCCTCTGCCATCAGTGTAGGAATGAATGAATTACCATGCAAGTCAAAATAATAGTCACCACAGAAAATAAATGTGGATTTACATATACTGTAGCTGTGAGCAAAAACGACTGTAGCAGTTGAATATGGTAATGCGGAGCCATCTTACGCTACTGTGGAAACAGGAATACACAACTCCTGCTAGCTAGCAGCTGCCTGCCAGCTGTTGTTATCCTGAGACACACAGCAGATGACAGAAGAAGCATACTTTCAGCTTGCGACGCTAACTTACAATATTAATGCAACTGGTTCAGACAGTGACCAGCTGTTGTGTGTAGGGGGTGCGTGCGCCCCACACAACATGCTACAACAGCTGTTTCTACACACCTCCCGCAAGGAGTGAGTTTGACAATTTAAAAAAATATTAAGCTCTCTGATAGTGTTACATTGTTATGTTGAGTGCTCTGATTAATAAATGTATTTTTGATTTAAAAACAGTGGCCTTATGTCCAGCGACTCCACACTGCAGCGTGTAACAACATAACAATCGTCTATCACTACCAGTAGCAGTAGCCTGCATATGAGATGTTTAGGGGACATTGGTAAATTGTACCGTCTACCGATAGTCTAAATGTGAGGCGTTTATGGGACACTGTTCATCACAAAATGACTGGGGGTTTTGGGGGCTTAGGGGGGACTCAGCCTTTTTCAGGGCACGCTTAAGACCCCACCAGCCCCTCCCTCCGACCGCCGTTGCATAGCAGATGGAATATTGTAATGGGAAATGTAGCATTATTGCTTGTAGCAGATTTAATAGTAAATCATTAATTAACCCCCTGAGGTACACAGAAAAGTACTCTAATTATTGTTATTTTTTCTCGTTGCAAAAAACCTGGGTGTTTTATTTGACCCAAGACTTTGTTTTGAGGCTCAAATAAAACGGGTGGTGCAGTCTTGCTTCCTGCACCTCAGAAATATTTCTAAAATAAAATAATTTTTATCTACTCATGACCTCAATAGAGTTGTCAATGCTCTCATCTGCTCCCGTTTAGCCAAAACTCACTTCATCGCCTGCAGTTGGTCCAAAACGCGGCTGCTAGACTGATCACTGGTACGAGGAGATTTGAACATATCACTCCGGTTTTAGCTGCACTTCACTGGCTGCCTGTCAAATTTAGAATTTATTTTAAGATTTTATTGTTAACTTTTAAAGCTCTGCATGGTTTGGCACCAAGCTACCTCACTGAGCTCCTTACTCCCTACGTGCCACCTTGTAACCTGAGGTCCTCTGACTTGGCCGTACTGGTTGTACCCAGGTCTAGGCTGGTGACTAAGGGAGACAGGGCCTTTGCCATCAATGCCCCTAGATTCTGGAACACCCTACCTCAGGACCTCAGGTTAGCTAGCTCAATAACCAATTTTAAATCGCTTTTAAAAACCCATTTTTATAAAAAGGCTTTTTTAACTCCATAAGGCAACAGCTTGGTGTGTTGTAACTTATTGTTTTGATACCACTGGTTATTGGTTTTAGTTTTCTCATTATTTGGTCTTTATGTTTTGTTCTTTTATTGTTGTTTTCATTCTGTCTGTATTTTTTTGTATTTTATCTGTGCAAGCACTTTGTAACTATGTTTAGAAAGGTGAAATACAAATAAAGATTATCAATTCTTCTTATTATTTTTAGAATATCTCCGGAACACTGCGATGTAGAGACTTAACTTGCAGCTGCTTCGTCACCACCGTAGCTTTCTATTGAGGTGTCGGGTGTGATCGTATCCCTTTCAGATGGTTTGTAATCCAGCATGGAACATCCGTGTTTTGTCAGAGACTTCATAAAAGTAATAAATCCAACAATGAAAGTCTTCTGTGAGTATTTATCCATTTATTCATGTTGAAAGCAGTCGTTGTTATCTTTAGTCACACACTGCTCACGCGGGCAGTCTGGCCCAAGCGTCACACCTCACCTCCATCCAGTCCAGGTACCAAAACTAAATTACAACAGGTGAGTAGCATAGAATTATTATGCGTGGGAATAAATTTAAAGAGCAAGAAATGACTCAAACACATTGGGGCGGCTATGGCTCAGAGGTAGAGCAGGTTGTCCAACAAACAGAAGATCGGTGGTTCGAACCCCAGCTCCCTCCAGGCTGCATGAAGTGTCCTTGTGAATGAGCATTTAGATTATCTCCTGATGGGCAGGTTGGCACCTTGTATGGTAGCCTCTTCCATCAGGCATGTGTGTGTGTGAATGTTGACATGTAGTGTAAAGCGCTTTGAGTGGTCGGAAGACCAGAAAGGTGCTGTATAAATGCAAGTCCATTTACCAAATGTGTTGGAGTATTTTAGTAGAAGTTTAAATATTTCCCTCAAATAGCCTACACTGTTATGTATTGAAAAGTATTAACATTATTTTCAGTTGCTTTGAATTAAATTCGGCAGATATATTTTAGAAAACACAGAATGTAGTTTAGCAGGGTATTGGCCAACTGAAGAGGCGGTTTCATGTGTTACATGGAGAAGTGTGGCTGACGCCAGATAAGGTCTGCAAAGTCATTACTACTTCACCACTACTACGACTGTGCAGTAATACAAAACATCTGCAAAGCCACAAAAATCCCAGAACCTTTCGAGGACGGTCATAGTGAGAGTGATGAAGACAAGGATGATAATGAAGAGAGTCACCCTCCACAGGGGAGGAAAAACTGGTGGCCATCTTGAAAACAGCATTCCATAGTTTTACTAGTCATACATTACAGCATGTAGTTATAAAAATACATGAATGCATAATTTGTATTTGTTATGTCATTTATTTTTTTAGATGCTCAATTTTTAGTTTGTAGTACTCCTGTTAGCATAGGACTCTTTTGTGCTTTCTGAGGACATCCATCCCAAACTGTAATTTTCTGTCCAGCAGCGATGGTGTTGGAGCGGCAGCAGCAGGCAGGCAGGCAGGCTTAACTGATACACTTCAGTCTGAGGGTCACACACCTGCAACGCTGACGGCCTCGGTTCCTCTGATGGCTCCATGCTGCAGAAAAGGGGAAAAATACTTAGTTTAATAAATTATTGTTTTAATTTGTTTTCATTCACGGAACACCACCACAGGAATGAGCATGTAGCTATACAGGAGAAATCTGAGAAATGGCCTATAGGCTGTGTGTCCTAGACCTTAGATAAAATTGTTCTTGATATTCTGTTCTGTTTACCTGACTCTAATCTAAATAATCGAAACCTTATAATTATAATTTGGGGTTAAGTATCTTGCCACTTCGACATGTGGACTGGAGAAGCCGGGAATTAAAGCGCCGATCATCTGATTGGTCCGCTCTATCTTTGAGCCACAGCTGCCCCCAAAGTTCTAACTGTCCAAGGGCATTAAATAAAGTCTCTGCTACTTCAGACAGCTGTTTAGCAGGTGGTCCACCCCCTAAAAACAAATCCATTGGCACATATAATTCTGTATGTAATTTAACTTTGCCAGCAGTTGTAAATAAGTGGTATAGCACTCGCCTGTGCATCTCCCCTCTCACATTAGACTACAACACATACCACCACTTTCCCAACCCATTCTCATTCCCAGGGCGTCAAATACTGAGGCTATGAGACGCACCAGGCATTCCATTAACTACAATGTAAACCCATCGGTGGCAGCAGTAAACGCTCAGAGAAAGTGCTTCGGGAGTGTGGTGACATAGTTTAAAAGGCACAAAGACACACACTGAGGTGGATAGGTCCAACAAACATAAGGCTTTCGTCCAGGAGACAACTGTTTGTGTCTCGTGCGTTAAGTTTCACTTTCATGTTACAATCAACTGTTCGTTCATGTCCCGTGTTCACAACGTTCAGTTTCATTTTCACTTCACAAACGTAGTAGTTTTAAGCCCAACCATGTCGTTTTTTTCCTAAACGTAGCTAAGTGGATTTGTTGCCTAAACCTAAAGTGACACTAAGGGCTGTGACAAAGTGGCAGTGTGTGACGAGTTGGGATGAGAACGTGTTGGCTTTTCGCAGTCCTCACTGATGGCACAACCAGAGGGAATGGGGCATTAATCTGCTGCGAAAGTATACCACCATGCCTGCCTCTTGGCTTGCGCTGAATATATCTCTTAAAATGGTTTTACACTCGTCAGCTAATTGAACTAATAGTAAACTGTCCAGTTGGGTTTTCTTGTTCTTTTACTTGTTTCCATTGCTTTCAGCTTGTTTACTGCCCACTGAGCAATAAACCCTAGCAAAATTGTGTCGGCCCATACGCGGCCCATATCGCGCGTGCCGGAACAAAAACAGTCGGCTCAACGCCGGGTAGGCCGAGTCGTCACTGTCTCGGCTGTGAGGTACGGCCGTAGTTCTGGGCCGAGTCTGGCAAAGACGTGGCCCGGACTCAGCCCAGAGATACGGCTGAAGTGCGGCACAAATGATCCGGCCTGAGTCTGACAAGCCACAACTGAGCCAGGATATCCAGACTTGACCCAGGTTTGATCCTTAAATACACTGAAAAAGTGCTGGACTCGGCCCAGATTTGGCTCATTACCAGTTACAGCGTTTGGCCAGAATGGCTTATTTTATTAATCCCCCCACCCCCTGCCAACCCTTCCCTGATGCAAATAACAGGATATAATAAGGTACATGTAGAAATAACTCTTCTGTTATTCAATCACACATAATTTACACAACAATATAGCACTTAATCAAAGTCCAATACAATGCAACATGAATCTCTCTCTGTACAGCATGTAGCAACAAATTTCCTATGAAGAATCTACTCTGTACAGCCTGTAGCAACAAATTTCCAATAAACAATCTATCTAATAATAATTGTGCTTTTCAACTATGGCAACATTTCTATTCAAGCAATTGCAATGTATAACAATGTGCATACATTTTTTCATTAACTGGGAATTATGTTACTGAGCCTGTTTATAACGGGATAACAACGTTACACTGGCATCTGATAGAACAGTATTCTGATAAAAGTCAATTTCACACGCCATCATAACAGAGAGTACACAAGTTCACCATATCCACAAAACGGGTTAACATTAAACTCAAAGTAACAAGCAATCAGAAAACTGTGCTCTCAATCCATGCATGGACAGGTTTCACAAAAATGAACATTACCGAAATGTCCACGACTGAGATAACGTCACTTTGACGACCCAATGTTACAATTACCACACACAAAAAGACAAAATTCTAATAGTCATAACCTATGTTAGCCATGTCAGTAAAAGTAGCTAACGTTAGCTTAAGTTATAAGCAACATTTGACAGATCATTTGATAGAAAGCACATCAGATAAACGTAGCATGTAACGTTAACATCATTTACTACCTTTGGGACAATACCAAATACTTATGTATGTATTTATAAATAAAACATAACGTTAAATTGAAATACTTACAGAAGCTGGTGTTGTTTCTGTGTACCATGGTGTAACTTCGTGAAATGAACCGGAAATGAAGAGAGCAATGACCGGGAAAACATTTGCCCTTGTTGCTGACCGGAAGCTGGTGCGGTGCCTTATGCCAAACGCATGTTGCGTACATTTGCTATTGGTCTTTTATTTCCAGATGTGGGCCACATATATCATGCCTGATGTGACCCGAGTCTTTATTTCAACATGTGGGCCACATACATCATGCCCAGCGTGGCCCGAGTTTGGTTATCCAGTACTCAGTCTAGTACTATGTCTATACATTTTATTTCAAGTTAATGTACAAAAAAATTAAATTGAAAATGGATAATTATCAAGTTTCATTTTTACTGTGCTCTTTTGGGCGTTTTGGGATTTTATGTCGCCTAGATAACTAGCTAACTAGCTAGCTAATGAAAATTGTCATGTGAAAGTTGGCGTGCACTTGGTTTTCCTGCATTGTATGTCCCATGTGGGTCGCCCAAGTGATTTTTCGAGCCACCTATGGATATAATTTTGTCTGTGCATTTATTTGCAATTTGGTCATTCCACCAGAAACGTAGATACTGCATTTGTGATTTGACGTGAATCTGCGCGTCTACTAGATGCTAGTAAACAAATACTACTGGGCAACACATTCTCACTCCCAACTCGTCAAATACCGTCGCTTGGTCAGTGCTCCTCGGAATCGGAGACCAACACACGGGGTACCCCTCTTGCGTTACTTTTGGACAGACCAGGGACGGAATGTAAATATTATGTGTAATATATGTTTGTTACATGCATAGTGTCCTTTCAAAATCAATATCTGTTTCCACAGGAAGTTAGGTTTAGGCAACACAACCACATAGGTAGGGTTAGGAAACAGTCGTGGTTGACGTTAACTTCATTGACTAGCGACTCACATAGATAGAATAGATAGAAAGCTTTATTGTCATTGTACAACGAAATTGGAGGGCTTCTCCTGAACAGTACAGTAAAAAAATAATAAATAAAAAGAAACAGACAGCTACAATACGCATTCATTCCACCATTATACACATAACATTCACAGTACCCATTCGTTCCCTACATAATACAGATATATTGGAGTGCCACTCCAGATCAGTGCAAATTGAAACTGTTTATAAATAGTGTCGCTATTTCACTAAAATAATAAATATTGCAGAGTGTGGGGTGTTTACTGTTTGACAGTATTTAGAGTTCTTAAGGCCCAGGGGAAGAAACTGTTTGTGAGTCTGGTGGTGCGAGCTCTGATGGACCTGTAGCGCCTGCCAGAGGGCAACAGGTTGAATAGGTGATGTGCTGGGTGGGAGGAGACCTTGATAATGTTCCTGGCTGTGTTGAGGCAGCGGGAACTGGAAATGTCCTCCAGGGAGGGCAGAGGGCAGCCAACGACCTTCTGGGCAGAGTTTATGACCCTCTGGAGAGCTCTCCTGTCTGCAGCTGAGCACCCGGCGTACCACACTGTGATGCCGTACGCCAGTATGCTCTCAATGGCAGAGCGATAGAAGGACACCAGCAGCCTTTGTCTCAGTTTGTTTTTCCTGAGTAGCCTCAGGAAGTGTAGACGCTGCTGTGCCTTCTTCACTGTCGCTGTGGTGTTGGTGGACCAGGAGAGCTCCTCCGTGATGTGTATGCCCAGGAACTTGAAGGTCGGGACCCTTTCCACCCAGTCTCCGTGGATGTGGAGCGGGGCAGGGTCCGCACTGTGTTTCCTGAAGTCGATGATGATCTCCTGTGTTTTTGCTGTGTTGAGAGCCAGGTTATTGTCCACACACCATGTCGTCAGTCGCTGGACCTCATCTCTGTAGGCCGTCTCGTCTCCTTTCAGGATGAGCCCGACCACAGTGCTGTCGTCCGCAAATTTGATGACAGTGTTTGAGGGGTGGGATGGAGTGCAGTCATGGGTGTAGAGTGAGTAGAGTAGCGGGCTCAGCACACAGCCTTGAGGAGAACCGGTGCTGAGTGAGAGGGAGGTGGATCGGTGGGGGCCAAGTTTCACTGTCTGCGGTCGGTTAGAAAGAAAGTCCTTAATCCAGGCGCATGTGGTTGGGGGGAGGTGAAGGTCCAGCAGTTTCCTGACCAGTATGTCCGGGATGATAGTGTTAAATGCTGAGCTGTAGTCTATGAACAGCATTCTAACATAGCTACCTGTGTGTTCGAGGTGGCTCAGCGCAGTGTGGAGGGCTATGGAGATGGCATCTTCCGTGGACCGGTTTGTTCTGTAAGCAAACTGGTGTGGGTCGATGGAGGGAGGGAGGCTGACCTTGATGTGCTGTGAAACCAGCCTCTCAAAACACTTCATGACTACTGATGTGAGTGCGATCGGCCTGTAGTCATTGAGACAGTTTATGGCTGTTTTTTTGGGAACCGGGATGATGGTGGCAGACTTTAGGCAGGGTGGGATGGTGGCTTGGCTTAGGGAAAGATTGAAGATATTGGTAAGGACCCCTGAGAGCTGGTAGGCACATGCTTTTAGCACTTTCCCAGGGACCCCATCCGGACCAGCAGCTTTCCTTGGGTTCACCGACCCAAGTACACGTCTCACTTGGTGTTCCTGCAGTGTGAGTGTGTGGGTGCTGGAGGTGGGTGAGTGTGGCGAGTGTAGTGTGACTGTGGTTGGCCCGTTTACCTCAAAGCGAGCAAAGAAGCTGTTTAGCTCCTCTGCCAGCGAGGTGTCCGCGTCAACAGTTGTGGTGTTGCTGCCCTTGTAGTTGGTGATCTTCTTAATTCCCTGCCAAGCTTGCCGAGGGTCGCCGTCTGAGAAGTGGTCCTCTATTTTCTTTGTGTAGGCCACCTTTGCAGCTATGATGCCTCTCCTAAGGTCTGTTCTGGCTGTGCTGTACTGTGCCCTGTCACCTGACCTGAAGGCGGTGTTGCGGTCTTCAATAAGTGACCGGACTATCCCCGTCATCCAGGGTTTCTGGTTGGGGAAGACCCGTATGCACTTTTCCAGAGTGACATTATCAGCACAGTACCTGATGTAGGAGAGTACAGTCACAGTGTGCTCCTCCAGGTCCTGATGTTCAAACATGCTCCACTCTGTCTGAGCAAAGCAGTGCTGTAGCTGGGACAGTGCACCCTCAGGCCAAGTCCTTATGATCTTTGTAGTTGGCTTGGATCTCCTTCTGAGGGGGATGTATGCTGGGATGAGGAGCAGAGAGAGGGGGTCTGACCGGCCAAGGTGGGGGAGGGGTGTGGCTCTGTAAGCATGCTTTATGTTGGAGTATACGTGGTCGAGTGTATTTTTCCCCCTTGTTTTACACTTCACATATTGAGTGAAGGTGGGAAGTACTGTCCTTAAGCATGCTTGATTGAAATCACCGGCAATAATAAAAACGCCGTCAGGATGGATCCGCTGCTGTTTGTTTACAGTACTGAGTAGGTGGGCGAGAGCGCTGCTAATGTTAGCATCAGGTGGGATGTAAATAGCCATGATAATGACTACTGTTAGCTCCCGTGGCAGATAAAACGGTCTGCATGTGACTGACATGACTTCTAGGTCCGGGGAACAATAACAGTCTGTTATCCTACTGTTGGAACACCAGTCATTGTTTACATAAAGGCAGAGTCCACCCCCTCTGCTCTTACCGGAGTCACTGTTTCTGTCGAAGCGATAAGTCGTACGGCCCGTTAGCTGTACTGCTGCGTCTGGGATTAGCTGGTGAAGCCAGGTCTCTGTGATGATCATCACACAGCAGTTCCTTAAGAAGCTGTTTGCAGCTACCTGTAGCTCCAACTCATCCATTTTATGGATAATGGATCCGGCGTTTGTGAGGAAGATGCTTGGTAGCGGAGGTCTGGCCGGTTGTTTCCTTAGTCTAGCTAGTAGGCCCGCTCTGCATCCCCGCTTCTGCTTCCGCTCCCTCCGCCGTCTGCGCAGCCCGTCGGGCCCGATTATGATCAACGGAGAGCCCGGTGGTCTCGCTATGTCCCTGGGTATGTTGTGGGTCCGTTGGAAATCGCTTGTAATGGCTGTGGTGTATTGTAATCCGATATTACGTATGTCTTGGTGACTGTAGACATATGTTGCATAACACAACTCCGAAAACAAGGACAAAAACGCCGACAAAAACAACAAACAAAAGTACTGAGTTAGAGAGCCTTGAGCCGCTGCACCAGTGCGCGCCGCCATCAGTCAAGTTAGACTAGACACATGTCTCAAGATTGAAGATAATGATTCACGTGACTAACGACTGACGTGATAAGTCAACGTTACTTTTAGTTTCACACGAGACACAAACAGTGGTCTCCTGGTTGAAAGTCTAGTGTTTGTTTGACCAGACCACCACCCCTTCCGCCCGCCCTTGGCGATCTCACGCTAGTAATTCTACGTCACTTGCTCCGACCGTTGAATATTGCCGCGAGTGGGTTTGCATTGGAGTTAGTTGAAAGCCCTGTTCGTCACATACTAAAGGGTGCCTCCGTGCATTGGTTTCCGATGCCGAGGGGTGCTGTATTATTTGGCGAGTTGGGAGTGAAAAAAACAATGGGACGATCTACCTGTTTTTAAAAATAGACCGTTGCGTCAGCCTAAAAGGCACGTCGGTCCACCGGTAAAGTGCCCGGTATGCCAGATGACCAGTCCAGCCCAGGTGTTCTGCCATGTAGCGTCGCAGCCATTACTGCGGTGGCAAGCCATACTGACTCTCCTGTTTGCTAACAGTAATACCTGGGGACTTTCAGCTGATAGCGTCCATGGTTGCTCGTGGTAACACAGATGAGTATGTATTTAATATCGATTAACCCATTTAGACCTTAGGCCACCTACAAAAAAAGCATTCTAGAACCTAAGCAACGTTTGAAAACAACCTCCTAAAACCTGAGGGGGTTTTCTGAAAAACTGACAGAATTGTCAACGTTTACTAAAAAATGTATTTCTCAGCCTTTGAGCCTCTGTGACAAAGTGGGTGAGAGAACACCATTTGTCCCCAACATTGCAACATTTCATATTATTTAACCATGCTTGTTTAGTCATTATTTAACCACAATTCCATCAACTGTAACTTGCAGACGCATTCTATCCCGGGTTTGTTTGTGTTTGGAAGTAAGTTTGGTTACAGAGCACTGTTAAGTTTAGATAAGTTCGTAATTTCTTTCTCTCATACTCACCATACGCACCATGTGGTCCATAGGTAAAAGGAAGAGGCACCGAGCCACTTCCTGTTTTTATACACTGAGTGACATCATCAGTGATGTCACTGGAGCAGACCAAGTGAAGGGGGGGAAGGTTATTGTGGAATATGTAAGTTTGTGATGTATCATAATCAGAGTCTCTATGGTTATAAAGATATGGGATGTATACATGTGTGTAGTGTTGTACTACTAATTTTAGAGAGAGGTACACACTAAAATTAGTTAATAGTTTTCATAGAAGGGTCTGGGTTACCTAGCAGAATGGTACAGCCTGCTGAAGAGTGACTCTTCAGCATTGAGGAGGGTATTTAAGCAGTGGTTTTTGGGCTGTTACGGGGGTAAGACATCTGCGTGTAGATATGTGCACGTTTGATTTGAAGTTCTTGGTTCTGACTTAAGTTGTATTTAGCTAAGCCAAATTAATTAATTGTTTGTTTGTTTGTTTTTGATTAGTATATATTATATTACACGTGTACGGGTTGGCACTGTAAATAAATCACTTTTTTTGAAACTTGGACAATGTTGCCTTAGTCTGCCTCCTACTATTTAAGCCACTTTGGTCGGCTTCCTAACAGCCTCTTAGTGTATGTCATCATCATAATGTCACTGAAGATGTCAACAGATGTGCTTGTCAAAACACTCAATGTGTACAGTCTCGATGCACTGTCTGCAGCCATAGACATTGGCACTGGTACGAGCATCAGTGCCACTCCTTGACAGCACACATCCCTGCAGACCCATCTCTTCTGAAAGAGTTTCTCTCAGTCATGCTCCAATGTGGCTCCCTCAGGTGCTGTTGGTTGAGGAGCATGCCTTGCTGTTACTGGGGTAACAAGCTCCTGTTTCACCTATGGTTGAATGAATATGACATTTTGACTTATACTTTACTTAATTTGTTATCATAATTTAATCTTTATTATTATTATTACTATCTATCATCATTGTTATTATTATTATTATCCATCACATCATTATCATCATCATTTCATATTATCATTGTCATTATTATAGTTCATCATTATCATCATTTATTATTATCAATAATAATCATCATCACAATATTCTCTGAGGTGAAATATGGCGTACCTCAGGGCTCTGTTCTTGGCCCTCTGCTCTTCTCCCTATACATCGCACCTCTTGGCCAAATTATACGTAGTTATGGAATTGATTTCCACTGTTACGCTGATGACACACAGCTGTATTTACCGATAAAAGCGGAGGATCGATCACAAATTATTAAATTAGAGGCCTGCCTTTCTGCGGTGAAAAACTGGATGTCAAGTAATTTCTTGCTCCTAAATTCGGATAAAACTGAGATGCTGGTCATTGGACCTGCTCGACACAGACATCAGTTTGATCAGGTAACAATAACTCTAGATAACTCTGTGATATCCCAGAGTTCAACAGTTAACAACCTTGGCATCATGTTTGATTCAACTCTCTCTTTTGATCAGCACATTAAAGACATCCCAAAGATCGCTTTCTTTCACCTATGCAATATCGCTAAAATCAGGTCTTCTTTATCCATGGCCGATGCAGAGATTCTAATCCACGCCTTTGTATCTTCCAGACTGGATTACTGTAACGCTTTGCTCTCAGGTCTGCCTCGTTCTAGTACCAGAAGCCTTTAAATGGTTCAGAACACTGCAGCAAGAATCTTAACTAAAACTAGAAAATTTGACCATATCACACCAGTTTTAGCTACACTACACTGGCTCCCGATCCATGTTAGATCAGATTTTAAAGTGCTTTTGATGACCTATAAAATTGTAAATGGGTACTCCCCTTCCTACTTGTCTGATTTACTTAAATCTTATACTCCAACCAGGACTCTCCGCTCTCAGAATACAGGGCTCCTGTCTGTCCCCAGAGTGAAAAAGAAGTCAGCGGGCGAAAGGGCCTTTTCCTATCGAGCCCCTTTCTTCTGGAATAACCTCCCTATAGACATCACACAGTCTGACTCTGTGGAGGTCTTTAAATCCAAACTCAAAGGCCATCTTTTTGTCCTAACTTTCACTTAGTTAGCTGGTGGGTCGGTCTCAGTCTCAATTTATAAATTCAGCTTAGCAGTCCTGCCGACGAGAACATTATTAGTTTTAAGCTGCTGCCTCTCCATAACCCTCTGTTGTTTATGTCCCACACGCACTGCTGTGTGCCTCGCTCTCTCTCTCCCCTCTCTCTCCTTTGAATCAGGCTTCTCCGTGATGGACCATCAGTCACTCTGTGACGTTGCTCTGACTCTCTGGTGGTTCATCGTAGAGAGGAGGACGAGTTGCTCGGGCACTATCTATCGTGATGTGGAGAGGAGGTCGTGTTGCTCTGGCTCTATCGATCTGGCGTGGAGGGGAGGATGTGTTGCTCAGGTTCTACCTTATGGCGTTGAGAGGAGGTTATGCAGCTAACGCTCTATTCTGATTGGCGTGGAGAGGATGTCGTGCTGCTCTGGCTCTACCGGTTTTGACGTCGAGAGGAGGTCATGTTGCTCTGGCTCTATCTGTTTGGCGTCGCCTGGAAGCTGCTTGACATCCTCCTGGATCCACCTTCTCACATATATTCAAATTATATGTATTCATTTTTGTCATGAATTGTCTATGTTGTGTTTTCATTACGTTGCTACTCTCTACACACGACATCTATTGCACGTCTGTCCATCCTGGAAGGGGGATCCCTCCTCTGCCGCTCTTCCTGAGGTTTCTTCCATTTTTTCTCCCTGTTAAAAGGGTTTTTTTGTGGTTAAGTTTTTCCTTAGCCGTTGTGAGGGTTGCACTGTTAAGGACAGAGGGTGTTGTATCCTGTACAGATTGTAAAGCCCCCCCGAGGCAAATTTGTGATTTGTGATTTTGGGCTATACAAATAAAATTGATTTGATTTGATTTGATTATTAATAAATATGTTATCATTATTATTATTTATTTATTAATATTATTACCTCCAGATCATTGAAATTCTGTCCCTTGACATGGCTTTGGGGAAACCAGCGTAGTCGGGAAAAGCCACTTCTTTAGTCACCAGCACAATGAAAGTTTTAATTTCCTTCACTGTAACAGCTGGACGGGGTTTCGCTCCTGCTTTGCTCCACATACAAATTTGTCTCCGTCACAGGTCACGACCACAGCTCCTCGGTGAAAGTTTTGGAAAACGCCTGTAATGGCGTTGTAACGCCAGGCAGGTCAATCCTTACCCCTGTCTTGCGGCGATAGTTCTCTGTTTTCCGAAATCCTCCTCGTCTCTCACCCACTGAGCCTAGACATGTCATAGTCTGGGTCTGAAACTTCTTCTAAGTCATTGTCATCGTTGTTTTTGTCAAATTAACCGCTGTAGTCTGCTTCAATGTCGCTCCCCTTTAAACTTTAAAAACTTTTTTGCAGGCTAGGATGCTAAGAGCACTGTAAAAACCAACAAACTACAAGTCCCATAATGCATTTTGCAGCCCACATTTATTTCAGCGAATCACGATGCATTTCATCGGTCATGGGTCTTGAAAACAATGACATCATATAAAATGTGCTCACGTCGCATCCGGCTCTAAAGGGAGAAGCACGCAAATATCGCTCCCGGATTTATTTTTTCTTTGTAAGGTGTCCTTGGGTGTCTTGAAAGGCGTCACTAAATAAAATGTATTATTATTATTATTACATGCACATGTTGCATCCGGTATAAAAGAGTAGGCTTTTACGAGGACACATCTACCGTCACTACGAGCAACGACAATGCATTCGTCTGAGAGTCACAAGTTAACACAGTCAGCAGACACTTTGTACGTGTTCTATTTGTTGTTTGTTTTTGTTTTGTTTTTATTGCACAATGCAATAAAAGACGATATTAACAGAACAACAAGAGGATGACAAAAACAGTGAATACATGCCACAAATTTGCCAGGTGATGAGAGAACCAGGTGATTCTGGTTTGTGTGTGTGTGTGTGTGTGTGTGCAGCTAATGGAGTGGTATATATGTATATAGGTTATGTTTTTATCTCGGTACAACTGTCCATCTATGTATAATTTGTTCACTAAGATTATTGCTTTTTTTGCCTTCTTTCATCATCTGTTTACGGATTTGAAATAATTTTTTGCATAGTTGCATGATTTCCAGTGGTTACTGTTCATTGGGTCCATAGTCCATTCCTTTGAGCTGTCTGCCTTGTTGTTTAACTTGTTCTTTTTGTTTATAGTGTTCAAATTTTGAAATGATTTGCCGTAATCGGTTATTGTTGTTCTTTGGTCCCTGACGATGTACGCGGAAGAATGTGATGTTTTTGACGGTCTCTGTGGGTAGTTTGAGTTGTTTGGACATGAATTCCTTGACTGATTTTTCGGGGTCTTCTGCGGTTTGTTCGGGAATGCCGGTGAAAACTAGATCGTGTTTCATACTGCATGATTGTAAGTCCAGAATGGTTTCTTGCATGGCTTTGTTTTCGGTGGCAACAGAGGTGAGCTGGGTGGTAATAGTGTTGACAGATTGTTGTAGTGACTTGTTTTCATTAGTGAGTGTGTCTATTTGGTCCTGACTGAATTCCAGGCTGTGGCGCAGTGCCTGGAATTCCCTGTGCAGAGTTTCAATGAGTGCGAGTCTGGCGCCATGACTGGAAAGTTTATTTTCTATGGAGATGAGAATGTCGCATACCTCTGTGCAGCATGGTGGTTTCCGAGAGGTGGATGGGGTTGTACCTGAACTGGAGAGTGTATCCTGACGTGATCTTTTGCTGTATGGAGTGGTGATCTTTTCCGTGTTGTGTGCATTACCCTTATTCATGATGCAGAATCGGTTAAAACACTCGTCGATGTAATCTTCCAGATGGTCCAGATCGATTGATATTGTTGTCCGGGTTATCAGTGGAAAAGGAAAGAGATGTCCAAAGAGAGATGTTTGTTTGAATCAGTCTAGCAGCAGAAAGCCGCCATCTTGGATCTCGCACCTTCTCGTGACAGTTGCGTTTACAGTGGGTTCACTCAGTCAATCAACGTGTTCTGTTTGTTTGCGTTGATGTGTTATTATCACGTTAACTTTGGCAGCCCTAATAAGAACACATTTTTGAGTTTGTGTGTGTGTGTGATACTGATGTCATCCATAGCAACAAATTCAACCCTGACGCCCCGGCCAGACAACGCCGCGTGGTGGCTGCGTCGGCCATTACATTTCATTATAAATATCATTTATATTTATTTTAGACAGAGAAAGGTTAAGAAACGTGTGGTAATTTGTAAATAATAGTAATAATCCACAATTAAAAACCTGTACTATATTCATTTATGGAGCTCTCCAAGTCACTGTATGTTCTACAACACTGTCCGGCACATATTGCAGAATAAAAGCCTTGTGTTAGCAAATGAAGGAATTCTGTCAACAGAAACAAATGCTTGAGGGCTTTTATTTTGAAATGAAAGCAGGAAGTGATGATTTAAAAATAAATCTTTACTTTTTTTCATCTCCGTTACATAATCTACAGATAGATGTCGAAACTGTAGTAATGTTGCTGATATGATGTCAATACACAGTCAATAGATCACCTTCACTGTCTGTGACATATATTCTACAGATGTCTAGACATTGAAACTGTAGTAATCTTGCTGGTATAATGTCAATATACAGTCAATAGATCACTTTCACTGTCTGCTGTTGCTGTGAACCGCGTGTGGCTCGCATAAAAAATTGGCGAGATCTCGAATCTCTAGAACGCGGGCAATGTGGCTGCTCTAACCTGTTAACACGGACGCCAAAATAAAAAACAACAGGTAACGCAGCCGCCACGCGCTCCTGACGTTCCCCGTGTGGCCGAGGCTTGACTCTCAGTTCCTCAATAAAAGTTGCTCTCAGCGGCTGTGTGAAAAGGTCTGAATATACCTGAAGACACTTTTAGCTGGGACTTTTAGCATCCATTTAGGAGGTAAGATAAGATACTTTGTGAATACGGCCCCTAGTCTCTTGACTTCTCCCAGTCATCGCAGTGCACCGGATGCACACTGTGTACGACTTCCACCACATACCAATGGTATTTTAGTTGACCTCTTGATATCTTTATCTCTTTTCCAGCAGATGGCACTATTAACAAACAGACAGGGTGTTTGTGTGTGTGTGTGTGTAAGACATACTTCCTACAGACAGCACAGCAGAAACAGAGAAGAGAGACTATTCCACAGACAGGCAGGTAGACAATAAAGCCCACCGCCAGACAGAGAAACAGGCAGGCCACAGCCACACAGTCCACTTGATGCTGGTATCTTAATGAGAAAGAGGAGTTAGTGTTTGCAGAACTCATATTTTATCATTTACTGTTGGACTCATCTTCCTAATCAACTCTACGTACACACAGGTAAGCAGATCGTCACCATCTGCTGCCGCACACACAACACCCGAGCACCCACGCAAACACCCACATAATCAAGCTTGGCAAGAACAGCATGTCTGCACCATGTTTGATTAGGAGTGGTGTGTGTGTGTGTGTGTGTGTGCTTGACTGAGTGTGTTGATTTACAGTGTGTGTCAGGCCTTGCCCATCTGCCAACAGACCCTCCCTGAAATCTGCTGTCCCTGAATCTCACTCACACAAACACACATGTACACACACTTGGAGTAGGTCCAGAGACTGCAGCAGCTAGATTTATGTTGATCAGAGAGACTGGCACAAGAGGGGCATCGTGGCTCAGTGGTTAGCACTTTCTCTTCACAGCAGCGACGGACCACCGATCAGCTGAGATCTTTATGTGTGGAGTTTTTGTCCCATCTACGTGTCTGAACTGAAGACACACACAAGGCAGGTCAGCTGAATCGGAAACTCTAAATTTCAGGTTGGAGTGAGTTTAAATGTGTGACCGGGCCCCGGTGGTGTGAGCACGTTGTTTCAGGTACAGCAGAATATGAAATATGATCCAAGACTGGACTGAGAAAATGATCCATGAGAGTACAGCGGTTTATAATACTATGAGGTAGGATTTTACAACTTTACCATCACATTTGTGGGCTGGTTCACATGCACATTCATAAATCATGAAAGTTTTGGTTCTGGCATGATCCTCCCAACACATAAATAAGCCTTGGTATCAAGTGAGACCATTACAAAGAGACAGACAGGAAGAGAGTGAGAGAACATGAAAGAGAGAGAGAGAGAGAGAGAGAGAATCCATCTTGAGAGGTCGCACACAAGATGAGCTCCTGAAAATCTAACCCTGGAAATCAACCTTTGGATGAAAACACAAAACAGAAGAAAACAATAACCTGCAAATAGCAACCTAAAGGTACAGAGATGAAAAAGGAAGATCATACCACCAAAAACATAAGATCTCCAGCACAACTAAACCTGAAAGACAGCAATAAGCTCCAGCCCCCCCACGACCCCAAATGGGATAAGCGGTAACAGATAATGGATGGATGGATGTTGGTTTTAAAACTAGTTGAGGAGAGAGGACTATCATTCTCCCCCCTCTCCTGGTTCTGGTGCTAACATTTTCTCTCTCTGACTAAACATTCCTGTTAGATAATAAAATCCACATGTGTGACTAGGTTTGTTTAGTTCAATTTATCTATTTTGGTCAATTTCTATATAACTCAAATACTCATGCTAATAAATAAATAATCAAAGGCTGTAGATCGAAGATCGAATCACTTTGTGATCTCTAGCTAGCCTTCATACATATTACTTTTATACATGCATATTATACGTCCCCAGAGATCTTAAACAGAAATTCGGGTGCACACTAATGGCCATGTCTCTGTTAATTCTTACATTTTTAATATATGTTTTAATATACTGTACTTGACTGTGTATTACACCTTTTAACGTTGTTAGTGAACCATGCACAAATTAAGTTTACGATAATCAACTGTTTACATTTCTCTTAGTTTCGTCATATAATTTGAATTTTAATGTGTCACGACCTCGGTCAACTCTTGGTTTATTTCTTCATCTGTTCTGTTTTCATGCCTCATCATTAACCTCTCATGTCATTCAGAGCCTGCCCCTCCCTCCTGCTTGCAATCACCTCATTCCCTTCACCTGGGTTTCCCTGGCCACCTCCTCACCTGCAGCTTGTTCCCTAATCAGTTCCTCAGCCCATATATACCCATCCTAGTTCACCAGTCACTTGCCAGATTGTCTAGAGTTTTGCTGCCTAGCTTTCCAGTGTTTCTTTGTTCCTGCCTGATTTACTATTTTTTTGATCTGTCTGTTTCCTCAACCTTGCCTGTTGCCTTCCTCTCATCGGATTTGTTTGCTTGATTGGACTGATTACCTGGTATTGACCTCTGCCTGTTTTAATAAATAAAAGCTTCACTTTACTGTTGAACTGCCTGCCTCCATGTCGTGCTTTTGGGTTCCATTCTGCCAGTTTTGTTAGAAGCCTGACAAATTGTTGTGGTAACTTTTACCTCTCTGAAGCTCAGTCTCCCAGACACACTCACCGCGTGTCTGCTTCAATGAGGGGGAAACCATCCCTTCCCCATTTTTCCTCGTGTCATCCGGACTGAGCGTTCAGCCCGTTCTCATTCCCAGGGCATTAAATACTGAGGCTTTGTGACAGCGTTTGGTACCGCCGCACCCTTTAGCGCCAGTATGAAACCATTAGTTACGCACTGTAACTCCAGACTTTATGAGTATAGGCCCTGCCCTCTAAGAGCTATCGCTATTGGGTTTATCGCATGTGCAGCACTGAAAGTACTGCGCTGAACTGAACCTCGGTCTCACCTTGAATATAATTTGGGGTGAGACCGGAAAATCGGTTCCCAGAATAAACAGCTTTATCTTCATATTATTTGAGAAGCCAGTGAGACCCAGATCTTAGATATATATACTCATAGAATCTGGAGTCACAGTACGTAACTGCCCCGCCCTGGAAGAGCTATTGCTATTGGATTAAGGGCGGAGCAGGATATATTCCATGCCTCGTCAGGTACCACAAGTACAAACACACCCACTCCAAGAAATGAATAATAAATATCCCAAAACTGGCCACCGCGTCATGCACAATGGCGTATCACCCGTGCCACGGTGGCGGAGCACCTGATATTCTCCGTGAGGGGATGACCAGACACGATTTTCATCTGACAATATACGTTGCCTATTGCATGTTATACACGTGTCTGCAGACATTGCTTCACACTGTGCTATCATATCTTTAGATGCTCAGCTCAAATGGGATTATATGGTTCTGGACCACTTTGAATTGGGAGGGGAATTCATTAAAATGATACAAGTCCTTAATAATAATCCTTCAGCTGTAATCATTACAGGAAACAAGACTTCTACTAAAGCTGGGTTCCCACCAAGAAGTTTCAAGTAAATTTAGATTTTTTTAAATCTAGAAAGTCGGCAACACTGACAGTCAGTCGCTTCAGGCCTCCCTCCCAGCCACTCCCCTACTATTATCATTATGAACATAAACATATCATTATGAACGTGAACGTCAAACCTGGCTATTGTTAGTTCTCACAGTGGTCAAGCTAGCAGCTTGTGGAAGACTCCGGTGACACACAATGAGTGCGCGGGTGAAGGCAGGCAGGTAGGCAGACAGGTAGCTCATCTAATCATTGGGTACATCCCAAGTCTCTTATTTGTCGTTTCCTCGCTTGAACCGGAAGTTGTTCTGGTGCCCCATCTTGAAGATCGTCCCAAAGCTCTTATTTCTGCACGAGGAGTGAGGAGGGATCTCTGAGGAGCCATGAGCGAAGATACACGAGAGCAGCCTTCACGGAAGTTGTGCAGCTTAAAAGCCGATGTACTCCACCGAGTCCTCCTCCAGTTACATCTGCCAGGCAGTTAAACCAGATGGCGGAAAAACAGAACAAATGTAAGTGTCGGGTATTTAATGTTATTTTATCCCATTTTATGAAATAATATGACGTTAATGCAACATGTGTTTACATTTATTTCATCCACAACCCGTTTAGTTATGTCATGACAGCACATCCTAATGTGTGTATTGTAGAGCATCCGTTATTCTGTTAGAAAATAAGTGTGTTACGCTAGAACAAAAGTAAGTAAGCCTGTGGCTGACGTGGCCCCCAGTGGCTCATCATCTGGAGTTGGGGCAGCTACTTGTGGCCAGGCATGTGAGGAGGAAGAGGAATCTGCCCAGCCTGGCACAAGTAGCGGCACCACAGAGCTGGATGATGAGCCATCCACCTCTACCTGTCCCCCACCCAGAAAACGGCGTGCTGCAACTGATGCGGTTCTTCGAAGATTAGTCCAAAAAGGAGGAAGAGCGATTCCAGGCTACCCAAGCCAACACAAAAATATTTTTAGATTTGTTTGATGAGTTGGTGCGGAAATAATTTGGATTTAATTATTCTATATTATAAAGGTCTTTAAATTGTTAAGCATTATTGATTTACTTTGTCCTAAGTTTGGGAAATATTTAATTTGTTATCTTTTCAGACACACATTAAACGTTTTAAGTTGTGGAAACCATCTTCACTGTTCTCCAAATTCTGGGTCTAACATTTACATCATTAACAAAGGTCTCTTCACAAATTCCTTTTCCAGAGTAATGTTCCATGGACAAGAGCACAACAGTGTTAACATTAAGTTTTTTAGTCACAGGAAGGCATTTCCTATAACCTTGAAACACTATAAACCTCTTTCATATAATTCTGTACATTTCAGCACCAACTGTAGTGCAAAGCTAAATAAATCATACAAATAAAAGCAAGCAGACAATACAAAATATAAGTAAGCTGGTAATGAGATGTTGGGAACAAACTGGAATAACAACTTGTTTACTGCACAAAAGACATGTTAATTTATTTCCTTTACAACATAATGGCACAGTAGAACTCAAACTTAAAGGCAACTTGGGAATATATATAACTAAAAGAAAAGAAGCTTCAAGGCACACGGCTTATCATAAAGTATGGTGGCCCATGTCCCAGGCCTTCATGTCCCCAATGTCTACAGGTAATCGTGTTCCTGTAGCTCCACAGGGTGCACACGTGGAGCAGAGAGCAGTCCTGCCAGTCGGTCTCGCTGGCCATGTCCGCATCGTTCCCCCCCTCACAGGACGTGGTGGAACCACACCAATGTCCCCTCGCTGGGCTCGAGGATGTTCCCCGCTGTCAGGCAGATATTATGCAGCACTGCACAGGCGGTGATGACTGAGGGGACAAAGGTGTGGTCGACCTCCAGAGCCCTGAAGAACAGCGATCTCCAACGAGTCTTCATCGTGCGAAAGGCCCGCTCTACAATGGAACGGGCCTCAGCATGATGCTGGTTCAAGCAGCTCTGCATCCTCCCTTGTGGTGGTTCTCTATATGAGGTGATGATGGCCACAGGTCTTTCCATGCAGGGGTAGCCACCATCACCCAAAATACAGTCATGGACAGAGCCAGGATACCCCACAAAGGTGTTAATGAAGAGGCCCTTCCCATCACATACTGCCTGCAATTGAATGGATGGGCAGTTTGGTGACCTCCTATGAAGGGCTGCAATTTTCTCCACTCCAGTGTGCACCAGTCTGCAGACTGTGGACTTGGGAACATGAGAGGCCTGAGACACCACACTGTATGATAAGCCGTGTGCCAGCCAGTAAATGGTGATAAGTAAATGCACCTCATGTGACCAGCCTTGCGTGTTCTTTGATGGCAGAATCCTCAGAAGGGCCTCCACGGACTGTCGCCCCAGCCTGTTGTCCGCCATGAGGTCCTCAGAAGGGCCTCCACAGACTGCCGCCCCAGCCTATAGTCCGCCATGAGGTCCTCAGAAGGGCCTCCACAGACTGTCGCCCCAGCCTATAGTCCGCCATGAGGTCCTCAGAAGGGCCTCCACAGACTGTCGCCCCAGCCTATAGTCCGCCATGAGGTCCTCAGAAGGGCCTCCACAGACTGTCGCCCCAGCCTATAGTCTGCCATGAGGTCCTCAGAAGGGCCTCCACAGACTATCGCCCCAGCCTATAGTCCGCCATGAGGTCCTCAGAAGGGCCTCCACAGACTGTCGCCCCAGCCTATAGTCCGCCATGAGGTCCTCAGAACGGCCTCCACAGACTGCCGCCCCAGCCTATAGTCCGCCATGAGGTCCTCAGAAGGGCCTCCACAGACTGTCGCCCCAGCCTATAGTCCGCCATGAGGTCCTCAGAAGGGCCTCCACAGACTGCCGCCCCAGCCTATAGTCCGCCATGAGGTCCTCAGAAGGGCCTCCACAGACTGTCGCCCCAGCCTATAGTCCGCCATGAGGTCCTCAGAAGGGCCTCCACAGACTGTCGCCCCAGCCTATAGTCCACCATGAGGTCCTCAGAAGGGCCTCCACGGACTGTTGCCCCAGCATGTAGTCCGCCATGAGGTCCTTCTGGCCATCAAAGAACACAGCAAGGACTGGGACACGGGGATTGAGTGGTGCATTGACTGGCTCTGTGTCCACCTCCATCTACAAAATAAAGGAAACGGTTACTTCCCACACCTAGGTTTGCTAAACTGCGATTAGAACTAATCTTACATTAAATGAATCTCATTGGTACAACCAGACATAAAGCATTACACTTGTGTGATACTTACCTCTAAACACATGATAGCGCGCTGCAGTCTTGCTCTCCTGCGCCTGGAATTGTCTTGCTCTTGCTGGAGCATATCATAGATTGCATTTGTACAAACGCATTTGTAAGAAATGCGTTCGACATCTTCCTTCTTCTGACATCATCTTCTTTTTTTCTATCTGAGACTTATATAGGCCTGGTACCTTCTTGAATTAACTTCATAAGTTACAGCTGGTAACGTGTCAACACACCTAATTAGCCTAAATTTGGCTGCTGAATTGCTGAATGGCAGTGATACAATTGAATAGAATTTGAAGGGGTCCTTTGAAAAAACTAATCCCTTTTTATTTTCCTAAATTGTTTTTTGTGTGCAATCCAGGGAATATTAATCAAACTGGTCTTGGGTTTTTTGATAATATATCTTTTTTCATAAATCTTGAAATTTTTATTGTGTACTGGCCGCTGTCACCAGATCCAGCTGTCACCAGATCCAGCTGTGCCGACGTCATCAGAAACGGACGTCGCTTCACGTGACGCTTCAGAGGAAAGGACGTCTCATTTCTCTTAAAACATATTTCCTTGTTTCCTTTGTCCTCGCATGGTTTCCTTGCATCTCTCCATGCGTCCCTGGTGGGTGGACTAAGAAAAGATGCAAGCGAGGGAAACGTGGATGCAATTAAGAGACGTTGGATGCACCCATTACATTCGGCCCGAATAAAATGATTGGACGGGTTTATTACAGTCCTGTGACTGCCAGACATACCAAATTTTTTTCTTTGTCTTGTCAGAGCATCTGACTTATTGATTGCTGCCAGGATGTAATGAGACTTATATGAACTTGTATAACAAAAAGTGTTTCTAAAATCTTCACCAACCCTCCCTTTAAGTACGTGTTTACAGCAAGCAAAAAGTGACGCCGAGTGGTCCGTAAGCATGTGTTTACTGCGACCAAAAAGTGACGCCTAGGGGTCTGACAAAACGCCAGTATGTGATGAGTTGGGATGAGCACATGAGTTGACATATTGGGAACAAAGACCCAAGAAACTGGAGGCCTGCTCCAAGTCATGGTTTGTCTAAATCAAGGCTTAATACTTTTTCTTTTTGTCACTGCCATTTATTAAATTCAATTTGGGACTATGCATACATGTCTTGCACTGCGCTTTAGTTGCACTGTGGTTTTTATTGTCATGTCTAATCTGTTTTTCTTCTATTCTATTTTTTATTTTGAATATTTTTGTATGTGCCTTTTTATAATGTCTTTTATGTCCTAAAGCACTTTGAATTGCTGTGTAAAGGTGCTGTATAAATAAACTCGCCTTGCCTTGTTAACTGCAACTGGCACTAAACAGTGTTTCATTCTGGGTAATTCCTGTCCAGATTGGATAAGAGACTTTTTTTTTCCCTTGGCTGAAAGGATTTTCAGGTCTTAAATTAGAAAGAAACTCTAGTTCCTGAACAAACAGAATGGAAAGTAAATTGATCCTCAACCTCTGTTGGATGAGTCCATTTGCAGAAACGGAGCACTGCCAGTATCTCATCTGTCTCTCACTGCACTCACTCTCTCTCCTCTTTACGCTTTCTCTCCCATTCAGTTTCAATCTAATTAACATCTTCTTTATCGGCCTGGCAAGACTCGCAGCGCTATATATGTATATTTTAGGGGTATGAACCTTTCGGTATCTCACGATTCAGTTTTGATTCTTGGGGTCACAACTCGATTCAAAATCGATTCAAAATTATTCCTGATTCACAATCGATTCTTGATTCAGTACATAGGGGGGCTAATTTCAGGATCTCCTCCAGTCCGCTGTCTGCTAATAAAGGTGGTGTGGCAAATTATGGCATGAAAGCAGAGAAAAGTGAGTATAAGATTATGGAGTCGGTAAGCAGCGTAGCGTAGTCCTGGCCAGGAGGACCTGTTGAAGGAGCGCTAAAGTATTACATTATTTATGAATAAACAATAATGATCATGATGTGGACATAAAGTATAGACATGTCATATATATTTTGAGATACCTGTTCATCCGCTATCTGGCGAGTTTGTAGCTGTTGGACTCGACTGAGGTCGTCTTCATCCAGAGGGTCTTCACCCTGACGCTGTCCTCTACCCCGGACAGACCCTCTGCCACGGCCACATCCACGTCCACTAGCTCGCCCTCTCCCTCTTCCCCGTCCGCTCCTAGCCGACTCCTCCGGGACATATTCGGGATCTGAGTCTGCGGTGCTCTGTCAGTAATATATATGAAACAAATGTATAATAACCTGTTTGCATTATGACAAACATCGTCATGGTTTTATTTATTTTCAGATGTGTAAAGTTATCCATGCTGACCAAAAACACTAACGTTAGCAAGACAGCATTACTGAAACTTGAAGAAGCAACTGGCCGTTGGCTAACGTCAGCCAGCTAGTGATGTGATAGATTGAATAAAAGTTTAGCTAGTTATTTCGTCTAGAAAATAAACGATGTCTCTTATTTGGTCTATAAACAAAACGCTTCCAATGCAGGAAAGTCTTACGTTACTTTAGCTTTTGTTGTCATTTTTCTCGAGCGTTATTTTACACTAAGCATAAATACTGTTTGTTGTTCGTTCATATGTTCAAAGTTGTCGTTGGTCTCTAATTGTGGTCTGTGACAAAGTATTTTTCTCACCTGTGACTCGGCCATGGCAATTGTTTATGCGTTAAAAAGGTACTCCTAGGCTGGCTCGCTGGCGGTAGCCTCCTCAGATGTTGCGTGCATGTATAAAGCGTGTGCATATGCCCGTGCTTGTGTGGTGGGAAGGGCTTCGGACAGAGACGAGAGAGGGGGGAGCTGCTCGAGGGGGGGCAGTATTTTGCCTTTTCCAAATTCTCAGCTACTGCAGCTTTAATGGCATTTAGAGCTCTGGGAGCTTTTTCTTTCAGTGCATTCACTGCCATGTTGAAGCTTCCTGATGCTGTTATGGTTATACCAAGGTAGGTTCATAGTTATAGGGCCCAGTTCTGACAGTACTTTTCTACTATGTGTGTAATCAACAACATTAATCAAACTTTAGGCCCCTTAATTCACTCATCTATCACACTGGTCGTGCGGCATGATTATAATTAAAAACTCTCATCAGTCAGACTGCCCCTGAATTAGTACTCTAATTGAACAAGTAGCAGCATTACGTAGAATGATGACTTCTCCTTTCTTCTGAACACAGTCACAGACTTTCCCTCATAAATTATTCCCTAGGAAGGCCTGGGCCCTGAAGTCGAGGGAAAGGCAACGATGCTTGTTTGATGGATATGTAATCAATTGCATTTTGGGGGAAAAAGGGAGAGCTCATTGTGAGTTAATAGGTGTCAAGCTGTGCAAGGCTTATTTGGATCCAAATCCCATTTTCTGACACCTTCTAAAAAAAATAATCAGCAGATTAATCAAGAATGAAAATAATCATTTGTTGCAGCCTTAGTGCAGGAAAGATAAAAACAGGGATGGGTGTCATATTTCATCCATACTACTCATCGATGTCCTGCTTTCACCAGTTTAGCTGATCTCAGCTTGTACACAAGTCTCTTGTCTTCATATTTAGGAGGCAAAAACAGCATTTGAAAATCCTTAGGAGACATTTTTATTATCTGGAAAGGAAGGTTGCTGTAAAAATGAACCAGTAGGTGTGATGTTATATACTGATATAACATATTACTTTTGACAAAATAATCTTAAAGGTCAGCTTGCTAGATTTGTTGGTTTAGTTGAGTAAGTGGATCTCGAGTTGACATTTACATTTACATTCAGAGTGCAGTACACAGTCTGAGAAACTAGTATCTTCCTCTCACAAAGGGGTTGATAAAAGGCCAAAATCGGCACCAACTAATAAAACGGCTTATGTATTATTAGGACACTCTAAAATAATAAGAAAATGGTTATATGAGTAAAAACAATAACTGCAGCAGTAGTACAGTATCAGCTGCAACCTTCTATGATTGACAGACAGAGTGAGATTTACACTGTGAGAGATGATCAAATATTCCAGTAATGTGAATATAAAGCAGAGAGAGGTGGAGGAGGATGCTGCAACAGCGGAACCTGAGTTTTGATTTCATTGTTGGCCATTTAGGAATGGAAACACGAGTGCAAACGTCCATTGTAGAGAAATGTTGAATATCCATACAGTATCTCTGTAATCCCACCTTCTCACTTTCATGTGACCAAAAGAGGAAAACACAGTATTTATCCTCTTAGCTCACTGAAAAAAGGCACAGATCAAGAGCAGACCATTTCCAGCTTATATAAAGCTTATATAAAGAGCGAGGAGAGGGGGGACACCGACACCGACACCCGGTCGGGACGATAACGTAACTCGCTGCGGAGCCCCGTCACTTCACAAGACACAGGAAACCTCTGTTGGTCTGGAGGAGCTGCAGCATTTATTTCTGCACAAACGTCCACTGCACATTCACTAGATATTCTCAGAGCTAAAATAACTCTTCTGCAGTGTGTAGTGTGCGCGGGTGCACGTGGAGTTGGAGCGAGCAGAGCGGGTGAGAACGAGCGCGGTGCGCAAGCAGGCAGGAGCAGGCAGCAGGAGCAGCGCTGCTGCGCGCTCGTGTACCCACACGCGAGCGCGCATTGGACACCGACCCGGTATGATTTATGCGTGTGATAAATTACATATAGTCCCTTTAACAGAGTTTCGGTGTTGTCGGTCGGGTGTTCGGGGATACCGGAGAAAATCTGATTGTCCTGCATGCTTCTGGTTTGTATGTCCATTATCATTTCTTCCATAGTTTTGTTTTCTTTCATGACAAAGTCCAGTTTTTCGCTGAGAGTTTTGACAGGTTTGGAGTGAGTTGTTTGACTGTTCGAGTTTTTCGATGTAGTTGTGTGCATATTCCAGGCTAGTAGTGTGTTCGGCGTGTAGTGTCACCAGTAAGTCAAGTTTTTTATTGATTGAGTGAAGGACACTGACCTCGATGTCTGTTGTCTGTAGATCGCTTGTGTCTGTGGATGATGTCTTTTTCCGTTTGCTGGGGTTGGATGCGTCTTGATGCGGGATGCCAGGGGCTGTATCCATGTTGTGCTGGCTGTAATGATGATCAATGAAAGCTTCCAGGTCTGCTATATCCTCCAGTGTGTGAGAGTTATGTTCCAGTTTATGGCTTAGGGACTGAGATATAGAATATTGTGGGTTGTAAAGAAAAAGAAGTGTCCAAAGTAGTGAAAAAGTGGATCTGTTGCTCTTCTCAGTGACTGTGCACCGCCATGTTGGATCTCACCTCCTTGCGTTGTGTTTTACTCTTACAGCATGCTCCCGTGAAAACAGCTATAATGTTGAAATCATTGGTCTATGGTTGATACTGTCCCCAAACTACAACAATGCAAGACACTAAATTTTATTGACTAGCAGTTTTGGGTGTTTTAATTTAGTTCTTGTGCACTTAAATCTGTTGATTTAAAGATATTGTAATGACGGTAATGCCATCATTTTATCAGAAAAATAGTAGGGAAGAGTCATGATATTCTGTCAATATGCTGCAGTTGATTATGATGGAGGTGGAGGTTATTATATTACGTTGTCAACTGTCATTCATACATAATGCAGATGTTACGAGACAAATAGAGGACATTGATAGGACGTCGCCACAACCAAATTGTTTGTAGGGAGCACCCGCAAACTGTCTACACTTGCACACACAGAGGGAGGAGGAGAGGAAACACTGAGCGCAGTCACAGAGATGTGTGCACCGTCCACACACAATTTACTAGTAACTTCAATGTGAACAGAATAGATAACATTAATATTACAAAAAATGTCATGGTCCTGGGTTTTGGTTGTAGTTTGTTTCCTAGTTTATTTTGAAAGTCACTCACCTCTTGCGTCATGTCTGGTTTTACTTCCTGTCTTTGTGACTCTGATTTGTTCCATCTGTGTCTAATCACCTTGCTCTCCTTGTGTATTTAGTCTGTGTGTTTCCCCTGTTTCTTTGTCAGTTTGACGTCGCTCCTCATGTGTAGTGTTTCACCTGTAAAAGAGTTATTTCCAGTGTTTCTGTTTTTCAAGTTTTTTCCTTTGGATTGGTTTATCTGTACCTTCCTGCCGGACCAGCTGCATTTTTGTTCCCAGTAACTTTTCTTTATCAAAATAATTGAACTCTGCCTGCTGCCATCTCCTCATCCTTCCCTGCGTTTGGGTCCAAACCTGTTTATCTGAAAAACTTGACAGTACGAACTGACTAGCATGGACCCATCAGAAGGATTTTTTGGCCAGGACATTTATGAGGTGACTTATATTCTCTGCTTCCTCCAGAACGACTGGAAATATGACTCCAGGAGTCAGAAAAGAGAGGCAATCATGGCATTGGCACGCCAGGAGGTTTCCTCTAAGCCATGGCTGAGCAGCTCTTTGCCATAGTGGGTAATGGACTTCTTAAACTTCGGATTTCCAGTCTGCTAGCTCCCAGCCTGCTTCCCCGTCAGCTAACCTCCAGTCGGCAAGCCACAAGCATGCAACTCTTCAGCCTGCACCCTGGCCTAATCACAGTCTGCCTGCCTGCCACTATATTAGGCTTGGCTCTGTGAGTCAGCAGCCAGCCAGTCCTGAGCCGGCTTCAGCCCCAAACCTGTTCCTTGGAACCCGCCTGGCCCTGGGAGGTCCTTGAAATTTCCAGTCTGCTCCTGGGCGTGCTAGCATCCAGCACGCTAGGTCCCTGCCAGATTTCTATCAAGGGGTTGGAGCCCCCAGAAGGAAGCGTGAGTCTCGGAGACGGCGATCTCCTAAGCTGCCAAAACATCCCGAGCCTCCGCTGCCTTGTGGCCCAGTCGACGTCCCGCCAGTTCTAGCCCGTTTGGAGTCTGTGACAGTGTCAGGGGTCCCACTCGACACCAAGCCCATTCCTTAGTTTGGAGTCCCGGGCGGCTCCAAGCCCATTCCTGTGTCGGGGTCTGGCCGACACCTGCTCCACGTATCCTGTCGGCTGACAGCCTTTCCGGCTGGGCCGCAGCCAGCCCCTGTCCCTGCTGGGTCGCCGCAGCCAGCCCCTGTCCCTGCTGGGTAACAGCAGCCCCAAGTCCCTGTCCCTGCTGGGTAACAGCATCCCCATTACCCTGACTGCTCACCACTGGACCTACCTACAGCCGGGTCATCAGTCGCCGCCGGCGAGGGGTCTTGCCTCCGTGGTCGTCCTCCTAAGGCGTCTCGCCTTCGTGGTCGTCCTCCTGAGGCGTCTCGCCTCCGTGGTCGTCTTCCTGAGCGGTCCCGCCTTAGCCGTCGACAACAACCGCTGAGGTCCTGCCTGAGTTTCCCTGCTCCGCCTCTGCTCTGCTCCCAGGACGTCCACCTGAGATTCCCTGCCCCACCCCTGTCCAGCCCTCTATTCTTCAGTTCTCTGCCCATTCGTCCCGGAGTGATAGTGACAAAGGAGTTGCCGGATCCAATCAAAGAGGTGCCGGTCCCAATCTGGGTGGTCCAGGAAAATGTTCTGGAAGGATCCGGCACAAAATTAAGCCCTGAACGCACCTGATGCGTGCACTTGTGACTATAATTACATTTGTGTATTCTGTTAAGTTAATGTGTTGCTTAGATGTGCTCTAATATAATAGAATAGAAGACACTTTATTCTTCCTCTTGGGGAAATTATGGCCTGTATGACAATTTAGCCTTATTTCAGCTGCAACCCCGAGGTCTGAAACGACTTTGGAGCAACTTATAAGATGCTCCGGAGCAGGTTAGGTGTTCATCAGGCACCTGTGTTTAAACAATAGATTAACGCTTAAAATATAAATAGTTTATTTCAATTTAACACTCTCCAACCAAAATCAGCACAGAAAATAACATTTAATGTGGTTAAAGCAGGAAAGTCAGTAAATCAGTCTGCATTGATCTATAAATGAATGTGGGTGATTCTTACTGTATCTGCTGTCCACAGCTACTTTATACTGTATGAAAAGCTTCTCCTTCAGTTCATGAAATCCCTGTAGCATCTGAAGGCAGCAGGACACATGTTGATAAATCCTCAACCTCTGAGAAGTGCGAGTTCCGTTACGCACGGCCGTTCACTGTGTTTACTGTCATTAAATCGCCTGAAAATGACAGCAGGCTGCCACGGTAACCATACAGACCTCTACACTGACTGGTCGGTAATAACTCCATATGCTGTTTCTTTATGAAGGAGACGTTCGGTTATCAGGACGCATCATAGCCTCTTTTTCAACTTTTGTTTTAGCAAAAGTAGTGTCTCATGTTTTATCCTTGAAACACATTTAGGCTTGATAAGCGGCTGTGTGCTGCTCTTCATCAGAGGTGGAAAACCGAAACTAATAGAAAACACTTCTGATCAGGCACAAATCTCACCATTGTGTGACTTACTGTCACACAAATGTAATCTGGTAGCTAATGTAATGATTCAGGGAGTTTTAGGTTTTAAGTTCTTTGCTAATTATTACCAGCGGACAGGGAAATAATACATTTTGAGGTAAATATTGGGGTAATTTCAAAGAAATTTCAAATACGTTACTTGCTAATTATCACCTAATTACCATGAAATTTGCGGACCGGTAAAATGAAGTGTTACCAACATTTATCTTGCACACTGTCAATCTTCCTTTATGCAGCTTTAAGACACTGGATTTCTTTCAGGTAGAGCAGACAGCTTGTTCTAAAGCCAATGTACCAGCAGACTGCAGGAGAAGCACAGATATATGCAGAGGATGATTATCTCCAATCTACCCGCCTCTACCTTCCTTCCCTCCTTCTCGTCCTATTCTGTGGTGGCTCTGGATTGTGTTTTCCAGATGTGTGTGTGTGTGTGCTCCCAGTAATCCTCTTTTTTTTTTTTTTTAAATCTTCAAGCAGAAACTATTTCTGTCCCTTCCACAAGAAAAGTTCTCCTTCTGTTTTGCATTTTACATAATACAGCAGTCTCTCTCTTTGTATTATACATCAGCAGCCAGTTTACGCTACAACGACAGTCCTGCAAAACTTTCACAGCACATAATGCCTGGAGAGATGAGGTGTGTGTGTGTGTGTGTGTGTGTGTGTGTGTGTGTGTGCACAGTAAGGGGTATACATCAAGCCCCAAGGTAGAGTGGCTGTCGTTGATGCCAATTTTCGTAGTGGCCAAACGGTGGTACTACAACTTCCGTGTCGGTCACGTGATGCCATTGGGCCCAAAAAGACTTTCCCCCATAGACTTACATTGGGAAAGAGACGTCTGTAACTCAGAGGATCATTTTTTTTTAGGTAAATCAACTTCCCAGTACAAAAACTCTAATAGCCCTTATTTAAATTATTAGGTCCTAAAAGTTGTAAAATGCACTAATAGCCGAATCCAGAGTTATTTCCCTTCCTCCGTTCATGTGAATGAGACCCGGACCGAGGCTGGAGCGAGGGCTGGGAGGAGGAGTTAGCAAGCCATGACGACAGTGTGAAGACTTTGACCCCGTGACCGAGCCATGTGACCGAGCGGACGCTACTGCGCCTGCTCTATGGGCCCAATGGATGCAGAAGGTCACCGGAAGATCTGGGTACTTTTCCACTCGAAGTCGAGCCATTTAGGAATCATGCGCAACTGAGCAACTTTCATAGGAATGAACGGGGCCCCGCCTCCAACGCTGTATCCAGTTATCTTTATACATCCATGGTATATATGTACTGCACGTATATACATGTCAGGCTTCAATTAATGCCTTTGTGTCCAGCTCACCAGATCACAGACCAATCAGCTTCCTGTGAGGAGCTAATGGCCGCTACGGACGTGGCTTAGGTGTGTGTGTGTGACCCGGTGAGACCATAATGTAAGACGACACGGAGAGGTGACTCGGCTCCTGAAGAGGTTAGCGAAGATGCTGCAATAGCTTCAGTTCTATCAGAACCAGAGAGGATTTCTTCATTGAAAGAAGAGCAAAGAACGACAGTGAAGGCAATATTTTCACCTGCAATTAGTTTGATTGACAGATAGTTCATCCAGTCACCTAAGTATTTTTATAGTATTATTTATCAAGTATTTTTTAGGTGCCTGCCCTTTTCCAAACAGTTTCCAATGAAGGTGTCTCAGATGATTCAGGTGACAGGATCTCCTCCAGAGCTCACACTGTCTCTTCAAAAACCACATGCGCACACCCTCTCTCTCACCCACACATCTCCTCCATCTTTCAATACATACACGAGACAGAGACAATAACTGGAACACTTGTGCTATATAATGCAGGTTTGCAAGCTGTAGTTCCTCTAACATCCACTAAACAATCCTCAGTGTGCTTAAAACCAGCTAGTTCGTACTTATAAGGTGTCATGTGACCACATCTAAAGGCCCGTTCCAAATGGTCACAGTGGAAGGTGTCTTTGTAGTTTTGACGCGATGGATTGCTCAAAGACATTCATGGTGTTACACTCTGTTACGCCAGGATCAGACTACACAATATTTTTGACGGTTACGATGGTCACTATGTCAGATTAGACGATTGAGAGTCATAAATTCTTGTTGTGACTTGGCCACGACACATGACAGACATGTCAGTCCCCTGTTCCGACAATACACACTCTCTCGGCACCGCCGTCTTAATATACGGGCTGACCGGGGCTCAAGCCCCCGGGCCAGACCATGTAAAGGAGCCCACGAGGCTCCAGGGGAAAAATATAAAAATATAATTCACAGGAAGAAGCGAAAGCGGGTGCCCAACGGGATGCTCCATGTGCAAAGACACAACAGCGGTGGTGTTTTTTACTCCGACACAACCTAGATTGAACATCCTACTGCGAGGTCCGGCAGCAGTTGAAGGTCCAATGACATCATTCTGCATAATAAGTAGCCATGTGCTTCTGTTTACAGCTGTTTGCCTCTGTGCTCAGCCGGTCAAATTCACGGCTGTGACGGAATACGTCGCTGAAAGCAAAAAAAAAAAAATCAAACATGCTAGACTTTCTGTCGGGTCGTCGGTTGTTGTGTACTATGACACACTACATGAGATAAAACGATCGATTTTCGCACGTCACACTCATTTATCGTTCCCGATCCGAGTCGACACCCTACGACGGCCATGTCGGGCTGTAATCGGGCTGATATCGTGTAGTCTGAACTGGGTATTATTCACATGGAAAGTGAAGGATGAAAAAGAGAGCATGAGAGAGAAGTTTTAACTGTGCCTACTTTCACACTTCAACTTTCAAATCCCTGTGTGAAGTGGCCGTGGCTGTTGGACTGTTGTTGTACACATCATTCCTGAAATTTACACAATCTGACATACACTAAATTTGTATAGTAGCTTTTCGATGACCAGGGCCAGGGGACCAATGGGTTTTCTCTTTCTTCTCCTTTTTTTATTTAAAAAGTAGGAACCACTTGACACAAGGGGCCAGATGCATAAAACTGCATACTCACGACTAAAACTGTGTATGCACAGTGGCAGAAATACGCATTTTCATCAGGCTTATAAAACCGTGCGTACACACAATTGCACGTGCATGAGCCTGATTTCCATAAATGGACGGAGACACTCCCTTAATTAATAATTTTCCTTACACATTGCACCACAAGTTATCAGACATGGCAATGAGAAAAACAGCAAGGAAGAAGCACAATTTCGCCAAATGGGAAATTCAGACACTCGTCGGAGAAATCAGGAAAAGAGTTCTGGAATCACGAACAGAGCTAAAACAGGGCCTATCAACTCTGTAAGTTCAGAGCAAAGGGCCCTGCCAGAGGTCAAAAAGAAATGGACTACAAACGAGAGGCATACAATGTATCATTGCACACAAAGAAAGCATGAGGGCAAAAGGAGGAGGACCGGCAACCCCTGCTTTATCTACAGCAGATGAACGCATAGCTTCAAATTTGGGCCACACAGCTTTACGTGCAATTATTACACGGCTTTGTTGAATACTTGATTCTGATTGGTCAATCACAGCGCTCTATGGTCTGTTATTTCTTTATAGCAGACCGTTGCTATGTATAACAGACTGTTGCTATGGGCGCAGTGTCAAACTATGGCGGACCGTTTTTGTGTCAAATTATTGATTTCTTCAGTAAGTAGCCGTGTAATAAGCGGGACAATGTCCAGCTAGCGGGTCATTGTAGTGAAAGAAACCCCTTCAAGGTGAAGAGAGACGCGTCGCCCTGTCGGGATTCCTTTCACAACAATGACCGGCTCGCTGTACATTATCGCTTACTTGTTATGCAACACAGCACAGGCTCGCATAATCCTTCACACCTTTTCTGGGTGATATAACAATCTATCACAACAGAGTGAGCAAATCTTTGCTCTATATTGTAGGATGTGTTATACTGCTGTCTTTATTTAAAGGAACAGTTCCGGAGTGAGTAACGTTATTGACTCGAGCAGGAAAAGTTAACACAGCGTTTGGTTTGTCTTTTCTGGGCTACTGTAGAAACATAGAAATATGTAGAAACATATGTAGATATAAACGGCTCATTCTTAGTTAACGAAAACACAACCATTCTTATTTTCAGGTGATTAAACACTAAAGAAAACATGCTTATTAATATTATATTCCATTTCTGCCATTAGATCCCCCTAAATGTTACAAACTGTTCCTTTAACATGCAAAAGGTGATGCAAGATGACACATCTAGCATCGCTGTACGAGTCAAAACCACTGAGTGTTCGAAACCTAGGAGGACTAAATATACTGTAGGAATGGACAAAAGTCAAGCTCACTAATACAACACCCTGTCCATCAGTCCTCCATTTATTTAAATTGGATGAGGTTATTATTCTCCAGATGGGTATGAGCCCACAGTATAACTTCCCCAGAATCCCACCCATGGAATGTGAGCCCACAGTCATCGCTGACTGATTATCCATCCATGTATTTTGTAACTTGCCATCAAAACAGAAGCCTAAACATTAAAGTCCTGATAAAGTAAAATCAGAAATTTGTTTCTAAAGACATTATACGTGTTAGAAAATAATTGCTGAAAAGGTGAAAAGACAATGAACTATGTAGTACTGAATTGTGGATTTGGTCCATTAAACTGTTTTTCTCCATTTTTGTGTTCAGGACTTTTTACTTACTTACCACAGCCTACAGTCTGCTAGCAGTGGTGTACCGGCCATCTGGCATACCGGGACAAAGCCGTCAAAAGGTTTGTAACGGGCGTCCGGCGCCGTCTGTCTCTCACCGGCCCTCCATATGTTCCTGTCATTCGAGGTGAGCATAAAAACGTGCTGCGTGTGTGGTCCAGGAGAGGGCTCGCTGGCCAATCACAGCCATTTGTTCTTACATCATTGGCTCCACTGTAGCCTACTGCGTTGCTGCTGTTGCAGCTGTAAAACGGTGGATACATTGTTACGACTCGTTTCACTATAAGAATTTGATCAATTCGGTCCAATAACATTTGGAAAGTCTAGAAGACTTCGCACAGATTGAATTATTTCATCCCCATTCAAGTTAGCATGAACCGGAAGTTAGCCGGTAGGGGTGTGCGATATGACGATATTAGATTGTGAACGATTAAAATGTCTCTACGATCTGCCTTTACAGCGAGATCGTAGAACCGTGCTACAGTGTTAATTCTACCAAATACCTTTGCTGGTAGTTTCAAGCAGGCGGCGCGCGTCAGTGCAGCAGCTCTTCGCTTCCTAGTTTGGTGCTTATTTGTGTGATGCTGGATTTGCTTGTCGAGTTTTGTCATGCAAAGTATGCGTATAGTCGTCAAGAATTAATCAACGTTGGATTACAGCACAGTACCGCCGTTACAAGAGACTTTCAAAGGACGCGCAACGTACCGGCGGAAATGTCCCGATCACTGGGGTCTACGTGGATTGTTATCGGCTCCCAGAAGCGACGTAGAGAGAGGCAGCAGGCGGGGATGCCGGGCGGGGCTGCTGACTAGGCTAAAGAAGCATCCACACAAACCACCGCTACCAAACATCTTTCTTTCTAACGCCAGATCCATCGTTCACAAAATGGACGGATTGGAGCTACAGAAGGCAGCTAACAAGTCCGTCAGGGACGGCTGCGTGATATTAATAACGGAGACCTGGCTTCACCCGCTGATACCCAACGCTGCGGTGCTGTGGTACAGTAAGAGAAACGGGGGACGGACACGGTATTTATGTGCATAATGGCTGGTGTTCAAACAGCCGAATCACTGACAGGCACTGCTCCCCTGATTTAGAGGCTCCGTCAGTGATGTGTCGACCCTTCTCTCTGCCCAGAGAGCTGACAGTAGTAATTATTACGGCTGTCTATATTCCACCTGTGGATCTGTGTCTAATAAGCTATCTGATTTACAATTCCAAATTCAGTTCCTTTAATGTTATGTAGCAAGAGTGCACTTTACTTGAGTGTTGTTGTTTACCTTTTGAAACCAATGTTCAGTTTTGGAGCAAAAGTCTAAACCAAGTCAAAATTCTTGTTGAATGTTCGTACTTTGCAGAATTGCACACTTGATTAAAATCTGTTTGGCCTTAATGATCTGTTATTCTTTTTTTTTATATTTTATTAGCTTATAGGACTGTATTTTTTAAATGGGGAAATTAGTTTGGTTGTAATGTTCAGTAACTTGCAAAATTGTCTTTAAAACCAGTATGAAAAAAATAGTGGATCGTGATCCTGCCTGAAAAATCGTGATATGATATTTTTGCCATATGTCCTGAATCTACTCTCCCGGGCCCCCTCGGGTATTTGACTGTGTGCCTCCAGCCATGATTGGCATGCAGTCCTCATGCAGTTCCCAGACTTTCCCTTACGTCCCTGACCTCCCTGCTTGCAGACAGAGGGTAGGCTTCTTAAGCCCAGCATAACCTCCCTACAGGTGTCCCCCAGATTTAACCATTAGGAATAATGTTGTCGGTGTTGGGAACAAATGTGGAGCAGATTCTTCAGCAGAGACATGATGAACAGGTGTGAACTGAATGATAGATTGGGCCTGTCAGCCGCTCTCTTTTCTTCCTCCCTTTAACCTTTTCCACTCCACCCCTCTTTACCATAGACCCATTTTTGTAGACACGCCCACCCCTGTTAGCCGGCTTGGCCAGAAGCCTCTGTTGCGTATGCTGCAAAAGTAGCGTGCAGCAGGGAGATAAGTGTCATATATATTGTAACTGTACATGTAATCAACCGTCACCCGTGATTGGGCGTGGTCTCAGAGCCTTCAGCGGAGACGCCCCCAGCGTTTCAGAGCAGAGAATACTGCTTATTTTTTCATGATTTTGAAACTTCATTTTATATACTAATAACACATTTTTCTGTGGTTCGACAAACTCGGAACACATATTTATTTTTGCTTTACCCGGACTTTAACATCTCCTATGCTGTTGTATGCCTCATGCCAGAGCACCTTGTGTAATTACAGAAAGGGCCACCTTTGACCTTATTTGATTAATATGCAGATAAGATCCTCTTCTAGAGCCAAATGAGAGACTGAAGAGCAGAATGTGCAGGTCATAGGCTGGAGTGGGCGGAGAGGTGAAATGAAAGGGAAACCTCTGAACGAGGGCATGTGTTTGAGTTGAACAGTCGAGCAGACAGCTTCGTGCTGGTTTGATGCCGGTCCTCTGTCTGCCAGCTGGTTGAGCGTGTGGTGTGTGTCCCTCACACTACAGTGTGAGTGTGTTTATGTATATGAGCGCATGCATGCAGCTTATGATTGCAGCCTGCAGCTATTTTCTAAAACACAATGGTGCAGGAGCAGTAATTATTTCTAGTCTAGAATTACTAATATACTTTTAATTGCTTGCCATTTACCAAGGAAGGTTTTTTTTTTTTTTATCTCCCCCGACGTGATGCCAGAAAAGCGTTAATTATTTGGCCAAGGTGAAAATGCCAAGAGGATTTTACAGTGAAATGTTTCACTGCACTGTGCAAAATACAAGTAACCAACCTTAATGAGGTCCTCAATGATGTACAGTAAATCCATCATCATCACAGACTGAGAAGAATTGTGGCTTATGCTCTGCTGTCTAGTTATGTTCAATACCGTTTTCCTCTTTATTAAAGCTGCTAATCTGAAAATCCTCCAGATATCCAGATAGTCTTTACAATGTCATTCAAATGAAGTGGACTTTTGAAACTAATATTTGTGGATTCTCAGCATCTGTCAGTCCCTCCAACAGGTAACCTATAAATCAAGCAAACCATCAAAGCTAGAGCGTGACATTTTTAACCCATCACATGACGATACAGTATCTGCATACATGTCGGCAGGTAAGTAACAACAGACAGCAGTAAATAAATGCCAAAGATATGTTTGAGATCACTTAGGAATCATGTCATCAATGTTGTGTTTTATAAATTTCTGTTGTGTTTTCTGCTGTTACTGTACATTGAAAAAAAATATCACTCAATATGACTGATCAGATTATCAAACTCTTAAATGTTGATATCAGGATTGGCCTCCAAAATCAATTATCAGTCATAAGTTTCAGAAGAAGTCTGACATGTGTGACATGATGTGGGGCGGCTGTGGCTCAGTGTAGAGCGGATCTCCTACCAATCGGAAGGTTGGTGGTTCGATCCCCGGCTCCTCCAGTACACATGTCGAAGTGTCCTTGAGCAAGATACTAAATATTGATATCAGGAATGGCCTCCAACATATATATATATATATATATATATGTTGGAGGCCAACATATATATATATATACTGTGTATATATAGTATATATATACTGTGTATATATAGTATATATATACTGTGTATATATAGGAAAATAAGCAATAAAAATCAGCTAAATAAATAAATATAAAATAAAGTATAAAATACAAAATAAATAACAGATACATACATTCACAACATATATAAATAAATAAACAACACAACTAGAATTATTAAAATTACATATTTAAAAGTCAGATCAGTGATGCTGGATCACATTTATTGTGTTTAACTGCTTGCGAACCTGAGGAACGACATCTAAATTACTTTGAATTCACCACTCAGGACAAGAAGAGCAAGAGGGACAAAACTAGACATCGTCTGCTGCAGGGGCATCCTCAAGTCCAACACGTTCGAGATGAAACCACTGGACCCTACAGTTTTCATTTTCACATGCCACCATGTCACCTTTCTCTTCAGGTCCATGACACAGACGCCATATTGTTTTCTCTTTCTTTGCTTTTTACCTCTGTTACTGACATTCCTTACATTGTTTTGCTGTGTTTCTCTTAGAGACAAAGTTTTGTCGCTCACTGATGCTCAGGAGACTGTTTGAGTGAACTGTTGTGCAATGAGCTCTGGGAGGGACACCACCATGTACAATTGTTGTGCCTTCTGTATGGGCGTGCCCTCAAATGCGCATAACAACACTGTCCTTGAGTGTCCAAACCACAATATCACAGTAATTACTCTGTCACAAATATTTGAGTTTGGACTTGTGTGTTATATTGGTGACCTTGTTTCAATTGTGCCTCTCCATCAACAAGCTTGAGGCAGAAGTTGCTGTCTTTGGCCAAACGTGCTTCTTGGATGGAGTTGTTTCTGTACCTCGAAGAGCACTTAATTTCAATGCAACCTTTCCCACAGCAAGTGTGAACACGGGACATGAACACCGGTCTCCTGGATGAAAGCCTTGTGTTTGTTGGACACATCCACCTCCCCTACCTCCCAACCGCCCACCCGGTGTGTGTCTTTTCCCTCTTTAAACTACGTCACCACACTCCTGGCGCACTTTCTCTGAGCGTTTACTGTTGCCGAGGATGAGTTTACACTATAGTTAATGGAACGCTCGGTGTGTTTCATACCGGCGCTAAACGTCAGCCAGCATATGTTACCTTTAGCCTATGTAAGCTTTTATCACGTGTAGTTGCCCGGCAGATTAAATGACCAACGGCCAAAATGTCCATCGGGAAATACGCCAAATAAATGAATGAATGAATTAATAGCATATTAAATAGCCTAATATTGTAAGATATGTTGCCAAGACAACTTAAATATGAACTTATATCATACAAAAGTGTAAATGCGTCCACTCCGCTGTGATTCTAATCCAATAACACACTTTTTGTCAAATTCAGCGAATATCTCCTCCCGGTCCGCTGGCTGTCCGTTCTGTGTCTGCTGAAAAAAAAGAGCCGGTCTTCATACACAGTCAGGTCACAAACAAACAAAGTGGTCCAGACCAAGCCACTATAATGATGATTTAAATAATGATTACATCTATGTTTCGTCAATACATTTTGACTTTTGGACTTCATGCCGGGAACGCACTGGCCGCATGGTGGCCGCGTGGCGGCTGCGTGATTGATGCGTAGGTTATCCACACCAGCTGCGTGTCAGCTGCGTGTCTGCTGCGTTTCTGCTGCTGCTGCTGCTGCCAGCCCTTTCTTTCTACATAGAGTTTGCCTTTCATAATAGCCATTTCATTTCATTATAAATGTCATTTATATTTATTTTAGACAGAGAAAGGTTAAGAAAGGTGTGGTTATTTGTAAATAATAGTAATAATCCACAATTAAAACCCGTACTACATTCATTCATGGAGCTCTCCAAGTCACTGCATGTTCCACGGCACTGTCTGCACATATTTCAGAATAAAAGCCTTGTGTTAACAAATTAAGGAATTCTGTCCACAGAAAAAAACGCTTGAGGGCTTTTATTTTGATATGAAAGCAGGAAATGTTGATTTACACCCCGTACTTTATTCATTCATGGAGCCCTGCAAGTCACTGCATGTTCCACATCACTGTCCTGCACATATTTCAGAACAAAAGCCTCGTGTTAACAAATGAAGGAATTCTGTCCATTGAAAAAACGCTTGAAGGCTTTTATTTTGAAATGAAAGCAGGAAGTGTTGATTTGAAAATAAGTCTTTACTTTTTTTCATCTCTGTAACATATTCTACAGATAGAGACATGTAAACTGTAGTAATGTTGCTGGTATGATGTTTATATGTAGTCAATAGATCACTTTCACTGTCGTTGCTGTGAACTGCGCGCGGCACACATCAAAAATAGGCGAGACCTCGAATCTCTAGAAGAGACACAGCTGAGACTCGCGTGAGACGCAGCGTGGCGGCTCTAACCTGTTAACACGGACGCTGAAATAAAAAATAACAGGTAACGCAGCCGCCACGCGCTCCTGACGTTCCCAGTGTGGATGAGGCTTAAACTGTGAACTCATGTCTCCATCCATTTCTACTCCACAACCTAATACTAATCATATCTGCCCACTGCAAGTAGAAAAACCCATGTATACCAATAATAATGTGACTGATCAAACCCACTGCCAATGATAAAACAAGGCAAAAGTGAGCATGGCTCACATACCCCCGCTCACTGCTTGACCCCTGCTAAAGAAGGGCCAAAGGTTTTGCCCTTTCGGAAAAATTTAAAAAATGTTGGGCACCCTGGACATCTAATCCCCAAAAGGCACAACAAGACCACACTGTCAACCATCATACCAAATTTGAAGTTCCTAAGTTCCTTAAATAGTTTCCAAGTTCTGCTCCGGAAATGAAAGTGTGACACGCGAACGGACGGACGGACACGCGGAGCGCTGTATACCCCCGACTACGTTGTCACGGGAGTATAATAATCGCATAGCTGAAAGTTTTGGAAGGTTTTGTATTTTGTTTGGTCCAATAGAGGAGGGCCACCTTACCTTTGCGAGTATGACTGTGCTCTCGCAATTTGCCGGCTTGTGAATGATCAGATCTGATCAAAACTGTTTATGAGCTTCTAGGGATTTAAACTCATACAGTTTATGCACTCGGTCCAAAAACGAGATCATTTACAGTGTCCAGGTATGCGGGTGGAGGTAGTGCATTTGGGTCTGTAATTCAGTCTTGGGCTGCCAAGTCCATGTTGTTATTAGTTTGTCCAAATACGGTTGGTATTGGGATACAGTTTCTCCTGGTAGGGCTCCTTTTAGGCTCGGCGATAGCCTCCGCTGCGCTACTGTTGCGGCTGTAAAATGGTGGAAAAATTGTTTTGAGTGTCACAACCCCCGCAAAATGGTTTCACTATCAGAATTTGATCATTTCAGTCCGATTTTATCCCCCATTCAAGTTAGCATAGGGCTAAACCGGAGGTCTCTGGTGCGCATGCTCAAAAGTAGCGCAAAGACTAGTTCTGCTAATAAATAATTGTATATTATAAACCATAATTAAACTTCTGGTTTCTTTAGGGTTCTGCCTGAAGGAGAATACTCTTAAAACTGTAAACTACACCATTTATTTTTGTATTAGTATTTTGTGTTTTCTATGTCACTATGTGAATGTAAATGTATAATGCATATGTGATTACCTTTGTGAATAGATGTAGATGTGTTATGCAAACATATAGTGATAACATTTTTGGCCATATCGTCCAGCCCTACTACACCTCCATTTTTTAAGTCTATATTTGTTCACATTTTGGCAAATCTGCACCATAAAATGTCATGGTGCATTAGCCACTTGTAGTTCCTGTTCACATGGTTGTACAGACAATAATCACTGAGTTGCTGTTGACACTGAGGGAAACGGCACACAAGCACACACAAAACTGAATCTTCAGTCAATCAGATCAGTCCCGGTCAGACCCTGATTCTGTCTGACATACGTACAATTCAGCATGAACATGAATATACTGACTCAACATAACAGCATCATTCTGTTCCTCCACCCAGTACCTGTCCAATAACGTCCTCACATCCAGGCAGCCGCTCTGTGCTGGAGGAGTTTGTTCGGTAGAGAGAGTGTGTGTGTGCTACCTGGTTATTTCTTCAGATGGGAAACAGCACCCTGCCACGGCGCCCATCTATCAGGCCCAAATGAGATGTCAAGGGTCAACTGCAACGCAGAGCATCGCATCGCCCTTTTTCCACAAGCTGCCTATTTGTCACCACAAATGAGGAAAACAGCATTCTCTGGGGGTCCGTGACACGCACGCATACACACACAAACAGACTCACAAACATACATTAATTAGGCTGCCCACACATGGCTGAGCGTCTGCCGTGGAGGCTGAGAGACACACACACACACACACACACACTTAGCTCTTTAGATGGGATGTGTAGAAGACAGAACATTTTTTGTTATTTTAACTCCCAGCTCTCCCAGCTCCACGTGTTTCTGAGTCATATCAGCATTAGGGTGTGCTGGTATTACCTTGTATTTGGCCATTGTTTTGTTCATGACCATACTCGTACAAATGTGCTAAAAGTGTAAAAATGATGCTGCTTCCTGATGAGGCTGCGCTGAGAGAGCCAGCCTCACACCAGCACGATGAAGTCTAGCATTTGTAATATTATTTATCTTATCCACCTTATTCCTAGTCCCACAACACCTTGCGTACCAGCACTCTGAGTGCTGTTAAACTCCAATCATTGAAATGCAACACTTCTGCAGGTGTTTCAAATTAAACGTCTACCAAAGATGAGAGCCGCTGTCCCAAAGATTGTGGGACTAGGAATAAGGTGGATAACAGGAGGTCCCCAGGGACCTCTGTGCCGCCGACACCGAGAGCTTCACGCTTTGTCCACACAGGGAACGTCAGCAGCGCGTGGCGGCTGCCTTACTGAACGGCTGCGTATTTCACACGTGTGGTATCCACAACAGCAGCGTTTCTGCTGCGTTTCTGCTGCTGCTGCTGCCAGCCTTTTCTTTCTACATAGTGTTTGCCTTTCATAATGGCCATTTCATTTCATTATAAATGTCATTTATATTTATTTTAGACAGAAAAAGGTTAAAGCTGGGGTCTGCGATTTATCCAGTATACACTTTTTGTTATATTGGTTGAAATGGTCTTTACACCCCGACAGCAATCCGTTTCTTATGAGCACTGAAAAAAGACCGGAAAAGATCCGTCATCTGTAGCTGCTGTAATCCTGTAAAAACGTCTACCAGTCAGTAAAAATGGTCCCGGTTGTAAGGAACCAATCAGATGCCTCCCTGCCTCCCTGCTCGTACTCTAGCCTCAGCGTGCACCAGCGTGAACTCAAAGCGCGTCTCCGCCGCACGTTCACTGGAGAGTGGAAGAGAAAACTCAGCTCTTAAAACACCGGACAACGAGAACGAACTCGTACCACTATTACCATATTATCGAAAAATACAACTTTGATTTAGTTGTTTATGTTCTGTTAGTTTACTTTATAAGATACTGCAGATTTAAACTATTTATTCTAACAGCTCAAAGTGAAGTCAGACAAACAGGATTATCAACGAGGGGAGACGGCGGATAGAAAACATTGCCGAACAAAATTTACGTTACTCAAACTGCTTTTTCAGTTACAGAAACAAACGAGTGGACTGATCTCCCTCCAGATATTAGAGTAATGTTAAAAAGGGTCGTGTTGTCTCAGCAGGTATCTCTCTCTCTTTCCCTCCCCTCTCTGCTGCTCTGTGGCCGGCTCTCCAGCGAGCTGCTGCCGCCGCCCCCCCCCCCCCGTCAACAAGGAAATAAAGCCCCTCGTCTACGAGACCGGTCTCTTGAGAGAGCTCCAGCTCATAGCGGGGTGTGTGTGAGTGAATGCCCGGGTGGAGAGGTGGCGATCCCGGCAGGAGCTAGCTGGCTGTGCCGGCAGTTTGTGGAGCTTCTAAACTCCGACAACAGTTGAGAAAATGTTTGATTCGCCATCTAACATCGTAAAACTGTCAATATTCTAAATCTACACCGTTGATTTCTCGCCTCAACATTTTTCAGAAGTGAATTTAGTGATGAAATAGCTACGAAAAATGTGAAGTAGTTAAGATGCGGCGGTGCTCGTGCATGTGTGTGGGGGGCGTTGCCTTATAAGGAGTTTCGAGGGGAGGGGGGGGCTTAGACGGAGCTCCTGAGGCGATGCGACTTTCAAATTATGCTAGTTTTCCAAGATCGCAGACCCCAGCTTTAAGAAACGTGTGGTAATTTGTAAATAATAGTAATAATCCACAATTAAAACCCTGTACTTTATTCACTCATGGAGCCCTGCAAGTCACTGCATGTTCAACAACACTGTCCTGCACATATTTCAGAATATAAGCCTTTTGTTAACAAATGAAGGAATTCTGTCCACAGAAAAAAAACTTTTATTTTGGGCTTTTATTTTGAATGTGTTTAATTAACCTCTTAGAAATCTGACGGCCCGCCGTCGGGCCTATGTCATACTAGCTTGTTGAGAAGGAGTCTTGGAGACATAACACTCCAAAGGTGCGTTAAATTTTGGCGATGAAAAACTGACATGCCGATTTTCACAGCGTTCCTTTGGCCTCTCACCTCAAGATATGTGAATGAAAATGGATTCTATGGGTACCTACGAGTCTCCTCTTTACAGACATGCCCACTTTATGATAATCACATGCAGTTTGGGGCAATAATCTGGCAGTTTTTTGCATGCAGTGTAAGTGTGTTATTTTTACCTATTCTAAAATGGTTTATTTCTGGTGTGTTCTTTATACTATAACAGTTTTCCTAAAATTAAATTTAAAAAAATATCGCAATATATCGCCTTGCTTACAGTATCGCAATATATTGAATTGTTACCCCTGTATCATGATGCGGATTGTATCGCCACATTCTTGCCAATACACAGCCCTATAATCTATTGAATACAGAATAAAGGTGAAATGACCCAGGCCCAGCAGATGGAACTGGACCTTGAGGAGACAGCTGGTGACCGTGATGCAGCTCATCTGATGGAGACAGTACAGCTGCAGTAGCAACACTGGTAAAACTATATACAGACATCCTGTTTTTTCCCCACTTCATTTCCAGAAGAAAATGAACTTGTTTGCATCTACCCTGATAGAGATTTTTTTCCTTTTATGTTTTTGTTTGCAGAATCGGCCAAAGCTCTCTGCCCTTTAGGAGCTATTTGCTGAGGAGGACATGGCAACTGAAGTAAAAGCAGAGGACATTGTCAGCACTACAGAGGAGGTTCAGGAAGAGATACAGCTCTACAGCGGTCTACCATCTACCCTTACCTCAGTGACCTGGTGGTGGAACGTGACGAACACTCTACCAATGCTTTCAGACATGGCAACCAAGTATATCTGTGTGCAAGCACCATCCACACCCTCAGAGCGTACATGTTCTACTGCTGGGGGACACCATCAGCCAGGAGCGGGCCTGTCTGTTACCTGAGAAAGCAAACACTAGGATTTTTCTGAAGAAGAACTGTTGAGTGAAGCCTCTGTAAAATGTATGTAGTATGCAGCAATGAGCATTAGACACTGATTTTTCCTTCTCTCCACAGTAAAGTGAACGGCTGCATGAAGTAAAAAGCTTCTGGCTTTCATACTTGGTAAAGGTAAACAGAAGCAGTCCAGGGCACAAGTAGTCATAGTAAGCCACTGAGTGCACATGCACATGCAGCCTGTGCAACACACAAGTGAAAGCTCAGAGTGCTGCAGTACAAAATGACTCAGAGTTTAGTCACCCAGTTTAGCAGCAATTGCTAATTGGTTGCCACAACAGTGATTATGTCAGCGAGGCTCATGTTTGGTCTTTAGTGCACAGCAGTCAAGACATCTAAAACTGTCGGCCAGTCAGTTTGCAACTCTGTGGAGGCGTCATGGAGTAGTCCAGTGATGATGCACTTTTGTTGACCAACCTCAAAAGTATGTAAGTAAGTAAATAAACAACTAAAGAATTGAGTAAGCACCTAACAAAGTCAAGCACTGTTCAGTCTGCAAGTCAATATTGAAGAGTAGCATCGGTTATCGATCGGTTACTTTTTGTGTTATTGTGTGACTTTGGTGTTTTAAAGGGTTAGTTCGGATTCACCAAGGTCTCACAAACACACACACACACACACACACACATCTCCAGAACACTGCGGTGTAGAGACTTACTTTAACTTGCAGCTGCTTCGTCACCACCGTAGCTTTCCAACGAGGCGTCGGGTGCGATCGTATTCCTTTCAGACGGTTTGTAATCCAGCTTGGAACAATGGTGTTTTTTCAGAGACTTCATAAAAGTAATAAATTCAACAATGAAAGTCTTCTGTGAGTATTTATTCATTTATCAATGTCGAAAAGAGTTGTGGTTGTTGTTAGCCGTTAGCTAAAGCTTACAGACAGCAAGATTTAGCCCGTGATCCAGTGGGTCGGGTCTGTTGATGAAACAGAGGCTGTGCTGCTGTGTGCGTAACAGTGCAGAGTTCAGAGGCAGTGTGCAGTGGAATAAAACGCCATTCACCTCATCCTAGTATCAGTAGATCCATGCTGTTTTTAATAATGTCTAGATTATCATTTGCGCACCTGGCTAGTATTGTAAGGCAAGGCAGGGTGCACCGTGCGATCCATGTATAGATAAAGTTGTTATGCCGTTTTTACATACTTGTCTGCTTGACATGCAAAGGAACAGGAAGAGCGAAGGGAAAAAGAGAAACGGACCGCTGTGCAGTGGACGGCACAGGGAGACACTTTGGAGAGGTGACCGATGCTGCGCGCACGGGAACAGCTGTTGATTTTGCGACTTTTTTTATTTTATTTTTGCTTTTCAAAACTTGCATCAAGACGTGGATACAGAACACAAGAAGCCCTGCACTTATTCTGGAAAGTGAAGACGAAGGAGAATCTGGAGAGGATGGAAGAAGTGGCTTATCAAGAGGGAATTGATCCAGCTGATAATTTGGAAGTGGCTTACATTTATTTTCAGTATATTTGAAAAAAATAAATAAAAATATATACATGGATAGTATATATATTTTTACATTTGGAGTTCATTTGGGCAGAGAGAGTGTTTTATTATTTTATTCAAGGTATCAGATGATATTCCAAACACTGTGGCTATCAAGTCTCATATGTCCTCATATACTGTGTGAGATGTGAAACACAAAAAAAATACTGGTCCATGTGAAACACAAAAAAAATGCTGGTCTGATATATATGATCAGATATTTCAAACCTTCAATATTTCTAATGATTTTCTTTGTTTTACAGTGATGATGGAGAGCATCCACCTGTGTACACTGCAGGCAGACCAGATAGGTCAATCAGTCTACCACCTGGAAGTGTGAGGAGTGTGCTGTGGCCCTCTGGGTCACTGCTGGCAGGAACTGTTAACTTAGCACATCTAACTTTTCATAGAAAAAACATAAAACATCCCAGGACTTCTCTGTAAAAATGTAAATATCATTTGATGTGTGTTGGTTAGAATGTTTATTTTTTTCTCTCTTGTTTTTATGGTCATATCATTATTTATACATTCATGTGACATCGCTGCAGCTTACATATACTGATAGCCCAGTTTGTCCTGAAAAAGAAAGATGTAATTGTCATGATTGTGCATTACAGTGTTGAGGTTTTACATTAATTACTACAAAAGGAGACCAGGAGTACCAAAAATAGCAAAAAATGGCTTAGACCTCAGAGGGTTAATGAGAGACTGTCTGAAAGTGTGCTCTGTTATACCCATTTAAAGGGGACATGCTTTATTTACTGTTAGTTTTTAGACATACTTGTATTTTGGGTTTCTACTAGAACATGTATTAATTTAATGTTCAATAAACCTTTTTCTCATACTGTCTTTCTGATATATGCTTTGGTTAAATACTTTGAAAAGAAGATAGATTTATGTCAGTGTGACTGTAAAATATGAAGTTTGACTGTTTCGTTTTGTTGTTCCCTGTTCCCTGTGTGTGATCCAAGACGAAGTGTGTTCAAGTGCACTGGAAAGCTCAGAATTTTCAATTTCCAACGGTATCGAGCATGATATTGTAGACTTATTAGGGGTGTCACGATTTCGATTCTAATCGGAAACTGATCTAAATTGGCTCCCAATCTCGACCATCTACATCAAAAGCAGGCTCGACGATTATTTATTTTATTCAATTAAAAGGTCAGAAAACAAGCAAGTGGACCTTGAGTTGATAATGATTATTTTGTCAACTAGCCTAAATTTTGAATAATTTGTACTCAAGCCTGTCTTGAGTCATTTATCTGACCTAACTCATTCGACCAGTCTAGACATATTTCAGTAACTTGTCAGGAAATTGAGAAACAAGCTCTTTCTGAATCAATTTGTGTCCAGCTGTATCCGATGGTTAAAGTTATATGTGAAGTTTCAAGTGATGAAAATATATTATATATATTAATCTCTCGGGCAACACAGCAGGAAGCTGGCAGATTGGACCTGTCAAGCTTTTCTAATAGCTACTGAAATCCACATTGGATATTTGTGAATTGGTTGACATTACGAAGCAGGAAGTGGGATTCCCAAACCTCCGAAGAGAAGCATGACACTTATACTCAAAAGGTCTGTGCATACTGTGTGTGTGTGTGAGTGTGTCTAAGTACGCATGGTACTGTATAAAGTCTAGGTGTATCACATCGATGAAGCAGAACCCAGAGCTAAATGGATGTCTGCTTGAAGAGGGCTCACTTATTTACTGGGTGGATTTCAAGGTGTCAGCCTTCAGGCTAACTGAGTAAGAGTCTTAGGGAGATCAGGCACTTACACACACACACACACACATACACACACACACACAGACACACACTCACACTCACACACACACACACACACACACACACACACACAAACACTCACACACAGCCCTGTATTATAAGTGGTCTCTGTTGGCAGAGACACTGAGCTTCTGTTTGTATCACAGCAGAGCCCTTTGATGTGCAGAGCCATTTTGAATGCTGCTATTCTTTTCCCTGTTCTCTCTTCTCTGCACACACACACAGAGAGCCAGTTGAGGGAGATGTCCAAGTTATCTAATGTGTTCAGTGCATGTTGGGCTGCCAGACGCCATCTGGACAGAGTCAGTTCCTAACCAAAGACCAGCCAGGATGCAACATCAAACGGCATGTAAAACCCTCTTACTGGATGCCCAGCTTAATTTGTGTGTGCGCGCATGCGTGCGTGTTTGTAGAAAACATATGTGCAGAGATTTGCCAGTCACACTCGGTAGTTCATTCAGAATGACAGAAAAATGTGTTGGAAGTAAAAAAAAATAAGTCGACCTACTGGCAGGTATACCTGGGTTCACAGTAAAAGTCCAGATTGGCCACTGAAAGGATAGAATGTCAGTTTAGCACAGCTTATTAGCCAAATAATGTATTTATTTATTTATTTATTTATTTAATAAACATAATATAAACAAACATTTAGAAAGGAATCACTTAAATCTGGTTCTTAAAGTTGTCATCAAATGATACACTCCATGGGACATTTTACATTGATTAATGCTCTATGGTGGACAAACTATGTGATAGTAAAACTGTTGTCTTAAACATATCTTTGGCATTTCTGTACTGCAATTTCTAGTCTTTGATAAACTAATTAGGGATGGGCAATATGGCCTAAAAATGATTTTGCGATATTTTCAAATATCCTCTAAGCACTTCAAATGCTCAATTTAACCCTTTGATGCATACAATCACACCAATATGATGATTCTTGTAGTCCCTGCAGTATATGTCTGCATTAAAACCTTATTGTTTATATTCATTAGTGGTTTCTATTGGAACAATTTTAATCTTGCATGCAAAAAGGAGGAAATCACAAGTTAAATTTAACAAAACAGTATCCAACAGTATTCACTTCAACCAAATAGTTTTCTGGCAAGACATGCTTTATATATTTTGATAAATACATAATACATTTGCACGCACACACACACAGTTTTTAATGCCATGTAATAAGTGTAAAGTAACTTATTATGTTTACCAGTAAGCTGTTATAACATTGCTGATAATAAAAATTATTATTTTCCCACTAGTGTAGAAAGACTCACCAGATGCGAGGTGCAGCCTACTGTATGGCCAAAGCACTGCAGTCCTGTCCACTTATTCAGGCTCACAGCTTTGGTTATGTTAGCCCCGTTATCGGTGGTGATGCACGCTTGACGAGCTTCTTTTAAGTTCCATGACATGGGAGCATCCTTTAAACCTTGCGCGATTATCTCGCCCGCGTGACCTCGTTTGAAGGCAATTACTCTTCAACTCCCAGTTGTCGATGTAGTGTACAGTGCTACTCAGATATGACTCACACGTTCTGCTGGACGTTCAGATCAGTAGTTGTGGAGAAGTGGGTCACTGTTGTTAGCTGGTTGGCCAACTTGTCTCTCACTGAAATGTATAACTCCGGTAGAGCTTTCTCCGCAAAAAATTGCGACCAGGCAGTTCATATTTTGAATGAAGTGTCTTAATGAGTCTTTTGAATCCGGGCTTTTCAACTACGCTAACCGGCGTTGCGATGTAGTTGTTTACAGCGGCCGTGATTTCTTTCCATTTTGCACTTTTTTTGTCATATGGGATTGCTTTGGAAAGCGAGGAAGCCAGAGTCATTTGCTTCTGGGCTGGTCCTGGTTGCTTTGGTCGTGTTCTCGCTACCATACTCGCTTTGCCGCTTCAGTTCTTCCGCTTTCTCCGGGCTCCTTCTCTCCGCTGCATCCCCTTCAAATACAAAAACACGCCGGCCGCACACATCACACACACTCACCCAGGAGAGAGGTCTGGATGGGTCTGTGATGTATGTGTGTGTGTCTGTGAGAGGGAGCCGTAGGAGAGAGGGAGAAAAGGAAATGCCAAAGCGAGTCTCATGCTCACGGGCCGGCTTAAAAACATAACATGACAATTTGTAGTCGATGTTCTCGATATAGTCATTATATGCACTGCGCATGGGACAAGCTGCGATACATCGACTATATTCTATGTATCACCCACCCCTAGAGCTAATGCTGCTTGATGATATTGATATAGCCTTAACTCTAGTCTTAATCTATATTTAGTCAATTCTACCTTCTTTTGTGTCGGGAGTCTTACACAGGCAGCAACCTCCGGGTCTGAAAAGTGAAGCCATCCTTAAGTGCCTTAAACCTGCATTCTTTCTCTCCTCTGGTTGCTAAAAGAAGTCTGATTGTATAGAAGTCTATGAGAAAATGAGCCTACTTCTCACTGGATTTATTACCTCAGTAAACATTGTAAACATGAGTTTATGGTCTCAATCTCTAGTTTCAAGTCTTCAATACATTATGATGTCCATTTAGTAAATTATGGTCCCATTTAGAGTCAAATAGACCATAAATTAGGGGATGCTTAGGGGATGCTTTTTTGTGATTGACAGGTCGCTACCACGGTGTTGTCCAGTCTGGGAGTTGTCCGTGTTTTCGTCTTAGAACTTTAACCCTTTCACAGTGTGTTTTCACTTCATGGAAGTTAACTAATATTTTGGTCGCCTAAAAATGTTTTACTCAGCGTTCAGTTGTACTTAAATCCACCCTCTCGTGTCACTTCTGGTTGCAAAAAAACAAGATGGCGACGGCCAAAATGCTGAACTTGAGGCTTCAAATCGTCAATACACAAACCAATGGGTGACGTCACGGTGACTATGACCACTTCTTATATACAGTCTACGGTCTAAAGGCCCTGACACACTGTCGGCCGATTTCGGGCCGTCGATGAGCGTCTGTCGGCCTAGTTTTTGCGGTGTGTCCCGCACCATCAGCTCTAGTCTGCCCTTGTCAGTGGCTTTTTGAACGATTCAGCATGTTGAATCGGCAGAGGAGCCATCGGTGAGAGAAATCACTCTGATTGGCTGCTCAGCTTAAGCTAATAAATGCACAAGAAGAGAAATGCAAGTAAGGAAAGCAAGCAAAAGAGTAAAGTCAAGAGGACACACAAAGAAGGAGCTTTTCATTTTCCATCTTCATCTCATCTGATCATTCCAATACACAGATATTTTCACAACCACATGCCCATCTGGAATGAAGCTAAGCGGTGAGTGAGAATGGTGTGAAAATGGTCGGCAAACACCGCTTTGTTTCATGTACGTATCATAACAACGGCTTGTATATCTGCCGTCCTCGGTCTTCTGGTTTCTCATTTTGAATGACGAATACAGACTACCGGCACCTGCTGGTGTGGAGAGTTATTTCATCTCACACAAGAGCTGAACGTACGTGGTAGTTGGCCGTTGGATGTAGTCTTTGCGGTGTGTTCGAGTGCAACTTTTTAGCCAAGACAAAGGCGACGCAATTATCGGCCTTCATCGCCGCTAGTTCTTCGATGCTGGTTTGGTGTGTCTGGGCCTTTACACAAGTAAGCTGGTAAACTGCAGGCACTTGATATAAAGGACAGCTTGGGTGAACCTCCAACACACAGGATCAAGGACATGACATGTTGACCTTCACTACTGCTTGTCAGATCCTCGTGTTCAGTCAGGGTAAACTTAGCTATACTTATGAGGCCTCAGTTCACTCTGCCACTTAAAAGAAATTAAATACTATCAAACACTTTTTAAGCCACCACTGCAGACCTTATATCCAGATTAAAATGTGCACTTGAAAACACATCAAGTACATTTTTGCAAAGAGCTTCCAGCAACCACCTATGCCAAAGCCCATCATGTCTAAAAAACATCCAGCTACTCAAAATTCCCTTCCCTGTTCCTCATGTGCATTTCCCATTATTTCCCTGTTAAAGCTCTTACTTAGAATGATTGAGGGCACTGTGCAATTTTTATTGTGCTCCAATGCCCCTCATGCTGAACAACCTGCATGGGAATGAGGAATGCACCAAAAGCTGCACCTGAGCATTTGGCAATTCTGGGGTGAGATAGAGCCACTTTTACAAGATGAAACAGGCGGATGTTTCATAATGCACTTTTTTTTTTCCAGCCTCCTTTTCTCAGGAAGACTAATGTTCCCTTTCAAACGCATTAGCATTTTGATAAGCCCAGCCGAAGACCTCTCTCCCTCTCCCTCTCCTGCCGGAGCGATAAGGAGGTGCAGTCCGGCTTTATGACAGCATGGAGTAATTGGAACGCAGCATGGGAGAAGTCAGCGTTTAGAGAGGAGGAGGGAGGGAAAGAGAAAAAAGCTCTTTCAGGTGGATAAAGTTTGCTGATTCAGTAAGTAAGGAAATGAAGAGAGTGAATGAAAGAGTGACACAGACTATGTATGACACTGTGGCGGCGAAAGAGTGGCAGAGTGAGAGAGAGATGTATATAAAAAGGCAGCTGATTCAGTGACTTGCAGATATAGGGAGTTCACTGGCGGTGGCTGTCAAGCCCTCAAGCTCAGTTCGCCTGCAGAGAGCTTTCTGCCCATTGAAGGTAGCTGTGCACTAATTATGTAAAGACGCGTGAAAGGCGAGCATCAGCGCTAGCTTTTTTTCTCTCTGGTGTCAGGTCTTGATGCTTATAATCCCAGCAACACAACTTATGTTACTTCCTTTTGCTAAGCTTTTCTGCATGCACTGCAAGTGGTCATGGGGGCACAGGGCACAGACTGACACCAGCCCGGCTGCACAGCTCAGTGACCTTTGTACAACTGGAACGTCAGGACATTCTCATCCATCAGATGGAAGTACTGATCACCATCGTGTTGATCACTGTTTAATGAGTTATTTACCTCGGTTCCAAGTAGACTCACAAGTTGTAGGTTGTGAGGATTATTGGTTATTGTAATCATTCGTCCACTCCATGCGTCCCTTCCTAATGTGAATACGCTGGACTGCATACATACTCTACCAATGCTTTCTGTCGTGCCGCGTGCCCTGGTGGCGTGGAGGTTTAAGGCGCCAATCACAAAAACAATTCACATAATATTTACTGTATATATTTGCAATATTATTTTTATCATGTAATGGGTGTCTGTGGTGACATTCCTGGAAAATTACAGTTTTTCTCCACTGTATACAAACAAAAAATTGAATTATGCTCACAATTCTGAAAACTTGAAGGTCATGTACACAGAAAGAGTGCAGAACAAGATGTTTCTGAAAACATTTGAGGAGAGAAATAGGCATTACAGTTACAGAATCTTGAGTAATTTTTGATCAGCACTGCCTAGTTGACAGTTCGATCGGAGTTTGTGAGTTTCGCAAGCAGTTGAAAGCTGCTCAGAGACTCCAGCTCGGCTCTGATTGGTTGATTTGGTTCGGGTAGTGAAAACTCGCAAATGCCATTAGGAGTGTTAAGGGCAGAGGAACCTGATTTTTTTTTGACAGATTATCTACCTCATGTACTACTGTCTATTGAAGTCACTATCTATCGCCAAATGAGCACAATAGTGATTGAGCCGATGTGGCCCACTGATGCATTTGCAGCATTATGAACTGAGTGTATGTGGCGACAATCCAAGGAATTCTCGACACTGTTTGGATCTCTGGGAAGTGTGATCCAAAAACACACCTGCAATTACTGCTTAGCGCCAAAATTGGTGCCACCAAAGAGAACAAAACGGAGATCTTTGAGATTGTAACTTTAAATCCCACTGAGTCTCCAGCTTCACTGAAGACCAAGATGATGGTTCAGAGCTGGACTTGTTGCTAGCTTAGCGGGCTTCAACAGGTGCAGCAGAGGCACTAAAACTACTACTACTACTACTACTACTATTCTCGGTTGCATGCTCTCAATCTCTATAGATGTCTTTACAAATTACAACGCCTCCTTTCTCTTGGCTCTGCTCATCACACTCACCTGTCTGCAATCAGCTCATCAAGCTCACCTGCCTCTCATCAGCTCACCCACGCAGTACATCTACTCCAGCTTTCCAACCACTCGTCGTCAGATTGTTGTCTCTACCTCAGTGGTACAGTATACACACACCAGGCTCAAACTCAGTATCGTTGAGTCCAGGTGTTTCCTCATGCTTTAACATGTTTTTTTCCTGTGCGTCAGGATTACCATTCGCCTGCCTGCCAGGTATGCCTGCTTCACACGCTTCCCTCATTATCTGCCCGCAACAGCTTCGTCACTGCCATCTCCGTTCCTCCCCGCAGACCCTGGATTCCCATTCGTTATCAGTTCCATATCATCATCCTTTGCGGCAATAAAAGACTCTTTGACACCACCGACCTGTCTGTGTCCTTGTGTCCTTCTCTTGTTCTCAATCACCTATATACAATTTCTGTTTTAATGAAGCTTATGCGGAAGTTTATGCAACCCGTCTCCACCCCATCACCATATTCAGTGCCCAGGCCTGCTCCACATCCCTTCATCGGATCTTCAGCAACTCACTGCAGCACCACCACCACCAGTGTCTATACTGCGGGGGGAATATACCTAATCTCACCACGGCATCACTACCCCCTTTGATATACTACGTTACGATGGAGTCTAATCACCAAAGACTTTGCACTATTGTACTTATCATGCACTATGTGTTCATTCGATATGGGGTCTCTCCTGATTGAAATATGTCTGGTGGTGGGGACTGGGAGTAGGGTCAGTTGATAGTATAATTAAGGCAAAAGTACAAGTTTATACACATATAATTTAATTATTAAAAAAGTAGATTTAGTTCCTCTTAAAAATAAATAAATTGTGTTTTTCCACTATGATATAAGTGAAAAGTTGGAGGCTCTCCAGACAATGGGCGTGCAAACCCTGGAAGACCTGAAATATGTCAAGGAGGAAGATCTCCTCAATGTCCTGAGGCCAATCCAAGCTAGAAAACTGATTGCACGTGTTAAAGCTTTATGTCCGTATACTTATTTGAGAGTTGTAAAAACTTTGTCTCCCGTAAGTGTGGAAAATAAAAACACTACATCCTCACTACATATGAGATAATCTGAATTAAATTCAAATTTGGTTTTGCAAAAATAAGGATTGAAAAAGCTTTGCAATGTCAAAACATGATAGCAGGCCTAATTGCTATTTTGTGTCTTATATCCAGCTGAAAATGATACCAATGGGATTCCTGACCCGCCTCCCAGAGCTGAGCCAGAAAGCCCTATAGCCACACCCAGAAGAATGAGGAAAAGTGTAATGCCATGCAGAGACCATTCATCCTCAAGTATGTGTGAAAAAATGTCTTGGATGAATTTGTAAAAATGTTTTATTTTGTAATCATTACTATTTGTAAATACTTTTGTGCCCTCTCCAGGTGAATACTATGCAGACAATTCCAACTCTCCACTGTCTACCTCAAGCTAAAGTGCCGCCTAAACTCCTCATAGACACACCCCGGTGGACAACAACTGGCACTTAAGTTTTGAGATCCCCTGGAGTAAAATGCCATCAGAGATTATCAGAAAGCTTGAAAACAAAGAGCGGCCAACAGGACGTGAAAGACGATCCTAACCATCTGCCCGACACCAGGGAAGAAACAGCTTAGTGAAATTACCAGGAAGATGGTTTCAATGTATCCTCTTTCATTCAGAGATGTTATTGAAGATGTAGTTGTAGGCACCGGTTATGACTCTGTTACCAAGCAGCTGCAGAGTTGACAACCCGAGAAGGCTTTCTACTGCCCTCCCCCTGGACCCACCCCTCACCTCACCTGATGATCTGACCAACCACCTCAACTCCACACTGTCTGCCTGCCTCAATTCACTGGCCCCCCTAAAAACCAAAACTGTTTCCTTCAACACCTCATCCCCCTGGTTCACACCCCACCTCCGAAAACTCAAACAGACCGGCCGCCAACTAGAACGCCTCTGGAAAAAAACATCTCTCACTGTTCACCTTGAAGCCTACAAATCCCACCTCATCACCTACAAAGACGCCCTCACTGCTGCCAAGTCTGCCCACTTCTCCTCCATTATCAACGACCCCACCCGTAACCCCCGAACCCTCTTCTCCACTCTCAACACCCTCCTCAAGCCTCGTGCCAACACCCTCTCTGCCCCTTCACCCGACCTATGCAACTCATTCCTTCAGTTCTTTGCCGACAAAATCACCACCATCAACTCTCTGTTCCCTGTGTCCGACCCAGCAGCACCCACACCGGCCCCTTTTCTCTCCTTCCCTCTGGATCCCCCCCCCCCCATCGCCGCCTCTTCCTGTTCAACCCAGTTGACCCAGCCACCATTTCCAAACTCATCAGCTCATGCAAGCCCACCACCTGCTCCCTCGACCCCCTCCCCACTCCCCTGCTGAAGTCCTGCCTCCCTGTCCAATGCCCCTATCTCACCGACCTCTTCAACTCCTCACTGTCCCACGGAACCGTCCCCTCCGCCTTCAAAACTGCTGCTGTCCCCCCCATTCTCAAGAAACTTGGTCTTGACCCCTCATGTCTCAACCACTACCGCCCTATCTCCAACCTCCCCTTCCTCTCCAAAACCCTTTAACGCCTCGTCTCCTCACAACTCCAATCCCACCTGCACTCCAAAAAACTTATTTGAACAATCCGGTTTTCGCCCCCTTCACAGCACAGAAACTGCACTCTTTCATGTCCTCAACCACCTCCTCACCTCTGCTGACACCGGAGCCCTCAACATCCTCATCCTCCTGGACCTGAGGGCAGCCTTCGATACCGTGAGTCACACGATCCTACTAACCAGACTTAAAAACTTCGGTATCGAAGGTACTGCACTCAGCTGGCTCCGGTCATACCTCACCAACCGATCTCATTTCAACTCCCTTCATAACAGCTCCTCTGCCACATCCACGGTCACACAAGGTGTTCCCCAAGGCTCCACTGCTGTTCATTATCTACATTTTCCCCCTTGGTCAGATCCTCCGCCATTTCAACCTGGACTTCCACTGCTATGCCGATGACACCCAGATATATCTCAGCACCAACTCCCCCCACAACCCACCCCTCTCCCACATCAACTCCTGCCTCTCTGCAATAAAAACCTGGATGCAACAGAATTTTCTCAAACTCAACAGCGACAAAACTGAGCTCCTCCTCATCGGCTCCAAATCTACCCTCAGCAAACTCAACAACCCCACACTCACCATAGACGGCACCTCTGTTTCCCCCTCCCCCCAGGCACGCAACCTTGGCGTGATCTTTGACCCCACTCTCTCCCTTGAGCCCCACATCCGCCAAGTTGTCAAAACCTCCTTCTTCCACCTCCGCAATATCGCCAAAATCAGACCCTCTCTCACACCCCCCGCTGCAGAGAAGCTCATCCACGCCTTCATCTCCTCCCGCCTTGACTACTGCAACTCCCTTCTGTACGGCTTAAACACTACCTCCATCAACAAACTCCAACTAGTCCAGAACGCAGCTGCCCGACTCCTGACTCACACAAAATCCTGGCACCACATCACCCCAGTCCTCAAAGACCTCCACTGGCTCCCTGTTTCCCACCGGATCAACTTCAAAATCCTAACCCTCACCTACAAATCCCTGCGACACCTGGCTCCCCCTTACCTCTCTAACCTCCTCTCCCCCTACCAACCCTCACGGTCCCTCAGATCCACCTCAGCTGGTCTACTCTCCACCCCCAAGTCCAAACTCCGCAGTTTTGGGGACAGAGCATTCTCCAGGGCAGCTCCCAGGCTCTGGATCTCCCTCCCACAACTCATCAGAGACTCTGATTCCCTCTCCCTATTTCAGTCCCGCCTCAAAACCCATCTCTTCTCCTCTGCCTTCTCCTAGCCCCCCCCCCCCCTACCCTTGGTCTGTGTGTGTGTACGAGTGTGTGCGCTTGTCTATGTCGTTTGTCTGATGTTTGTCTCACACCGCCCCCTGCCCTATTGTTAAGCGTCTTTGAGCTCCGGAAAAGCGCTATATAAATCGAATTTATTATTATTATTATTATTAAAACCTCCCTTTACCTGAAAAGACAGGCATCCAGCGCAAGTGAGGGAGAAGACCTAACTTCCAGGATGGTTAGAGTGGATACCTATGGCTGTATAAATTGGCAACCACAGCGGCTGCCACCTGGTGAAACCGTGGAGACTCAGGAACGTACACAAGAAGATAAGATAAGAAAAACTTTGTCTGGTACAGGTAACAGAAATTTGTCTTTGACAGGCTCAACAATAAATAGATAAAACACATATAAGACATAGCCAAAACAGAGATACACACTTGCCCATAGGGCACGATATATACTACAATTATAACTGACAAGAACAGTGTGAAAATAGACTGAAGCCAAGTATGTTTCCTATTTTAAACCGTTCAAGGTGATGATGGCAGTGGGAATGAAAGATTTTAAATAACATGCACAAAAACAGAAGCAAGGATGCCAAAAGTATTAACAGGAAACGGTAGCAACTTTCTACACTCAGAGAAGCAACACAATAAGTAGAATGGAAACCCCTGTTCTGTTAAGAGAGTGGCCATATCTGTTTGAGATGTGCGGCATGATGGCTCACTTCAAAGAACTCACGGGTATGGATGTTGACAGAGAAGCTATGTCAAGTCAATATGGAAGAGTCATTTCATACCTCATGTCCTGTGAGAAGAAGAGCAAAATAGAGGACATCCCAGCAGGCATGGAAATCGCCAAAGCAAAGCATCTAGATGCTGAACATCCTGGATGCCTGATGCTGCTTTTGAACCATTTCAAAGAAGACCAGGGCCAGATGTTCCTGACGGCTGATGAAACGTGTCTGCCATCTGAGGTTGATCAACTTCCAAGCGCAACATGTATCGTTGTGTGTGGTATGAGTCTTATTTATGTTTCCCCCATTTAACCCTTGTGCATCACTAGTGACTATTTTTGGCTTTTTAAATTTGTCTGATCATTTTGGCTGTGTGGATGCATATGGCATACATTTTAGCAAGGCAGTGAGTTTTTTTATTTTATTTTGGAAGTTCAAAGCTTCTATAACAAGTCTATAATAAAGTATGTAGCAAAAACACAGACACTCAGTCCCTTAAGGACAAAAATGAAATGAAACCCATTAAAACCACAATTTTGATCCCACTGCCATTACAGCATAAAATGATTCATTCTATTATATCAGGCTTTCAATCTAGAGCCCTGGCTTCAACATTGTAGCCCTGGCTTCAACATTGTAGTTTTGCTGTATTTATACAAACTTATTAGTTTTTGGTATTTAAGTCTCAAGTACTTTTTGACTATTTCAAGTGTTCAAGTATTTAAGTCAATCAATGGCTGGATCATCCACAGAATGTGAGATTATCAAAATGATTTTTTGTAGCACTAAATTCAATTGTACTTATTTCTTAACAGGTGCCTCTTCAAAATAAACCCAGACAAGGGGACCAAAGTGGAGAAGAAAGACTCGAAGAAGCAGCAGTCCATCAATCCCAAGGTTCTGTCATTGATCACAAACACTACAGACTTTGAATGGAGAGAGTAGAAGGCATCACACATGCACACGTACACACGCACACACTAGGGATGCTAATTTTGAAAAAAAAATTCTAACCAATAACTGACCCGCGTTAACCGATTATTAACCGTTAACTGACGAGATTAGTAGTAGCAGCAGTGCGATTTTTAGTGCCTAACGAGCCGCCCAGCTGCAACGGTAAGCCGATGCACAAAAAGGTTAAATCCATCATTAATCGCCAGCTGCAGTGTATGAGCAAAACAGACAACTGAGTCCCCAGTTCACCTGTCAGGAGACATAGCAGCTACAATGCTACATGTATTGTCATGGACATACTATACTTCACTGTGATTTTAAAGTATTATGCAGACATACCTTATCCTACTTAAATAAGAATTCTTTTTTTACAGTATAATGAAGAATGACATTTTTGTGTCAGTGAGTTTGCTGAATATTTCCTGTTCACATCTGAAGATGACACAACATGACTGATGTGACCTTTGGTCCGGGGCGGTGATGTGTCATCTCCCCAGCTCATGGCTTCATCACTGTGAGTGGATTAAGGTCAGCTCAGCTCTGCTGTCAGCTCAAGTTGCCACAGTGTGAGGAGGGAGCATGTTTGTCACATGTTAACTCCCCTCACCAGATTTATTATTCTGTCGAAACACCTTGATAGATTACCAGGATGTTACTCTGATAGACTTGCAAAGACCATGAAGTGTGATTTGCTCATTTAATGGGATATGCAGATTGAAAATGCCCCCTCTGTGCTTCAGAGTAAAGCAAAGCGTCCTTTGAGTTCACACACAGGTTGACCAAGGCCTGGATGTGACCTTGCATAAGTCGATACACAAACAGTTAGACAGTGGTGGATCACTGCAAGTGTATTAGTGCCATGAGAGCATGACTGTGCATACTCTGACAGCGGCGGCGTTCAGTTGCGTCGTGTCACGGCAGCATCCGGTCACTGCCGGGCCCAGAGCACTCAGTTTCCATGTGAATGAGTCAAGTTATGACACAGGGTGGAGCTCAGCGTGCTGGCTAAATACCAGCACCTGGATTCATTACGTTTTTCGTCTATGGTGCTGAAGTGCTGCGAGAAACCTCTCAGCTAGATTTCTAAGGTGAGGTAACACACTTAAAGATTTCTCACACAGCCAGAAGACAGGTAACATTACCTGTATTTCCTTCAATTGTCAAGCGAATTTTAAGCAAACGTTTCCATCAACTTGTTTGGAGTGAATAAACTCGGCTACAGCGTAGTTTGGTCAGATGTTGGCGCTATAGGCTACGCATGGCTGTAATCTAGACAGTTGTAACGTGTTTTTTGGGGTGAAGAGACAAGACGGGTTTTCACCAGCCAGTGTATTGGTTATCTGGTCTGTGTCTGACTTTTTTACGAGCTCTTCTTGTTTTGGTTGGGCTAAGTCTGAGAAAGTTTCCACATGTTGTGCCCTCTCGAAGCAAAACAGCTGTTCGCTCCGCATCGGCTCCCACCAAGACCCCAGGAAGAGCGCCGGGCTTTGAAGTAAATTAAACATAGTGGTTAAACGGTGGTATTACAACTTCCATGTCCGCCACATGATGCCATTGGGCCCGAAAAGTATTTTTCCCATAGACTTACATTGGGAAAGTGACGTCTGTAACTCAGCAGATAATTTCTTTTTAGATAAACAAACTTGAATATCCCTTATTTAAATCATTAGGTCCTAAAAGTTGTAAAATGCACTAACATCTGAATCCAGAGTTATTTCCCTTCCTCTGTTCATGTGAATGAGACCCAGACCGAGGCTGGAGCGAGGGCTGGGAGGAGGAGTTAAAGGAAACTCTACTGCGCCTGCTCTATGACACTTTAGGATGTCTTGCTGACACCTGCCACCTCAGTTTGTATAAGCACGTCACCACAGCACTGAATCAAAACAAGACCGTCCAGGAAAGCATGGAACACTAGTAACAGTTCATCACGTTCACGATGAAAATGACTGAGCCAATCAGATTTCAACAAAAACGGGGATCAGTCCGCTCTGTCCTGTCTGCGGCTGCGAGGAGCAGGCTGACCCATGCCGGGGTTGTACATTTAAACTTGTTAAAACTCAATAAGGATCTTTATTAAAAAAAGACTAGCCCTCACAAGGCCGGCCCACTGGAAAAATTCCCGAGCTTCTCGATGGCATAAATTATATATATATATAGATATAGATATATCTATATCTATATATATATTTAATTTATGTAGCTTCTTGATGGGGCTTGACAAGATTTATTGACTCTCTAGCTTTAATAACTACAGTGATGCATTCCTGCCTCAACAAGAACAAAAGTAAAATAACAACTGCCTCATGAATATTTACGTGCACTAAGAAAATGACCCCAAAATGACAAAAATCACTTTCAGATGTGGAGATAGACTATGATGATGGCTGCATTAGATGCTGCTTTTTCAGCAACGTGAAGCCCATGAAGATTAGTCTAATGCCTGTTTATCACTGCAAACCGTGTCTGGATTCAAAAGCTCAGATCTGAGAGCAAATCCATCATTGCATGAAAGGCTGCTCCACCTCTGCTGGAGATGCTGATACCAACACACAGCTCTCTCTCTCTCTCTCTCTCTCTCTCTCATACACACACACACACACACACACACACACACATTCTTGTTAGCATTCTCTTCAGTATCCCACCTACTGACATTGCTATTGATTACAGTCGGGGACCTTAATGAACCTGCCCAATAAGCAACCACCATAAATGCACAATTCTTCCCCAACCCCAGGGTAGACTGTCTGGCCCTGTGGGACAATGTCAGAGGCTTATCAGGATGGAGAATGCCATTTTTCAAGGTTTGGCACATTATACAAGTAGATGTGTTGCATATGCCAACATAGGAACAATACAAGACCATCAGGTGTATACGGAAAGATAAATACAAAGACATACACCCTGCAGCAAACATGGTAAAGGCTTTTTGCCATAGAGTCTAAAACCAATTTATCCCATTGTTTCCCATAAATAAGGTCCACTTGGGCGGCCCGCCCAAGTTGAATAAACCCCACCCATGTCGATTAAGCCCTGCTCAGGTATATTAAACCCTGCCCAGGTCGATTAAGCCCTGCTCAGGTATATTAAACCCTGCCCAGGTCGATTAAGCCCTGCTCAGGTATATTAAGCCCCGCCCAGGTCGATTAAGACCCACCCAGGTCGATTTAGACCCGCCCAGGTAGATTAAGACCCACCTGGGTAGATTAAGACCCGTTCAAGTAGATTAAGACCCACTCAGGGAGATAACTCTAGGGAACGAGTTACTAACTCCAGGGAACGAGATTATAAAAATGTTCTCCTATGGGGACTAGGGGGGCTCCGTAATATACAGTATATTAGCTATTAGCTATTTTTTTATACTAGGATTTAGTTGGAATGACAACTGTTAAAGAGGGGAAGAGTGTCATGTAATGCAGAATGCCACTTTGTTTAAGCAGTGTGATTTACAATGGTTATATCTTTATCTTTATCCTGTGAACTTTGTAGGCTATATTATTTAATGGTGTATTTTTTTAATAATGTTACTATGCACTACGAGAGCAACGGACAAATGATTGAACTGTTTGCTTTGTCACAGTGGTGTGTTGTTTACCTGTCTTTCACAAACTGAGAAAACAAATGCACATTTTGCTAATTGACACACCGGCTGAACCTATTACATCAGTGATCTCATTCACCAGTTTCTGATTCCACTCAAAATAACTAAGGGCTAGATTTCTTACCGGGGGGTAAAAAAACTGGATGGAACAAAAAAAAAAGTTGAAACAGAGTCAACTTTTGGAGAAACACAACCTGAAGTCATGTTGTGGTGGACAATCACGTAACCGGCGATCCAAAACTGTACAACCCAGCCATGAGGAAACAAAGGACGTTAATCGTCGTGTAGTCGCTTGCCGCTAATGGGCCATTAATAAGTGATACAACACACCGCCGCACAACCCTGCACTAATCGCCACAACACCTGATTAATGTGAATGCAGCCTAGAATCTGAACCTAGAATAAATTGATATTAGCAGCCTTAAAGCTGCAGTATGCGAGATTGGCGCAAATATGATTTAAAAAAGTTATTTTTAGAAAACGGCCGCTATAGCGGGACAGTAGTACATGAAACAGGTAACCTGAAAAAAATCATGTTCCTCTGTGTCCTACTGTGTCCTCCGGTGCTCCTAACGGCATCTGAAGGATTTCACTTACCGGAGGAAAACAAGGTCCGCTGCCAGCTGCCGTCTATGAGAGCCGGCTGTCAATCACTTGCGAACTCCGACCAAACGGTCAAACTAGGCAGCGCTGATCAAATATTAATCAATATTCTGTTACTTTAATGTCTATTTCTCGCCTCAAATGTTCTCAGAATCATCTTGTAGTTACTGTTTAGCTGTAAAATGAGAAAGTTTGTGATAAGGCCGCCATTGTAAAATCTTTTCAAGGAAGCCAAATTCTGGTCACATGACCGGAGCACAGCCAATAGGAACACTCTCTCTCTCTGAAATGACCTGTGATTGATCAAAATCTCCCGTCACGGACTAGATTTTTCTAAAGCCTGAAAACAGAGCCATGAGGAGGAGCAGAATTTTAGTTTTCTCTGCCACGCCACCCACTACCACAAGTAAATTCTCAACCTCTGGGATAAACTGTATAAAAAAACTTTAGTTACTTGATCAAGGTTATGTTAAGATGCTGGATTTTTAGTCTGCATTATTACAAATGTCAATGTGATTTTGAATTGGGTTTTCTTATTTCTGAATCCCAGAGGTTCCAGTTTGGTTTCAGCTCTGTATTTGCTAACATGAACACAAGCTAAATAAAAGTGAGTCACAGCCTCACACTTAATTAAACAAACCACATTGCACACGAGAATATGGCAGGTAGGTCAGCCAGTAAGTTGACTAAGCATATCCAGAATTTTTTGTAACTTTCTGAAACAATTGTGTCTGATTTGCGCAGCGAAGATGTGAAAGTAGGAAGGATTTGAACTTCAAACTTCTTCAAACAACTACCTCTGTCTCATTCCATGTGAACAACCAAGTACCACACCATGAATGCCTTCAAAGTGTGTGCAGTTATCCTTATTCGTCATTTCCAATGTTATCCAATTCATCACTTCTCGTACCTCTCTGTGACAGGCTTCTCAAGTGTGGTCGTTCAAAACAAGTATAAACACTTCTACATTTTGGTCGTGTCCAACCTAGTTCTTATCAAGCATACCGATGCCTTAACATCCAGGTTGACAAGAACCAGAATTTCCCTGCCCTACTCAGCAAGTAAAAAGTTAGTTAAACTAAGAATGGGGGAGATTGACTATTCTCCATATGCTTCAGTGGATGTCAGTAAAAGATTTTGAGACATCTCATTGGTGTGGTTTGTAGAAAAGGAGAATGCCAGGTGCTCTAGGTACTACATACTGTAGTTACCTAGAGTTCGCTTTTTGTCCGCGTTCAGCTAATCAGCATGTAACAAAGGTCTTCATCTTCTGGGCTCAGCTGCTGATGTTTCTGCCTGTGTGTTCCTCTGTGGCAGCAGCAGGCACATTTTAATCACTTGCTGGCAGACAAAAAAAAGGGGTTTTGAAAAAAAAGATGAGAAATATCTGCAGCTTCCTGAGAGATGGAGGAAGGGGGAGAAGCCCCATTTGGGCTGAATGGAGGGAGAGCGGAGAGACTGTGTGTTCTTGTTGACTCTGCAGCAACAAATATTAATAATGAGATGAAACATATCACTCACCTTGTAGAGTGAGGAGTGGGCATGTATTGCCTCTGCCAAACACAATGGCATGTGAGAAAGGCTTCCTGTAGAGGTAACACCTTTGACACAACATTGAAAGGGCTGGTGGTGATTAGAGTAAAAACAACAGAATGGGACCAGATCTGGGTAGAATCAGACCATAATATATCCTAATCATAATAAATTCTCATCACTGATGACTTTTTTTTTTTTTTTTGGAAACTAGAATTGCCAGCTTGCGGTTGTATACCTCCACCAACCAGTCAAGTAGCAGTTTACATCCATGTCTGTACAAAATGTCATCAATTCATCATTTTATCCTGTTAGACATAATGTGTAAAATTGTCATAATTTGCATATGAATTCTTGAGTTATGGCCAAAAATGTGCTTTGTGAGGTCACAGTGACCTTTGACCACCAAACTCTAATCAGTTCATCCTTGAATCCAAGTGGATGTTTGTGCCAAATTTGAAGAAATTCCCTCCAGTTGTTCCTGTGCTATCACGTTCACGAGAATGGGATGGACCTGAGGTCACAGTGACCTTGACCTTTGATCACCAAAATCCAATCACTCCATCCTTGAGTCTAAGTGGACGTTTGTGCCAAATTTGAAGAAATTTCCTCCAGGCGTTCCTGAGATATCACGTTCAAATCTAGCATGCACAACAATGTAAGCTTGTATGGTCACTGAAATATGGCTAAAAAGATGTTTTTGGTGGGATCATATTTATATTTGTTTGTTTCCGAGCCGACTTCAAGGGGGTTCCGGTGTCGGGTGTCTCAGCCGACTTCGAGCCAGTTCCGGTGCAGCAGCCCTAAGTCCCTGTCCAGCCGCAGCAGCCCCAAGTCCCTGTCCAGCTCACTACTGGATCAACCTACACCTGAATCATCAGTCACCAGCTGCCCTCCCTGGCCTCAAGACTCCGTGGCGGAGTTCCAGACAGGTTCCGCTTCCATAGCCGTGTTCCAGAAGGGTCCTGCCAGAATTCTAGTGGTTGATCACTATAGCCTACTTTTGCTGCAGTACCTATCGGCTTTAAAGACTTTTTGCCAGTATCCAAGGCCAGCTGGACCACCGCTTTCCGACTCCCTGGCAACTACTGCTTTAGAGCAGCCGTCATCATCTTGCTGAGGGCCATGAAGCAGCCGCAACAACCGGAGACATCACTGCACAAATAAGTAGGAACACTTCATCTGTTGATATGATTAAAAGTTGGTGTCGGATAGCGCTCTGATTTATCAATAACTTATTTAATTAATTTAACTTTATTATAAATAAATGTTTCATTTATCGGAATGTCGTTCTCCGTCATATTTGTTTCAATGCAGAAACTATGGGTCAGTGCTTTCAGAACTTGCTGTTTAGATTATGAGATTGATTAATTTGTTAAACTGTTGGATTCTTTTCATCAGTTTTCCTCCAAACTGAGGTGGTGAGAATAAGGCAGGACCCACCTTAAGGTACTGTGCAACAGTAGTGTATAGTCCCGAACAGATTTGAATTAAGCCAGCTAACACAGTAAGCCTGATGTTTTCAGAGCCCCTGAAGGTAGCCCGAATTATAGCACTAATGTTAGCAAGCTTCTCAACTAGCTCTGACGCTCAGCGCCTCCTCTCATCATCCCTCTGTGTGTGCGAGTGTAGTCGAACCTCAAAGTCACGTTTGCGGGCCCTCTCCTAAATGGTGGCGTTTTGAGACTGATGTTTCCGCGCATGCAGCCTCCGGAGGTTTCCGCTCAGCCCTTATGGCCATCGGTTCCATTGGAGAATGTTCCAACACAAACAACGGCTACGAGGGCTGTGACTTGGCTCGTCTCCAAGATATGAATCGGGAAGGACTCAACCAGATATTTCTCCGTTCTTGGCTGAGATGGACGTCATACTGCTGTAACAAGGGTTTTTCATTCTACAGTATTGTTGTTTGAATTGCTATTTGTTATTGAATAAGAAGCATTTTCCAAAAGGTTTGGTGTGTTTTATGCATGTTTGTAATCCTAAAAAAAAAAAAAAAAAGAACATTCGAATACTAAAATTGAAAACCGAATACCTACCCAAACGAACAAATATCCGAATAGTGGAATATTCGGGTCCAGCCCTACTGATTAGTAGGAATGGATCAAGCATTTCAGTGTCAGCAGGCGGACATGTTTTGCCTCAGCTCATCCAATATGAACACAAACCTTGTAAACAGTTCCAGTAGCTTGTAAATCCTCTCCCCAGGACTCACTGTGTGCTGCTCAATTATAGCCTGCGCAGTCTGTCAGCATGTGATAGTTCTTTCGACAGCAATAGAGTTTCATGAGGCAATCAATATATGGTCCCTGCCTATATGACAGCCAGCTTGTTGCAAGCCAAACAGCAGATGCTTCTCTTCCTCGTTTTGCATATTCACCACATGAAAGACCGCTGCAAGGCAAGAGAGCTTTCTCTCAGCAAGGTTCAAGTACACTTAAATTATTTTGATGCAATTAATTTTGCCTCATATTTTTGTCTCAATGAAATTCTGGAATATTTCCTCTACACGATAAACATAAGCCCATGCAGCAATGCTATCGGCATGAAGAAACAAGTCCAACACTTTGGTCCACTTTGGACGATATGAATCACGGTCCCCAGAGGATGATTCCTCATTTAGGTGATAACCTGCCCTTTTGTGTAGCACCACAATCAGGCCAAAATTTCCACATACGCTCAAGAAATATCGAGTCAGAATGTAAAATTTGCACACAGTTATATCTGAACATTTTCGTGACTGCATCTTGCACGGTTGTGATGTCATCACGTTGACAAAATCTGTCCACAGACAGACAGATAAACACCTTTGTGGTAGTTCCTGCTACAGTAGTTCCTACTGTACCTACAGCACCACATTTTGTCATGATGACACACACACAGACTGACAAGGTGAAAACAATACCAGCCATATTCTGTCACTGTATTTTACATGAAAGCACTTCAAAACAAAAGTGAACCCTGTGCAACCGCTGAGTAATTATGAGCAGGTGGATTAATACAAGACAGTGCAATACAAGAATAGTCCAATCTGAGCATGAGAATGTAGCTAAACTGGCAACAGAGTTATAACCAAGCACAGGTTTGTAAATTTATTCATCCATCATATAGAACTACAATGAGGCCAAGGCAGTACTTTACAAAAATCACTAACCAACACAAAGGCTGTCGGTGGAGTTCACCACATGAAACCACATCATCCTTTACGTTAATGTCAATAAGAAAAACACGTTATTGAGAAATCCTCATTTATGCCAGAAGACCTTGAAGTCTGGTGCTATTTAATTTTTTTTTAATGTCAACAAATCCCACGGAAAGACCAAACCCAACAATGTGTTTGTCCATCAATTAATACTTTGACTTCCCTACTCTGTCTATGACTCTCAGCCCTAAGCCCACCGGATCCTACCGAAGACATACGTCTTTAAAAGCAGCTCACAAATATTTAGTTCAATTTTTATTTTTTGTAGTTTTTAGCAAATGTAACTCAAACAGGAAATAGTGCATTTGTTTGCACAGGCTTCACCGGAACGTGATGCAATAACAACAACTTCATCTCAAACTCAACTGCACGTGAAGCCCTCCTTCATCATCATCATCATCATCATCATCATCACCCAGCAGCCCTCGTTCATCATCATCTTCACCCAGCAGCCTCCTTCATCATCATCATCATCATCATCATCACCCAGCAGCCCTTCCTGAACCAGAACTCTCGTCAACTTCAGTTCAAACACACCGGATCACGGTGAAGACACCGGCGGTGAGCAGCAACCTGCGCCTACCAACACCTCATCTCCTCACTTCATGTCAGCAGAGCAGAGCAGTGGATGGACTGGATAGCACCAGAACCAGAACCAGAACCAGGGGAACACCGCAGCTATTCTCCCCGGCTTTTGACTCACCTGCCGGCTCGTGCTGCTGGAAACTTGGCGGTGAAGAGATACTGACAGCTGTTTGAGAGCTGCTCTCTCTCTCTCCCTCTCCTCCTTCCCTCTGCTGCTCAGAGCACCAGCGGCGAACGTGAAGCTCGTCACACTGAGTTCCACAGACCGGAAATGGAGCGAAGCTGTCTTCAAAATAAAAGCGGGGTTTTGAAGATTAGTTTCTATAGTTTCCTGTAGGTCCCTAATAATTTCTTAGTGTAGGCTAATGTATTGAACAATGCAGGGACTATTTTACTTTGCAGATGTTTGCAGACCTGAGAGCATACTTGCCAACCTTGAGACCTTAAAAATAGGGAAGATTTAACAACTAAAGGGGTCTGGGGGTCCTCCCCTAGAACAATATGAGTTTCAGAGACTTTATTTCCTGCATTCTGGTGACTATTAAGGAATGAAAATAACAAATTAATTAGTACACTGTAAAAGTATTTTTTGTTAAATAGGCCTTATTTTCATGAAAGAAAACTGAAGAATTTGCCCCTCTGGCAAACTAGGCTAATATTCATCAGTTTTCATTCAGTATTTCTTTCTCTTGGCTCTCTCCATGTCTGTCTCTCACTCACTAAAGGTCCTTTCAGACACAACGTGACAACAACACCACTGCGCTCTGAAACCTGGCTTGCGTTGCACCACCACGGCTTTGCCATGATGCTGTGATGTGTGGTGAGCGCAGCTCAAACCGTGTTGTGTCGAGAGCAGCTCTTCTCCGCCGGGAAAAGGAATTTGGTGTAGCTCTTTTGCTGTCTGGGTGGAAACAGTAGAGCGTGCACACACTGTACAACACCAGAAACATGTTGAGATAAGGAAAAGGAAAAAAGGTGTGAAAAATTGCCATAAATCGGGAGAAATGCGGTGGAATTGTGACCCCGCGAGGAAACCGGGAGAGGGCAATGAAAAATGTGAGACTCCCGGGAAAATCGGGAGGGTTGGCAAGTATGCCTGAGAGGCGTGTATGGATCATGGATGTATTAAGATAACTGGATACAGCGTTGGAGGCGGGGCCCCGTTCATTATGAAAGCTGCTCAGTGACGCATGATGCCAAATCAATTGACTTCCGATTGGAAAAGTACCCGGATCATCCGCGTTCTTCCTCATCCATTGGGCCCATGGAGCAGGCGCAGTAGCGTCTGCTTGGTCACATGGCTCGGTCACGGGGTCACAGCCGTCACACTGTCGTCACGGCTTGCTAACTCCGCCTCCAAGCCCTCGCTCCAGCCTCGGTCTGGGTCTCATTCACATGAACGGAGGAAGGGATATAACTCTGGTTTCAGCTATTTGTAGATTTTACAACTTTTAGGACCTAATGATTTAAATAAGGGCTATTAGAGTGTTCGTACTTGGAAGTTGATTCACCTCGAAAAAAATTGTCCGCTGAGTAACAGACGTCTCTTTCCAAATGTAAGTCTATGGGAAAAAGTCTTTTTGGGCCCAATGGCATCACGTGACGGACACGAAAGTTGTAGTACCGCCGTTTGGCCACTAGAAAATTGGCATCAACGACCGGCGTTCTTCCTGGGGGATCTATGTACAGTGTGCTCAGCATACTACGATTTTCCCGGGAGACTCTCGCTTTTTATTTGGTGCCTTCAAATGAAAATCGTGAGCTCATGTTTACAACATGGGAAGTCATGTACACGATATGCTTGGCGTTCAAATGGTTAAGTGGTGAGAACACCGCTGCTAAGCAACAGCAATATTAACTTACTGTCGGCATCTAGATGCCAAAGAGGCTAACAATTTAGCAAGCTAGCAAGTTGGTAACATAATGCAGGAAATGCAAAGGCAAAAAAAATAGGCCGTTAGGAATATCAGCTAACATTACTGCCAAGCAGGTGAAATATAGAGTGATATTGTGTGTTAGCTGACGTGTGTCGCCTCACTGTTTAGACCGGTGCTCGTTCATGTCAATGTAGCGCGAGCCGAAAGCGCGAGCGCGAGCAACAGGACGCTGACTTTCGTTGACATTGCGGCCACAGGTGTCGCTCTGAACAAGCAATTTCTGATTCTTACATATAGCCCCTTTAACAAAGGAAGAGTAAACTATATTAGACAAATACGAAGAAGTTAAATAAAATAATCCAGACTAATAGTAACACAGTTGAAGCTCCCAGTCAGGAAGAACAGCTGGCAAAAGAAAAAACTCCCGATGTGTGAATGCGTAAATTAACAGACTTATTAATTTAACGGAACACTCAAAAGTCGGATAAAGTCGTCTAGATATAAATAGCTATAAGAAATGATATGGACGGATGAGTTACACCTCATTATGCCCATTATTATTTAAAGGGCGTGTATGACAATTTAATCCTTCTTTCATCTGCGTCTCCGTCTCCGGCGGTGTGAAACCGACTCAAGAGCAAGTAAAAAAAATAAGTATTAAAATATAAGTCAAAGCGGTAAACACCCACAGCATAAATCCAGCTGTCCTTCCTTCATTTGTCAGTTTAAACTGTGTTGTTTTCAGCCTGGATTATGACTTAAATTTCTTCGTATGTGTGTAATATTACCATACGATCCGCGCACTGAGCTCTGATTGGTCAATAGGCGGTGCTTTTATACGAGTTGATCTCTTATATGGAACATAACCTGCTCCGGAGCAGGTTAGCTGTTCAGCATAAGTTACCATGGCGATCTACCCCGGGACGGAAATCCCAGAGTTAACCCTGAAGTTACCTCCATAACGCCAAATCCTGCTTCGTAGTACATGCCTCTGTAGTGGATGTTAAGAGGCTCGCTAGCTACAGTTTATCTGTCGTCATTTCAGACAGCAAAATCGATAATTAGTGACTAATGATAATATATGAAAACCTGCTTTTGTCTACTACTGTCTGAAATCAAGGACCATGTGTTTAAAAAACTACTTTTAATTTTGAGTGGTGAATCTACCATTGAAAAACTGTGTATGTGCTGTGCGAGAAGGAAAAGCTTGACAACAGTAATTAAGGGGGGGGCTTAGTGAACAGTCAATTACTTCCCATCCTGACAATACTGAGCTTTGAGGGAATAAAGAGAAGCTTAGAGTCCAAAAAAGAGGAATAAGCTGTCATACTCGCTGTGTTGCACCATACAACGGAACATGACTGCCAAAAAAAAAAAAAAAGAGTAAAACTGGTTGAAATAAACCATTACCAAATCTCAGTATCATTTATAAAATATTTTTCTCTCTTCTTTGGAAAAAAATCCCCAAACCTTTTCTCACCCTATTTCAAAAGATGTTGTCTCTAGATGTCATAGCATATTGGAATCGGTTTGTAAATGATATATAGGCTATTGGAAGAAGGTCTGGATGCTTCCTCATGAATAAATAGTAAATAGTGAATAAGGTAAAGGAAGTGTCCCTCAAAACTATTCATAAATATTATCTTGTCAATCACTACATACAGAAATTAAAAAAGACATAAAGACCTTTGCAGTTTTGTCATTGATCATATCTTTGAAGACATTATTATGGGATAATTAGGTCTTTGGTTTCTTCTTCTTCTTCTTCTGCTTCTTAAAAAAGAAAATATTCTTATAATACATTTTATATGTTGGCAATATAATATCTTTTTTTCATGAAAATAAATTTAACAATAAAAATACCACATTGTGTTGTTTCTTCAAGACACTTAATATCTGTATGTTTTACAATATTTTTTTTCTAGTTTAATATACCCCTGGCTCTTTTGTTATTGTTCTATTTGGCTACTACCCCCTGTATTCTGAATCTGAATTATGTTCTTTTATTTAATAAAGAAAGAAAGACGGGAACAGTAGCCAACTAGTGTAAAATAACATGACGCCGTGGGTTGGTTTTCCTCCTGTCCTCCCCAATCTTTTGAGTCACCAGCCGCCATTGATAAGGCTTCATCTTTGGTCATCAGTCATTTTGTCTAAATGGTGTTGGATAGTTTTGATAAGATATCTATTTTTTTTTTTTTTTTGTAAATTTAGCTAAATATTCTTTTTTTATAGTGCACTCAGGAGACTATCAATCAAACTAGTTGGTTTGGCTTTTAACTCTTTTTGCAGTTAACTCTTTATATGCACAGTGATAGCATGCAGTCACAGTGGAATGTTAAGTTCTTGTATGCTTCCGTTTTTTTTTTCTCACAGCAGATTTCCAGCAATTTGGGATATTATTCTTCAAAGGAAAGAGGGAAAGACACAGAGTTTCCTGTTGTCCTCTGGAGGGCAGCACAGCTTCACTGTTTATTCAGTCTGTACTGTGTAACTAACCCAGAGAATGGAGATACTTATTGTATACACAGTAATATGCAGTCCTCATAATTAGTATTATCTAAGCAAATATTTTTGTAAGTTTTACAAATGTATGGGGAAAACATGTAAATATTAACTAACACTTGCGAGGTAATATTTAGACCACACTGAACGTTTTTTTTAATTTGACCATCACAATTGAATATTTGTTTTACTAGATCATTTTTTCTTATTTTTTAAATGTTAATTTATATTAATTGTGGCATTTGAATATTCATTATTATTGATCTTGGAAATAGTAGTTAATATAATATCACCTAACCATTCATCATCCTAACAACATTCATCATCCTTGTCTCCCAGTTTGCTTTGGTTGTCTACCTCAGATGCTGGTAGACAGTCAGGACATCAGTCAGACAGACAATGGGATGACAAGGGGCCCCCTGCTGCTGGGAGCTTTTTCAGGTTAAACACCATGTCCAATTCCATTATCTCTGGGAGGGAAAAGTTGCATAATATACAGTAAATTTGACATTATTGTTCATTCGATGACATGTATGCTCAAAACGTTCCTAAAGGTAATCAGAACATTACTCAAACTTCTGACAATACGGGAAAAGAAATCATATAGCCTACATGAACATTTGGCATATGTTTTTGGATGGATGCAAACATGAAATAAGTGAAAATTAAACAGGGAGTTGCATCTGATCTTCTTAGACAAGTTTCAATTCATATAAATCCTAAACCTTAGTGACTTACTTTCATTTGTTTTCTTTTTCAAAGTCACTGCAAGTACTTCTTGATGCTGAGCTCATGTGTGTGTGTTCATGCAAGACTGTGTCTGTGTGAAGCACCACTAACACATCAACCAGCTACCCAAATATCCTGACTACACAATACCACAACAATAAAGCTCAGTGAATGCATTCATCAAATCAATACATGTACAGTAGCAGAGTAAACAGTCCTGTGGTTAACCGTGTACCGTTATCAGGGGCGGCTGGCCAATAGAGGGCGCTAGGGCGCCGCCCTCCCTGAGCCAGACAGCCACACACAAACTGAATTTTATGTAGGATTAATATTTGTGGATGTGTTGTGGTTGTGCCTTTTGAGTAAGGTGAGAGAGTTTTGAAGCGGAAGTTTTGCTGGAGTTTACCATCTCTACACCTCAGAGTACTTGAGTCCAATGTTTATGTACATTCAGGTGTCTGAATAGCTTCAGGACTTAACAGCAGTATTCCTAATTACACTTCATGTTTACTTACCCTGATCTTTACCTCACTATTGGTTTACCAAACAAAGCAATGCCAAAATATGTGTTCTGTAGAAAGTTCAAAGAAAAGATTCCAAAAAAATATAGTTCATTGAATTAAAAATTACGAAATACTGCTTACTATTTAAAAATAGTTGTCCCTAACAAAGTTACTTTTTGAATGAGATATAAACATTTAAACTTTATACTGCATGATCATATTTTCAGTCCGGCTAGTCATTATCTGTTGACACTGATCCTTTAATCAATCTGAAACTTGATAGTGTGACACGGAAATAAAAATAAGTTACTCATTAATGATAAGCTTCTACTAATTCTGAAATACTGACATGTGAAATTCAATCAACATGTCTTTAAGAAATAAGTAACTAGTAACTTAAACATTTGACGAGTAGAGAATTTGGGATTATATTTCCAAATCCAGGTTGCTGGAAATGATTTATGTCTTTTCTCTTTTTGTAAAAATAAAAAAGCTGAATATTCACACATTATTTTTCATGAAAACAGGAAATAGTGGAAGAAACATACAAATATAACTAATAAGATAATAATATAATACATTTCAAAATGTAGGTTCTTGTTGTACTAATTGACCAAGAAAGATATGTCACTTCTGGCTAACATCTATGTTTAGATTATGAAAAAGTTTTTTTTATTGTGCAACAGAAAAAATATTTTTTCTTCCAGATGTTCAGAAAAATCTTAGTCATATAATTCTGAAAGGAACAAACTATAAAAGCACATGAGTAACTAAACTGATTTATTGTCATGATTTAAACATACAAATGAGATAACATTGGACCAAAACTCATTTTAATTCAATCTGTTCAAGCCAAAAGAGATTCTCATAAACGCACTATGTTAAAAAGCTGATTTGTGTGAGCAACACACACACTCCCTCGTAGATAAGCTCAAAGGTCAAAGATTGCCTGTAAATGGAGAGGGGAGGAGCCACACTTAGCAGGTGATCCAGGTACCTGAACAGGAAGGGAACCTGGACTCTTAAAGTGTCAGTCAGTCAGTTTAGACCATGGATGTATAAAGAGAACTGGATACAGCGTTGGAGGCGGGGGCCCCGGTCATTCCTATGAGAGTAGCTCATTGGCGCATGAAGCTAAATGGCTCGACTTCCGCCTGGAAAAGTACCCGGATCTTCCATCGAAGATACGGGTTCTCGGGAATATGGTACATGTGCAGTAGCGTCCGCTTGGTCACATGACTCGGGTCACGGGGTCACAGTCGTCACACTGCGTCATGCGGGCGTCATGCCGCCGTCACAGCTTGCTCACATGAACGAGTTTACACGAGTTTACCTGCGCGTTCATGAGCTTGCTCGCTCGTAGCTAGCTGGTAGCTACATGGGTAGCTAGCAGTCTGGTAGACTTTTCCTACTGCTGTAGTAGCCTCGCCTACTAACCGCAGCAGCTAGTGTTCGTTTAGGAGACATCGGCGCTGCAATGGTAATTTAATAATCAATCGTTATTTACTAACATGCAACGGGAGGTAAGTTAACATTGATAATAAAGTAATATTACACAAAGTAAACGTGCAGTCAGGCTGTGGTTATGCAATATTACGTTTTATGCTTTATTACAAGGTAATTGTTGTCCACCTTAAACGCTTTAAAAAACCCGCTAAACGCTGTTGGTCTTTTTCTCTAATCTTTGATGAAATATTAGATCGTTTGAAACTTTATTGAAATGAAATTTAGAATAAAGTTCAATATTTTCCTGTGAAATGTAGTGGAGTAGAAGTATAAGTAGCATCAAATGGAAATACTCAACTCAAGTACAAGTACCTTAAAAATGTTACTTAAGTACAGTACGTGAGTAAATTAATTGAATTACTTTTCAACACTATAGATCATACCCTTTATTTAATATTATAATATAATGAATCTGTCATTGTCACATTTTGTTACCCGATATTGTCACTCTCATTCTTGAGTTAAAAGCTGATTACATTTCTCTTTTTTTCACAGACATCCCCAACCTTAGTGGAGTGCAGTTATCAAGGGCTCATCCATGCATCCATGCATCCATCCATTCACCCATCTTCCAGCTGTCGGGCATCCACCGAATGAATTTATCAAAGTCTCTAATGTGGCTGGGCAGTATGTGAAAACAAAAATCTCACACTGAGTACAAACCTTCTGTTAAAACTGTATACATCTATAATGTATGATAATAATCTCTAAAACAAGTGCAATGTGTTACAATCTTTACTTTATAATCACACTCTGTACATAGCGACAAGAACAATATAATTTATTTTTTGTCAGTAGTAGTTTTTCACTAAGTGCTCCTATGGTATTCCAGCCATCAGAGGGATACATGTTCACCATCTCTTTGAAATTTCATGCTAAAATGCTAATGTTTTTGTGTAATTTCTACTTATCCTCTTAGAGAGCTTTGTTTGTTTGTTTGGTTCAAGAAATTTTGTTAGTCTTGATGATTTTGTTCAGCGTTGCCAGCTTCACTGTTGAGCTTTGTATTGTTCTCAGCAATCTCCTGTCCTGTGCAGAGTACAGCTCAGAAACTGTCAGCTGATCAATAGATGCTGAAGAAAAAAACCTGATGCAAATTGGTTGATGGATGATTGTTTTTTGTGTTGTAAGAATATTACACTTCCATTTACTTTAAATTTTCACTAGTCGTTGTGATTTCATTGTTGTTTAAATGCTTGTTAAAATAAAATAAATTAAATAAATTCATCATTAGGTTACTGAAGCAATTTAAATAGGTGATGACTGCACCGTATCTTAACCATGTTACATAATATATATAACCACAACGAGTTTACAACTGACAGTAGGGCTTTTTTTAAATTTAAGAGGAAAATGTACAATATATGGCACTAAGTGATATATCATCAGTAGTAGTAGGCTCTTTAGAAAACGTTGCACACAATGTAAACCGAATTATAATCTAATAAAAGACAAAAAAGTAAAGTAATAAAATAGCTTTAGGGGCTCTTCTAGTAACGCGAAGGCATCAATAACGTTCTGAAGTTTTTTGCTGCTTTCTTTTGCATATGCTTCGGGGATTTGCAATACAGTGCTAGTTATCTCCTAAAAAGAAACAATAAGGGGTGTATAAAGTATTCAACAGAAATTCAGTTTTCCTATCCTCCACTATGAAAAATAGGTGATATTTCTTCATCACAGAATATACAGCTATTGTGGTCAATGTTGAACCGGCTCCTTTCAAAGTGCTGTAATTCCCATCATGACGTTTGTCTAAGGAGTTCTTCTGAAGGATATAGCTATATCATTAAATACTTTGAAGGGAACCTCTGTTGCTTTTGGAAGTAAAGGTAAGTTTAAGAAATGAATGCGTAATTTCTTTAATTTAGGCTGTCAAAGGGTATGAGAATCTCAGCTCGTACTTAACTGCATTACATATAATAATAATAATAATAATAATAGCCTACGAGGTACTAACTCGAGGGAACGAGGTACTAACTCGAGGGAACGAGGTACTAACTCGAGGGAACGAGGTACTAACTCGAGGGAACGAGTTACTAACTCGAGGGAACGAGATACTAACTCGAGGGAACGAGATAATAAAAATGTTCTCCTAGGGGACGTGGGGGGCTCCGTAAACCACTGCTCTTCAGATAAAGTTATTTCTGAATACACTGTTTAATTTTAAACCTTTAGCAGACTCGCTGTTGGAGGGTTTTATAATAGGATAGGATAGCACTTTATTTATCCCCGAGGGGAAATTGCAGTTCCACAGCAGCACAGATTCTAACAAAAGAAGTCAGTACATAAAACAAGAATAGGACAGGGCATACAATTAATAAGATTATTACACGGCTGTGTTGAATACTCGATTCTGATTGGTCAATCACGGCGTTCTGCGGTCTGTTATTTCTTTAATACAGACCGTTGTTATGCATAACAGACCGTTGCTATGAGCGCAGCTCTGATGTCGGACTCTGGCGGACCGTTTTTGCGTCAAAATATTGATTTCTTCAGTAAGTAGCCGTGTAATAAGTGGGATAATGTACAGCTAGCGGGTCATTGCCCCTTCAGGGCGATGAGAGACCCCTCCGCTTCGCGTCGGGGTGCAGCATCGCCCTGTCGGGTTTATTTTGTTATTTTTTATTATTTATGTTTATTTCTGATTAATGACTAGAACAACTTGACACACAGAGCTGAGCTGCATCTCAAATTAATCTTCAGGTTCCCAGCTTTCAGATGATGTACACCACTTCTATGTGACATCTACTGTTGAACTGCCATCTCCCCCTAAAGACCCCTCTGTACCCCCCTAAAAAAGACTAAAACTGATCTATTGTGGGTCTCAGAGGGTTAATTCAGCGTTGTTCAAGCCAAGAGAGATTCTTATGAAACACATCATGTTACTAATGATAATATATGAAAACCTGCTTTTGTCTACTACTGTCTGAAATCAAGGACCATGTGTTTAAAAAACTACTTTTAATTTTGAGTGGTGAATCTACCATTGAAAAACTGTGTATGTGCTGTGCGAGAAGGAAAAGCTTGACAACAGTAATTAAGGGGGGGGCTTAGTGAACAGTCAATTACTTCCCATCCTGACAATACTGAGCTTTGAGGGAATAAAGAGAAGCTTAGAGTCCAAAAAAGAGGAATAAGCTGTCATACTCGCTGTGTTGCACCATACAACGGAACATGACTGCCAAAAAAAAAAAAAAAGAGTAAAACTGGTTGAAATAAACCATTACAAAATCTCAGTATCATTTATTAAATATTTTTCTCTCTCCTTTTGAAAAAAATCCCCAAACCTTTTCTCACCCTATTTCAAAAGATGTTGTCTCTATTCCAGATGTAATGGCATATTGGAATCGGTTTGTAAATGATATATAGGCTATTGGAAGAAGGTCTGGATGCTTCCTCATGAATAAATAGTAAATAGTGAATAAGGTTAAGGAAGTTTCCCTCAACATTATTCATAAATATTATCTTGTCAATCACAACATGCAGAAATTAAAAAAGAAATAAAGACCTTTGCAGATTTGTCATTGATCATATATTAAAGACATTATTATGGGAAAATGAGGTGTTTGTTTTTTTCTTCTTCTTCTTCTTCTTATAAAAGACAATATTCTTATAATAAATTTGATATGTTGGCAAAGTCTTTTTTTCATAAATATTAATTTAACAATAAATATACCTTATTGTGTTGTTTCTTCAAGACACTTAATATCTGTATGTTTTATAATATTTTTTGTCTAGTCTGATATACCCCTGGCTCTTTTGTTATTGTTCTATTTGGCTACTACCCCCTGTACACTCAATCTGAATTATGTTCTTTTATTTTTTTTTCTTAAGAAAGAAAGTAGAGATAAGTAGCCAACTAGTGTAAAATAACATGATGCCGTGGGTTGGTTATCCTCCTGTCCTCCCCAATCTTTTCAGTCACAAGCCGTCACTGATAAGGGTTCATCTCTTTTTTTTTTTTCATTTTTCAATCATTTTTGTCTTACTGGTGTTGGATTGTTTTGATAAGATATCTATTTTTTTTTGTAATTTAGCTAAATATTCTTTTTTTTATAGTGCACTCAAGTATCAATCAAAGGTGTTGGTCTGGCTTTTATCTGTTTTTGCAAATTAACTCTTTATATGCACAGTGATGCATGCAGTCACAGTGGAATGTTAAGTTCTCGTATGCTTCCGTTTTTTTTTTTCTCACAGCAGATTTACAGCAATTTGGGATATTATTCTTAAAAGGAAAGAGTGAAAGAAACAGAGTTTCCTGTTGTCCTCTGGAGGGCAGCACAGCTTAACTGTTTATTCAGTCTGTACTGTGTAACTAACCCAGAGAATGGAGATACTTACTCTATACACAGTCATATGCAGTCCTCATAATATTATCTAAGCAAATATGTTTGTAAGTTTTACAAATGTATGGGGAAAACATGTTAATATTACCTAACACTTGGGAGGTAATATTTAGACCATACTGAAAGTTTTTTTTAATTTGACCATCACAATTGAATATTTGTTTTACTAGATCATTTTTTCTTATTTTTTAAATGTTAATTTATATTAATTGTGGCATTTGAATATTCATTATTATTGATCTTGGAAATAGTAGTTAATATAATATCACCTAACCATTCATCATCCTAACAACATTCATCATCCCTGTCTCCCAGTTTGCTTTGGTTGTCTACCTCAGATGCTGGTAGACAGTCAGGCCATCAGTCAGACAGACAATGGGATGACAAGGGGCCCCCTGCTGCTGGGAGCTTTTTCAGGTTAAACACCATGTCCAATTCCATTATCTCTGGGAGGGAAAAGTTGCATAATATACAGTAAATTTGACATTATTGTTCATTCGATGACATGTATGCTCAAAACGTTCCTAAAGGTAATCAGAACATTACTCAAACTTCTGACAATACGGGAAAAGAAATCATATAGCCTACATGAACATTTGGCATATGTTTTTGGATGGATGCAAACATGAAATAAGTGGAAATTAAACAGGGAGTTGCATCTGATCTTCTTAGACAAGTTTCAATTCATATAAATCCTAAAACTTAGTGACTTACTTTCATTTGTTTTCTTTTTCAAAGTCACTGCAAGTACTTCTTGATGCTGTGCTCATGTGTGTGTGTTCATGCAAGACTGTGTCTGTGTGAAGCACTACTAACACATCAACCAGCTACCGAAATATCCTGACTACACAATACCACAACAATAAAGCTCAGTGAATGCATTCATCAAATCAATACATGTACAGTAGCAGAGTAAACAGTCCTGTGGTTAACCGTGTACCGTTATCAGGGGCGGCTGGCCAATAGAGGGTGCTAGGGCGCCGCCCTCCCTGAGCCAGACAGCCACACACAAACTGTATTTTATGTAGTATTAATATTTGTGGATGTGTTGTGGTTGTGCCTTTTGAGTAAGGTGAGAGAGTTTTGAAGCAGAAGTTTTGCTGGAGTTTACCATCTCTACACCTCAGAGCACTTGAGTCCCATGTTTATGTACATTCAGGTGTCTGAATAGCTTCAGGAATTAACAGCAGTATTCCTAATTACACTTCATGTTTACTTACCCTGATCTTTACCTCACTATTGGTTTACCAAACAAAGCACTGCCAAAATATGTGTTTTGTAGAAAGTTCAAGGAAAAGATTCCAAAAAAATATAGTTCATTGAATTAACAATTACGAAATACTGCTTACTATTTAAAAATAGTTGTCCCTAACAAAGTTACTTTTTGAATGAGATATAAACATTTAAACTTCATACTGCATGATTATCTTTTCAGTCAGGCTAGTCTTTGTCTGTTGAGACTGTTTCTTTAGTCAATCTGAAACTTGATAGTGTGACACGGAAATAAAAATAAGTTACTCATTAATGATAAGCTTCTACTAATTCTGAAATACTGACATGCGAAATTCAATCAACACGTCTTTAAGAAATAAGTAACTAGTAACTTAAACATTTGACGAGTGGAGAATTTGTGATCATATTTCCAAATCCATGTTGCTGGAAATGACTTATGTCTTTTCTCTTTTTGTAAAAATAAAAAAGCTGAACACATTATTTTTCATGAAAACATGAAATAATGGAATAAACATACAAATATAACTAATAAGATAATAACATAATACATTTCAAAATGTAGCTTCTTGTTGTACTAATTAACCAAGAAAGATGTGTCATTTCAGAAAAAGCTTAGTTATATAATTCTGAAAAGAACAAACTATAAAAGCACATTAGTAACTAAACTGATTTATTGACATGATTTAAACATAAAAATTAGATAACATTGGACCAAAACTCATTTTAATTCAACCTGTTCAAGCCAAAAGAGATTCTCATAAACACACCGTGTTAAAAAGCTGATTTGTGTGAGCAACACACACACGCCCTCGTAGATAAGCTCAAAGGTCAAAGATTTCCTGTAAATGGAGAGGGGAGGAGCCACACTTAGCAGGTGATCCAGGTACATGAACAGGAAGGGAACCTGGAGTCTTAAAGTGTCAGTCAGTCAGTTTAGACCATGGATGTATAAAGAGAACTGGATACAGCGTTGGAGGCGGGGCCCCGGTCATTCCTATGAGAGTAGCTCATTGGCGCATGAAGCTAAAATGGCTCGACTTCCGCCTGGAAAAGTACCCGGATCTTCCATCGAAGATACGGGTTCTCGGGAATATGGTACATGTGCAGTAGCGTCCGCTTGGTCACATGACTCGGTCACGGGGTCACAGTCGTCACACTGCGTCATGCGGGCGTCATGCCGCCGTCACAGCTTGCTCACATGAACGAGTTTACACGAGTTTACTGCGCGTTCATGAGCTTGCTCGCTCGTAGCTAGCTGGTAGCTACATGGGTAGCTAGCAGTCTGGTAGACTTTTCCTACTGCTGTAGTAGCCTCGCCTACTAACCGCAGCAGCTAGTGTTCGTTTAGGAGACATCGGCGCTGCAATGGTAATTTAATAATCAATCGTTATTTACTAACATGCAACGGAGGTAAGTTAACATTGATAATAAAGTAATATTACACAAAGTAAACGTGCAGTCAGGCTGTGGTTATGCAATATTACGTTTTATGCTTTATTACAAGGTAATTGTTGTCCACCTTAAACGCTTTAAAAAACCCGCTAAACGCTGTTGGTCTTTTTCTCTAATCTTTGATGAAATATTAGATCGTTTGAAACTTTATTGAAATGAAATTTAGAATAAAGTTCAATATTTTCCTGTGAAATGTAGTGGAGTAGAAGTATAAGTAGCATCAAATGGAAATACTCAACTCAAGTACAAGTACCTTAAAAATGTTACTTAAGTACAGTACGTGAGTAAATTAATTGAATTACTTTTCAACACTATAGATCATACCCTTTATTTAATATTATAATATAATGAATCTGTCATTGTCACATTTTGTTACCCGATATTGTCACTCTCATTCTTGAGTTAAAAGCTGATTACATTTCTCTTTTTTTCACAGACATCCCCAACCTTAGTGGAGTGCAGTTATCAAGGGCTCATCCATGCATCCATGCATCCATCCATTCACCAATCTTCCAGCTGTCGGCCATCCACCGAATGAATTTATCAAAGTCTCTAATGTGGCTGGGCAGTATGTGAAAACAAAAATCTCACACTGAGTTCAAACCTTCTGTTAAAATTGTATACATCTATAATGTATGATAATAATCTCCAAAACAAGTGCAATGTGTAACAATCTTTACTTTATAATCACACTCTGTACATAGCGACAAGAACAATATAATTTATTGTTTGTCAGTAGTAGTTTTTCACTAAGTGCTCCTATGGTATTCCAGCCATCAGAGGGATACATGTTCACCATCTCTTTGAAATTTCATGCTAAAATGCTAATGTTTTTGTGTAATTTCTACTTATCCTCTTAGAGAGCTTTGTTTGTTTGTTTGGTTCAAGAAATTTTGTTAGTCTTGATGATTTTGTTCAGCGTTGCCAGCTTCACTGTTGAGCTTTGTATTGTTCTCAGCAATCTCCTGTCCTGTGCAGAGTTCAGCTCAGAAAATGTCAGCTGATCAATAGATGCTGAAGAAAAAAAAACTGATGCAAATTGGTTGATTGATGATTGTTTTTTGTGTTGTAAGAATATTACACTTCCATATACTATAAATTTTCACTAGTCGTTGTGATTTCATTGTTGTTTAAATGCTTGTTAAAATAAAATAAATTAAATAAATTCATCATTAGGTTACTGAAGCAATTTAAATAGGTGATGGCTGCACCGTATCCTAACCATGTTACATAATATATTCTGTATAACCACAACGAGTTTACAACTGACAGTAGGGCTTTTTTTAAATTTAAGAGGAAAATGTACAATATATGGCACTAAGTGATATATCATCAGTAGTAGTAGGCTCTTTAGAAAACGTTGCACACAATGTAAACCGAATTATAATCTAATAAAAGACAAAAAAGTAAAGTAATAAAATAGCTTTAGGGGCTCTTCTAGTAACGCGAAGGCATCAATAACGTTCTGAAGTTTTTTGCTGCTTTCTTTTGCATATGCTTCGGGGATTTGCAATACAGTGCTAGTTATCTCCTAAAAAGAAACAATAAGGGGTGTATAAAGTATTCAACAGAAATTCAGTTTTCCTATCCTCCACTATGAAAAATAGGTGATATTTCTTCATCACAGAATATACAGCTATTGTGGTCAATGTTGAACCGGCTCCTTTCAAAGTGCTGTAATTCCCATCATGACGTTTGTCTAAGGAGTTCTTCTGAAGGATATAGCTATATCATTAAATACTTTGAAGGGAACCTCTGTTGCTTTTGGAAGTAAAGGTAAGTTTAAGAAATGAATGCGTAATTTCTTTAATTTAGGCTGTCAAAGGGTATGAGAATCTCAGCTCGTACTTAACTGCATTACATATAATAATAATAATAATAATAATAGCCTACGAGGTACTAACTCGAGGGAACGAGGTACTAACTCGAGGGAACGAGGTACTAACTCGAGGGAACGAGGTACTAACTCGAGGGAACGAGTTACTAACTCGAGGGAACGAGATACTAACTCGAGGGAACGAGATAATAAAAATGTTCTCCTAGGGGACGTGGGGGGCTCCGTAAACCACTGCTCTTCAGATAAAGTTATTTCTGAATACACTGTTTAATTTTAAACCTTTAGCAGACTCGCTGTTGGAGGGTTTTATAATAGGATAGGATAGCACTTTATTTATCCCCGAGGGGAAATTGCAGTTCCACAGCAGCACAGATTCTAACAAAAGAAGTCAGTACATAAAACAAGAATAGGACAGGGCATACAATTAATAAGATTATTACACGGCTGTGTTGAATACTCGATTCTGATTGGTCAATCACGGCGTTCTGCGGTCTGTTATTTCTTTAATACAGACCGTTGTTATGCATAACAGACCGTTGCTATGAGCGCAGCTCTGATGTCGGACTCTGGCGGACCGTTTTTGCGTCAAAATATTGATTTCTTCAGTAAGTAGCCGTGTAATAAGTGGGATAATGTACAGCTAGCGGGTCATTGCCCCTTCAGGGCGATGAGAGACCCCTCCGCTTCGCGTCGGGGTGCAGCATCGCCCTGTCGGGTTTATTTTGTTATTTTTTATTATTTATGTTTATTTCTGATTAATGACTAGAACAACTTGACACACAGAGCTGAGCTGCATCTCAAATTAATCTTCAGGTTCCCAGCTTTCAGATGATGTACACCACTTCTATGTGACATCTACTGTTGAACTGCCATCTCCCCCTAAAGACCCCTCTGTACCCCCCTAAAAAAGACTAAAACTGATCTATTGTGGGTCTCAGAGGGTTAATTCAGCGTTGTTCAAGCCAAGAGAGATTCTTATGAACACATCATGTTACATGGCTGTCAACACACACAGTCACAGATGAACTCAGCTGATTTCCAGTAAATGGAGAGGGGAGGAGCCACACTCACCATGTGATCCAGGCTCATGCGAACCAAGGCCTGTTGAAGGAGGCTGGGTCACGCGTCATCAACGCGTCATATCTTCAGGGGTCTGACGCATGCGCAGTAAAATCTGGTCTGCCCTCGCAGAAATTGAGCCAATCGCAACGCAGCTCCAGAGACCCATGTCTTTCCGTGCCCTAGCCTCCTTCCATCGGCCCTGATGAGAACAGGGAGGGAACCGTGAAAGTGAAAGTGTTCATTCTCAGTTCAGACTCCATGTCGAGTTAACGTCACAGAGGCGTGACATCTGAAGACTGAAGCAGGGTGAGTGTTAATCCAACATTTTATTATTTTACTGTCAAAGTGTCTGAGTCAGTTTTCTCCCTGTAGACTGTAGAGGAGAGAAATGTTAGAATGAACTCAACAGTTTGATTCTTCTGTGAACACAAAGTTATGATTGAATAATACTCATTAAACCTGCTGTAACCCAAGAAAACAAGCAGAGATTTAAAGACAACCGACCAGGTGGATGCTGGATGGTTTTATTATACTGTATACTTTGTGTGTGTGTGTGTGTGTGTGTGTGTGTGTTACTTCCTGTTTTCTCAGTCTTGTCTGTGACTCTTGCACAAACTTGTTTCTGTTAAATGTTCGGAGCTCACAGTCAGTGTTACTGATTTACCTCTCAGACTGACTTCAGATCAGAAGATGAGTGATTGTGTGGAGGAAGAGGAGGACAAAGCAGAGTCTATAGTCTCTGGCTGTCTGTCTATGAAGAGTGATCAGTCTAAAGGTGATATTCTGAACTTCAGTGATGGACCTGGACTCTCAGACACAAAGTAAGAGAACTGCTGCTAACTCTGACAATTCCATGTTTTCTGTTGATTTTGTGTTTGTATATTCAAATTTCTACCCAAATGTATTTGCCAACTAAAATTTAACAAACTTCATCGAATAAACTCTTCCTCTTCGTATCTGTGACAGCTGTCAGTCACCTAGAAAAGATGTCATCTAATCTAAGAAAACAGCAACAAACTTTTAACCCTCGTTATTGTTGACAGTAGCAGTAGTTTGTGTGTTTAGAGCTACCTTAATGACCTAAAAAAAGAGAATTTATCAACGCTTAGCTTCCTGACGGTTCTCCTGTCTGCTTCTCCAAACTGGGAGCACGCCGACCGCCATCTAAGTTACTGTAATGTCAATACACTGACTATAAGGATGTACAGTATATATACTGTAAATGTAGCAGTGTTATCATGCAGAAACCTACGTCCGGTCACATTGGAAAAAGTTTTTAGAAGAGCTTGGAGGGAAAACAGCATTTTGACGCTAAAACATACGTACGTAGTGTTCAGATTTGAATACATAAGGAACACCACTGGGAAGATACAGAATGATATAAAAACAAAATTATGCCATGCCAATGCCATGATTTTGTTGATTGTGTGTTTGTATATTAAATTTCTACTAAAATGCATTTACTAACTGAAGATTAACACACTTTTCGTGACAGAGAGAGAATTAATTTGTGCATTCTTCCTCTTCGTATCTGTGACAGCTGTCAGTCACCCAGAAAAACTGTAATCTAAGAGGATTAATACAAACTTTTAAACCAAATTATTGACAGTGGCAGTAGTTTGTGTGTTTAGAGCTACTAAAATGGCTTTGTCATCAGAGAATTTATCAAGGATTCATGTGATATGAATAAAAACATGAAAGATGTAATCTAATCTAAGAAAATGGCAACAAACGTTGAACCCTCGTTATTGTTGACAGGAGCAGTAGTTTCTGTGTTTAGAGCTACCTTAATGACCTAAAAAAGAGAATTTATCAAGGATTCAAGCAATATGAATAAAATTGTCTTGGCGTTTGCAGAGTTCAGTACAGACAGAGAGCAGAGTCTCCAGTACCCAGCTGTCTGTCTATGAAGAGTGACCGGTCCAAAGATGAACCTCCATACTTCAGTAATGAACCTGAACCCTCAGACACAAAGTAAGAGACTGTTTTTACTGTAAGCTGACCTGGAGGACGATGATGCATTGAGGATGAAGACAAAATGTTCTGCAAAAAGATTTATATTCCTGATGCAGAACTATTAGTGCAGATACTGTTTCAAACTAAGATGGATCTTAGTCTGGGTTTTATAACCACAAACTACTGATTGTATTTCTGTAACAAAACACCTGAGAACCTCCATTTCACAATTTACACTTAAAGAAAATATTAATATTTTTGCCCAAATGTTGAAGTCACTGTAAAGATTTAGATCCTCAAAATACTGGTTTGACTTCTCCTAAAATAAGCTGATATGACAGCTTTTTTGACGTGGGTTTGTATGTATAGTCCTGTGTTCTGGGAGGTAAAATTACTGATTTTGTGAATGGAGTCTGGTGGCTTTGAAGAGAACGATATAACAGCCTCAGTTCACCGTAAGAAAGGGCTGTCTGATGGCGAGGTAAAGCAGCTGTGGACGGGAGCTTTACCTCGCCATCAGACAGCCCTTTCTGACTGAAACCGTTATATCACTGTCTTCATAGTCACCAGACTATGTGTGACTTTCTGATCTGAACTAACATGGCGTCCAAAGCAGAACATCGCTTAGTTTCCTGCCGGTACTCCTGTCTGCTTCTTCAGCACACCGACCGCCATCTAAGTTACTGTGTGTGGCGTTAATACACTGACTATAAGGATGTATATAATTCAATCAGGAGAGACTCCATATCAAATGAACCATAATTTATTACATGGTGCATGATAAGTTGAATAGTGCAAAGTCTTTGGTGATTAGACTCCATCGTGACATAGTATATCAAAGGGGGTAGTGATGCTGTGTCATGCCCAAAACTGTATGTGATTATCATAAAGTGGGATTTTCTGTAAAGGGGAGACTCGTGAATACCCATAGAACCCATTTTCATTCACATATCTTCAGGTCAGAGCGTTCTTCCCGACAAGCTAGCATGACATGGTTGGTAATTCAAGTTCAAGTTCAAGACCTTTATTTGTCCCAGAGGGGCAATTGGTTTTGCAACAGTAGCAATAACAACAACAACATCTCATCACAATAAGACAATATACACATACATCCCCACATACTAAAACACTAAGAAAAGATGAAACCTTGAAGTACAAAAATGTTAAAAGAGTTACAATATTACCATATAAGTTAGTGAAAAGAATAAAGAACAGGCATGGGTGGAAGTGCTGATACTACCTATACTTTACAGAGTTGAGCAGTGAAATGAAACAATCGATTCCTTAGGTTTTCTAGTTTCATGTTACCAGTATCTTGAAAACTGAGCCTGCTACAGCCTCTGAAATAAAGAATAGCGGCCGTCAGATTGTTAAGAGGTTAATAAGACAGCCAGATAGGAAATTCAGCTAATTAGTGTTTATGAAAGCAGGAGAGTTGAAATAAAGGAACACTGTCATCACAGACTGAATGCTGAATTCAAACAGAAAAGTAACAACACTTTAACTGTTCCCTGTGACCATCTGAGCTTTGAGACAGTGTCGGCCAATCAACAAATCTTTTTAGTTATAAAGACATGTCTTCACAGGAAGAGGAGCGATGCTTCTGTGGAGGAGCCGCCGTCCTACTGTGCTTTGTGTCAGGACGTCCTGAAGGATCCAGTCTCTACCAGCTGTACCAGCTGTGGACACAGGTTCTGCAGACAGTGCATCACCTCATACTGGGACCAGAGTGCTTCATCAGGAGACTCCTCCTGTCCCCAGTGTGGAAATAGATCCAGAACAAGAGCTGGACTGCAGACAGCCAGTCAGACCAGCACTGTACAAAGTAAGACTATCTGTCTGATGACGTCTCCATGTCTGAAAACACTATTTGTTGTTTTAATACAGTGACATGTGTTGTGTCATACAGCACGGCCATTTAAGATCATTATAAATATCATTACATTTTAAGTCCACCTGAAATTTAACTGCATGTTTTTTTCTGCTCCAGCATTCATATGTGCTCTGTATCACTTGTCCTGTGCTCTCCTTTGAGAGAAAATCTGAACCCTTTGGTTTTATGATAGCACCCTTTGTGTTGGCGTTAATAATTTCTTGGCGCACATCAAGCACATCAGTAAGTCAGCAGCGTTGGCGGTGAAAGCAAACAAATCTGTCTACGCACCATTAAAGGGGACCTATTATGCTTTTGTGCTTTTTCCCTTTCCTTCAGTGTGTTATATAGTTTTTGTGCATGTAAACGGTAAAGTTACAAAGCTCAAAGTCCACTCCAAAGGGAGTTACCCTGATAATGTAGTAATGTGATGATATCACCAAGTAACACATTTGCATAACGGCTAGTTTGGAGCGGAGTCCAAAGACTTAACTTCATTTGACCAAACACAACAGTGGACCGACTGACCAAAAATAAGCATAACAGGTCCTCTTTAAATTCTCTTTTTGGGATTTTGAAGCCATAGCTAGCTTAGCTAGGAAAACTCAAGACTAGCCACCGCTATTGAGGTCGGCAAAATTAGAGGATAAGGCGCCGGGCCGTAGACGTATGTAGGCTATGACACATATTTTTTTTTTACTTAAGTGTTATTATATATTTTTTTATTCTGGTTGCTGAACCCTTTATTAACCAATCAGCATGCTGTTTGCTCTCAATCTGCATAGATAGAGACAGAGAACTATTAAACTGTGTAAAGCAGTAACATTACTGTTCTATCATAGACAGACTCATTAGCCCCTATCACACAGCCTGTTCAAGGCAGGACTGTTGCACCATTATTCTGCTTCGTTGTTCTGTATGAAAGGTACAGAGACGGAATGAGGGGACAGAGTTGCTCCGCCGCTGAGCCGGCAGCGGAGGTAGTCACAGAGCCGAGCCAACCTCTGTGTAATAATAAATATGTATATATATGTAAATTATAAATATAATATAAAAAATGTTATAATACATTGAATACTTGACTCCTTTCTTTAAAAGGATTGTATAAAGGTGATAAAGTTACGTCCATGAATATGAGATATGAGATCACAGTTAATTACAATTCCTCCCCGACATTGAGGAGTTTGGTTTATGGCGTTTTGCCGGTAACACTCGTTGACTTCTTGCTTCTTCGCAGAATATTTTGTTTGTATGCCCTCTTGCGTTTTGGAGAATACTGCAACGAACAACGCGTTGAACATAAATGCTGTGTAGGTCCGCGCGGCGGTGCGTCGCGCAAGTATAAACGAGGCTTAAAGCAGCAAGCTTTAGGTAGAAAGAAAAACAAGGATAGAATTGAAAAGCAAATATGATTAAAAAAGTTACTTTTATATTAAACAGTCACTATATCATATATATATATATATATATATATATATATATATATATATATATATATATGACAGTAGTGTATGAGGCAGGTTATGTGCCTCTGTGTCCTCCGGTGCTCCTAATGGCATCTGCAAGATTTCACCGACCGGAGGAAAACAACCAATCAGAGCCGAGCTAGACCCTGCCGTCTCTGAGCAGCTGTCAATATCTCGCAAACTCCAGTCAAACTAGCCAGCGCTGATCAAATATGAATCAATATTCTGTTACTGTAATGCCTATTTCTCTACTCAGATGTTTTCAGAAACATCTTGTAGTGTACTGTTTAGCTGTAAAATGAGAAAGGTTGTGACCCAGCCAACATGTTGAGATCAGTTGAGGAAATACCAAGCACCGCCCACCAGCCGGAGCAATCTTTCTCATTTTACAGCTAAACAGTACACTACAAGATGTTTCTGAAGAAATTTGAGGTGAGAAATAGGCATTACAGTAACAGAATATTGATTCATATTTGATCAGCGCTACTTAGTTTGATCGGAGTTCAGGAGTGATTGATAGTTGCCTCCGTTGAATGAACAGCCAATAGGAACTCTCTCTCTGAAATGACCTGTGATTGGTTAAAGTCTACTGTCACAGGCTAGATTTTTTAAAGCCTGAAAACAGAGCCATGAGGAGGTGCAGAAGTCTAGTTTTCTCTCAGAACACTTGAATTACAATATGCTGGAAGGTTATTATGGAATTATTGCCCACTGATGACAAAACATTCTGCCTACTGCAGGTTTAAAGGTCCAGTGTTTAGGATCTGGTGGTATCTAGCGTACCAACTGAAGCCTCTCCTGTGTTAGGGTTAGGGTACTTTTGTAGCTTCTAACTGAATCTCTGTGGTTTGGTTTAATTTCCCTCCTGTGCTCCTTTTTGTCTTTTCTGATATCCGCTTTATTTGACTGTTTACTGATTGCTTTATTCATATCAGAGCTGTGTTAACTTACTGCTGATGTAAACAAGCATTTCCTGTTGCTGTTGTTTGCTTCAAAAAGGAAACAACATGGCGGCCTGCTCATAAACTTTCTGTTATTCCCTCTAAACAATCTTCTTCTGAAACATTTTAAGCGAGATATAGGCTATGCCTCTGCTGAATCTCGTTTTATTTTAAAACTAGATCGCCTACAGTAGTTTGACAGCTTGACAGTTTTGTGAGCCGAAGCGTCGCCCTGGACGGGCTCATGTGCATAAAGGACTGTTCCCGCCTTTTCATTTTGAAAGAGCAACGGCCAATGAGGAAACTCCGACACTCTGCCGACCAATCGTGTAACTTCATTACTCATTCAGTGACAGACTTTTGCGGTTGTAGGGCTGGCCCTCTGCGGTCCAGCCAAAAAGACAAAAAGAGAGACAGCACGAGCGAGAGGGCGATCAGTAGAAGAGAGACAGAGAGACGTAGCGTGACGGTGTTGTGAATGAGAGAAAGAAATATTATTTTCTGATTGTTTCACAGCGTTAACGTTCTAAAGCAGAAATAAATAACCCTCAAATACTCAACATGATTTACTGTGGAGACGGACGCTCTTAGTTTAATTTTCCTCCTCTGCATTTCATCCATTACATCCAACGTGCATCAGTAAATGTATGCACCAGTAAATGTCGTAATGTAATATTTATTTTTTTTCTAGCATGTTTTTTAGATGAAACGGGCAGACACACTGAACTGCAGGCTGCAGAGTGTGTTTACCGCTGCAACCACCAACAACCCTCGTCACATGTCATGTTGCTTTTTCATAAGTCAGCGGACTAATTTGCTGAATCTTCACAGGTCTTTTGACCGTAGTGGAAACACAGACAGCAGTGGGCTGAAGGAACCTTTTAGTTCCTTAAAAGTAGTAGGACTAAAAAGTCCCAGGAAATTTTGGTGGAAACCCGGCTTTTGTTATTGGTGCTGTTCAACAAAAACAGGTCTACACAACGAGATATGAACATATTCTGCATTATTATTGTTATTATACCCCCGTGACAAAGTAGTCGGGAGTATATAGCACTCCGCGTGTCTGTCCCTCCTTCTGTCCGTCTGTCCGTCCGTCCGTCCGTTCTTCCTTCCGTTCGCTTGTCACACTTTCGTTTCCGGAGCAAGAACTCAGATACTATTTAACTTAGGAACTTCAAATTTGGTATGATGGTTGACAGTTTGGTCTAGTTGTGCCTTTTGGGTGTTAGAAATCCAGGCTGCCCAAAATTTTTAAAACTTGGGCCAAAAAATGGGATTTTTTCAACTTCAATTTCGTTTCCGGAGTAGAACTCAAAATCGATTTCACTTAGGAACTTCAAATTTGGTTTGATGGTTGACAGTTTGGTCTAGTTGTGCCTTTTGGGCACATCTGGGGTATGTGAGCCATGCTCACTTTTGCCTTGTTTGATCAGTGGATCAGTTTTAAATATTACAGTGAGGAAGGAACAGCCACAGTGAGCTGTTTAGATGAAGAGCTTCAGACGGGCAGAAGAGGCTCCGCCTCCTCTGCTGTCAATCAAACATCTACACTGACTGAGAGAAAAAGGAGCAGTTCTGATGCTTTTACAAAAACTGGACTGTTTAACATGTACTTCTTTTTTTATTTACTTTATATTGATCACTTTCATATTGGCAATGAAAATAATAAGCAGATAACATTTTCTTTATTTTGTCTCAAACTTTTTCCTTCTCTTTCAGCAGATAGGGTTCTGCAGGAGGTTTTAGATGAACATAAGATCAGTCTGAAGAAGAGATGTGAATGTGTGACTGAAGGAACTGATGAAACAGGAAGTGGAACCCTCCTCAACAGGATCTACACTGAGCTCTACATCACAGAGGGACAGAGTGAAGAGGTTAATACCCAACATGAGGTGTGGCAGCTTGAGACAGCTTCCAAGAAGAAGACCCTCCATGACACCCCAATCAAGTGCCACGACATCTTTAAAGCCTTACCTGACCAACAGGGACACATCAGAGTCGTTCTGACGAACGGCGTCGCTGGCGTTGGAAAAACCTTCTCAGTGCAGAAGTTCACTCTGGACTGGGTAGAGGGCTTGGAAAACCAAGATGTCAGTCTGGTGATTCTGCTTTCGTTCAGGGAGCTGAACTTGATCAGAGATGAGCAGTACAGTCTTCTCATGCTGCTCCATGTTTTCCATCCAACATTACAGAAGGTCACAGCAGAGAAGCTCGCTGTCTGTAAAGTTCTGTTCATCTTTGACGGCCTGGATGAAAGCAGACTTTCACTGGATTTCAAGAACAATGAGGTTGTGTCTGATGTCACCCAGAAGTCATCAGTCAACGTGCTGTTGACAAACCTCATCGAGGGGAATCTGCTTCCCTCAGCTCTGGTCTGGATAACTTCCCGACCTGCAGCAGCCAATCAGATCCCTCCTGCATGTGTTGACAGGGTAACAGAAGTACGAGGCTTCACTGACGCCCAGAAGGAGGAGTACTTCAGGAGGAGAGTCAGTGATGAAGAGCTCTCCAGCAGAATCATCTCACACATCAAGACATCCAGGAGCCTCCACATCATGTGTCTAATCCCAGTCTTCTGCTGGATCACTGCCACAGTTCTGGGCCACATGTTGACTACAGACCAGAGAGGAGAGCTGCCCAAGACCCTGACTGACCTGTACTCACACTTCCTGGTGGTTCAGATAAAGAGGAAGAAGCAGAAGTATGGTGAGGGACATGAGACGAGTCCACAGGATCTGACGGAGGCTGACAGGGAAGTTCTTCTGAAGCTGGGGAGGCTGGCGTTTGAACAGCTGGAGAAAGGAAACATCATGTTCTACCAAGAAGACCTGGAGCGGTGTGGTCTTGATGTCACAGAGACCTTGGTGTACTCAGGTGTTTGTACAGAGATCTTCAAAAGAGAGTGTGTGATCCTCCAGAAAACAGTCTACTGCTTTGTTCATTTGAGCATTCAGGAGTTTCTGGCTGCAGTCTACATATTCCACTGTTACACAAACAGCAACGCAGGGGTACTGGAGGACTTCCTGGGAAAACCATGTATTCATTCGTTCCTGGAGAGAGCCATGGCGAAATCCCTTGAAAGTAAAAATGGCCACCTGGACCTGTTTGTTCGCTTCCTTCATGGCCTCTCTCTGAAGTCCAACCACAAACTCTTAGGAGGCCTGCTGGATCGGGCAGACAACAGTCCAGAAATCATCCAGAGAATAATCAACAACCTGAAGGCGATGAACAGAGATCATGTCTCTCCTGACAGAAGTATCAACATCTTCCACTGTCTGACGGAGATGAACGACCAGTCAGTACATCAGGAGATCCAAGAGTTCCTGAAGTCAGAGAACAGATCAGAGAAGAAACTCTCTGATATCCACTGCTCAGCTCTGGCCTACATGCTGCAGATGTCAGAGGAGGTTCTGGATGAGTTGGACCTGAAGAAGTACAACACAACACCAGAGGGACGACTGAGACTGATGCCAGCTGTGAGGAACTGCAGAAAAGCTCTGTAAGTCCAGATGTGATTAACTTTATAGATCAGTGTAGATTAGTAGTTTAGTTCTTCAAATATACACACTATAAAATTATTCTTAAAATATAATATTCTTATAAGTGTTCCACGTGTTTATTACATAAATATGTCAGTTGTATTTTGTCACAGATGTTCTTGAGCTGTTTCAAATGTTGAGTGCAAAAAATGTTTCAGAATGTTGTGTTTCTAGCTGTCAAGTTAATGAACACATTTTTTTTATTTATTTCTAATATTTGTTACATTTTACAGTTTTTTCTTATTTATCTTTTTGGGTGATGGAGGCGACATGTGAACCTGGTAAAACAAATGCAAAAAACAAAAGATCAGCTGGCTGGTGGAGCGCTGGGTCTAACCGGTGTAACGGCAGCAACAGAATGTTTGCTGATTCGGCGGGGAGTCGGGGCGGTCCTGGGATCAGAGCCCTGGTGCTGGGTTTGCACTGGCTGAATTTGAGCTAACTGCTAACTGGGGGTACGTCTCCTGGAGCTGCCGCACACTCTACTCCCGGCGAGTTGATTTCTCGTTTCTGCTTCTTCTAATTTAATCCAGACAGTACAGTGTCCGTTCAGAGTATGTCTGTTCAGAACGGGCCGAATGCTTGACTTGTGGTGTTGCTGCTTGCAGCTTTCTCGAGAACCGCTCGTACAAACAACTTCACACTCGACATTGTGCTTCCTTGGGTCTTGAGTAATACACCTACCGTGACATAGTTGCGTCACACACCAAAATCACGGCTACTCACGGTTAGGAACACCGGTGAAATAAACTTAGTTTCACAGGAAATAACAGACATCAGTAGCTGTTACTCGCAGTCAGAAACATTGGTGAAATACACTTAGCGGAGGTAATTTCCAAAGAGGTGTATTAGTTGCTTGCTTTGAAATAACCACCACGGTTATAAAGTAGAGCATGGATTTAATTATCGGAGGTATTTTCCTGGATGTAACGTTATTAGTGTTATTTGTTAGTATCAAGTCTGACACCGCAGAAATACCGTCTTACTCACGGGGGAAAAACACACACAGGTCACAGCTTACCCACGATCAGACTGGTGAAATACAATAGAAGAATTTGGTTGTAAAGTGAACTGCAGTTAATGAGCCGTGGTCTGCCCGCTGTGGACGACATGCTGGACTCAGTCTGCAGAGCCCTGAAGCCCCCCCGCTGCTTCACAGAGCGCTGGTCGCTCGTTTATTCAAAGTTTAATAATATTGAATGTGTCGCACGTCCAAATTGCACCAAATTTGACAATGCACGTCCTTGGGTCCCCATCGATACACCCACCAAGTGTGAAGTCGATTGGATTAGCGGTTCTCAAGATATGCGAACGACACACTGACAGACAGAAACATAGACAGACAGCTTTATAGTTGGATAAACAAACTATCAAAACGCAGACAGACCCTGGAATTTATTATTGATGAGCCCTCAGTGCAGCTCTACTTCTTGGTCCTCTCATGTTGGACTGAGGGCAGACTGGATGCTACATTGACTCACTATCACCTCTCGAGGTACAAATAGGCTAGAACTACAAGAAAGTCAGGGCCGGACCTTGCTGGTTGGCAGTAGATATCTCTGCAGCACAAAACATTTATGTTTTTGGCATATAGTCAAAACTGTTACTTTTTCACATTCTTTCATCCTGCATGTTGCACCTTTAAAGAACCTGGACCAAAAAAAAAACAGCCACTGTGGCCACAAATGACAATTATGGGGTAATGTTGAATGCTATGCTAACAGTGATTTGGTAGCACAAGTGGAGAATATTTATCAAGTCAGTGAACTCATTCAGTAATGTCAGTTGCACAACAACATCAATCTAAAATTTTAACATTAGCATTAGCTTGGGTTGTGCCGGTGTAAAGTATTTCAAACCCGTTTGATATTAAGCCAAAAACCGGACCGGACTGGTATACCGAATTTTACCACTAGGTTTCACACTTGACTCAGCAGCAGCAGAGAGCCCATGAATGAGAGTGGAGCGACTCCAGTCTACTTGGTGGCAGTAATGCACCTCTAAGCTGGTTTGCCAATCGCCAATAAACACTAAAGAAGATAAGAAAAGATAAGATAAGATGAACCTTTATTAATCCCCTTGGGGAAATTCAGGTGTCAAAGCAGCAAGGCAAAAGCCAGGTACAGGTATACAAGAATTATAAAAACAATAAACAATAAATAGAAGTACAGAATATACAGAATATATATGGTGAGTAAGTATGGTATTTATCGTCCGTCAATAAAAAATTTACTGTACAATAAATAGATGTATATGTACAGTTTTGGTTTAAAGTGCATCAGTGGATAAGAAGAGGTGGTTGTTGTTGATAGTGCAGATAGACCAGATAGCCCAGATAGTGTGTGTTTGGAGTTTAAAGTCCTCGCAGTTCTCGTGTGGGGGGTCAGCCTTGGTTGTGGACCCTGATGGCTACCAGTAAGAAGGACTGACCCAGGCGCTTTGTGTTGTGCCGAGGGGGATCAGTGTGTGACTGAAGGTGCTCCTCATCATGGCTAGCTCTTCATAGATGGGGTGGGAGGGGTTCTCCAGGATGGCGTCCAGCTTCCTCCTCATCCTCCCCTCTGCCAACACCTCCTGAATTCAAGTTGTGTTCCATAATCTTGTTTTGAAATCTTTCCTTTTATTGTGTTACTCACAGAAGGAAACTCAGGTGTTTCTCTCTCTTGTTGGTGTAGAGAAGAGTAGTAACAGAAATTACACAGCTTCCACCAATAACAGCGGTCTGATGAATATATAACAGCAGAATTGTAGAATTCAGACTTTTTAAGAGATCTTATACACACCAAAGATCAATGTTATGTTTTTAATGAAGATACACTGATAACATCTTTCTGATGACATTATGTTGAAAATAATGCAACCTTATTGGTTCGTCAATTGTGTTTGTGAGCTGAATACGTTTGATGCTCATAAAGAGTGTTAATGACAAAATGCCATTTATGGATGTGAACCTGACAGCAGCAGGTAGCTAACAAAGAGAGGTCAACTTTCTCAACTGTATTATTATTACTTATTCACTGACATTTAAAAATGCTTTTCTAATCAAGAAGGCCTCATGCAAACTTTGTGGAGACAGACCTGGGATCAGATCACACTGATAGATTGAACATTAGGGACATAAGCCTCAATGTAACTACATTTTCTCTCTCTCCATCTGCAAGATTAATGATAAACAAATATTAAAAGTCTGCAGGTTTGAGAGAGAGTGATGAGAATTATTGTTTCATGTCAAACAGTGAGATAAGATTAGCTGAACCACTGATGTGAGGAGCAAATGTTAATCAAAGAAGTATATATCAAACTGTTTAGTCATCAAATGCATGAAGTAAATATAAACTTTCCTCTTTCATAATAACATATTTTGTAATTTTTGTGTCATGACAGACTTTCTGAATGTGAACTCTCAGATACTCACTGTGAAGTTGTGGCCTCAGCTCTGAAGTCCAACCCCTCCCATCTGAGAGAGCTGAACCTGAGTAAAAACCACAACATGCAGGATTCAGGAGTGAAGCTGCTTTCTGCTGGACTGGAGAGTCCAAACTGTAGACTGGAGACTCTGAGGTCAGTTCACTGACTGTAGTTTATGTAGTTTGTAAACACTCTCTATGCACTGGCTCTGCTCCAGATGGCTCTAGAGAGGGATATTCCTGTTTTCGGGTCAGCTACCGTAGCTCTCCAATACGCTTGGCACACAGGAGAGGCTTCAGTTGGTCGCAATCTCCTCACGTCACCGCTAGATACCGCCAGATCCTACAGACTGGACCTTTAACCACAGACCTTATTTCAGGCATCTAACTAAAAACACATTCAAAAACCCATTGACTTCCAGACGAGGGAACAGGAAGTGCTAAAATGCTAACTCATTTCTGGGTTTTAGGACTCATTCCTGTAGCACTCTATTTGAACATGTCTAAAGGTGCAGCACTCTTCAACAAACACGTATTGCACCAACTTAAAGGCACGTAAGTGATGATTATGAACGACCCCATCAAATTAGAGGTTTCTATGGTTCTAAGTTATTCCCACATTCTTTTTGACAGCAGATCTAACTGTGCTCTGTTTTCATGTCAGCATTGTCTAATTATTTGAAGCCGCAGACATTTAGATTGCAACAACAACCAAATAAATATTCTGCATCAGAAACCTCTTTGCAGGTTCATATTTTTTTCAAGTCTATCTGAATACAATACTCACATGTTCATATGTACATTCAAACAGTTATTGATGTCTGTCATCATTCCTTCTGTCTGTGAAGCAATCCCCGTATAACCTGAGTGTTACGAGATGAGGACAAAATCCACCGCTTTGTTCTGTATAAAATGACCTGTAAAGTTGATCTTAAACTAATCGGTTATATGTATTAGGACAGGGTGACTTGGAGAAAATCAAATATCACAATATTTTTGACCAAATACTTCGATATTGATATTGCGACGATATTGTAGGATTTACCATTGGTACTTTCACAAAATATTTACACAATGAGATTTTTGATAAATAATCATCAGTAATGTGGATCTCATGACAAAGTGTAAATGACAAATAATAGATCAGCTAGAACAGTCTGGTAAGTTCAGAAAATGACATTACTTTACTGTAATGTAACCTTTAAAACCAGGAAAAGACGACACTTATGCCATATCACGATATCACGATATCAAAAATCTAAGATGATATCTCGTCTCATATCATGATATCGATATAATATGGATATATTGCCCAGCCTTAGTATGTATCCAGCAAGTATGTTGTGTTTGACAGTTTCCTTGTTGAGCTGCAGGAGGAATAGTAACACAAAGAGGGAATTTGGTACCAAACAGTCTGTAACTATGGTAAACACTAGGGGTGGGAAAAATAATCGATTCACCTATGTGTCGCGATTTTTTTTTTACAATTTTGAAATTGATTTTTTAATGCCAGAATCGATATATTTGCTCCCTTTGAGTCTATGCGGAGGTAGAAGTAAGATACCGTTTTTATTGATGTAGTGTGATTGACGTGACGTCATATCCGTTCGAACCAAAAAAAAAACAGCCGACCTCCGCGAGCTGAAACGAGAAAGTAGAAAACGGCGGAGGGTCCGCGTGGATACGACCTGCACCCTCACATGCTAAATCCAAAGTGGTAAACACTACACATCCAGTAAAGTATGGAAACACTTTGGGTTTCACACATTACAGGAAAAGCAGAGCTAGACATCATGGCTAAAGCTGCATGCTAACTCTGTCATGGACAGGAAACTTTATCGTATCGCGGTAACGTTATCGTCAAGACATCCGTCACTCTCATCTCCGTGGTCAAATAGGGCGACGCTACAACTGTAGAGCACCCATATACTGAAATTTATGTTAAATGCATTTAAACGGCCCAGATGGAGCTGACCATGGATGTCTAAAGAGAACGGAGCTGACGGGAGAGCTAGGGACGACCTTGGAGAATTTAGAGGAAGTATACACGTGGGACCACGTCCGGTTTTCAAAATAAGGTGTTAACAATGGGAACTGTAAATACAAAATACATATATGGAAATAATATGGACTGATTATATTCACCAGAAGTACAAAACATTACATGTCACTTATAAATTAAAAAGAAGATACCACTAATTTGTGAGGGAAATGTCTTTATTCGTTGCTGGAAAAAAATGTAATAAATACTCCCCGACAATGACATGTTTGACTTCAGGTCATCTCTGACTACATACATGCTGAAAATCAAACATTTTTACTGGATTACTTTAGATATTTTCCAAAGTAAAAGTCCCTAGAGGTGTATGATTCAACTTTTTCCCATGGTCTAGTGTTAAAAAAGTTATCAAAAATCCCAATAAATCACAAAATTGAATCACAATACTTGAAGAATAGCAATATTTAAAAATCACAATACATATCGAATCGTGATAGTATTGAATCGGGAGATAGTTGAATCGTCCCAGCCCTAGTAAACACCCACTTGATTTGTCGGACTCAGACTGCTGAATCTTCATATTAGTTTCAGTTGAACTTATGAAGTAATTTCTTACAGTGTAGTTGTGTTATGAAGGGACCACTTCACAGGAGGAATGATTACTGCCACCAATAACTCTTTTAATGTACATATGACATGTGGCTATTGTTTTAAGACAGTTGAACAAATGTGGACCTTTCCTGTAAATGACATAAACCTACTAAGCTCCCAGATACAGTAAGAAGAAGGCCATGTAATAAATGAAGTAATGAAGTCCAACAAGTCTGATTTAATATTGATCCTCTAATTCCAGACTTGACAGAGATCAGCAGCATGTTATTGATGTGTGTTGACATGAATAGGTGTATGAATGTTGTGGTGACATTTGGATGATGTCTGTAGAAGGCTGACATTATGATGATCCACAATAACACAATGACAAAGTCACTCTACTCATTTTAGGGAAGAGCTCAACACATCTGATTGGATAATAAAGTGATTTTTATCTTCATCATTTATTCTTTATTCAGTTTGTGGGGCTGCAGTTTGTCAGAGATCAGCTGTGCTTCTCTGGTCTCAGCTCTGAAGTCCAACCCCTCCCATCTGAGAGAGCTGGATCTGGATAACAACAACCTGCAGGATTCAGGAGTGAAGCTGCTGTGTGGTTTTCTGGGGAGTCCACACTGTAGACTGAAGTCTCTGGGGTCAGACACCATTTTTTACTTCTGTACTGAGATTTATATGATGTGAAAATTGTGGTGAAACTAAACTGCAGACATAAGGCTGATATTATACTGATCCACACTTAGGGCCCTACAGTATCTTACACCCAGCGCAAAGCTGCGCACAGCACAGTTTCAGACCGATGCAGTTGTCATTTTTATGCCCAGCGCCCACCTTGTGTAAGTAGCAAATGTACTTTTGCTGATTTTTTTGTTGCCTGATTTTCTTCCCTTTCTCCCAAAATCCATCCTGATATATTTCACATATTTGGAAACTTTGAGATCTTGAGTCGAATCTTGAATAATTTCTGTGGGTTTTCATTTGTGTTTGGCTGCTCAACATGAGTTTGTATGGATCAGGGGTGTCAAACTCAATCACAGAGAGGGCCAAAATTAAAAACTGGGACTACGTCGAGGGCCAAACAGGGTCAACATTTTTTAAACAGGATAGACCGGATATTGGATAAAGTGCAAAAAGAAAACATATTTAGGTAGGCTACATTCTTCTTTTATGCACATGTACCATAGCCAGATGTTGGGCATCTTTTCTTGGCTGCCAGTTCATTAATGTTTGGCGTTAGGTTCTGTGCTGTGGAACCCCTCAAGATGGAGTGAAGGTGTGCATCAGTGAGAAGACTCCTGTGTGGGTTTTTGTTCATCTTCATTACAGAGTAAAGCTGCTCACACAGGTACTGTATGTGCTTCCAAACATGCAGAGCATTTGAGCAGCATGTAGGCGGAGTTGAGGCATCGTTTCGGGGATGAAGCTTGGAAACTGTGCAGCGCCCACAGAGTCATACTTTGCATTGAGTGTGTCATTACACTGGAGGTCTATCAGCCACATTTGGATGTTCACAGGTGCTCTTTCCACGTTAACTGAAAACGGATTGCTGAGCAGTTCAAATTAAAATTTCTGAGCTGCAAAGTCGGCAAATCGCAGAAGGAACTCTGTGCCAAGTGCGCCATTTATCAGCAAAATGCGCAGTCGGGAACACAGCGGTGGAGACCTGGTTTGTCAGTGTTTGGCAACACGGAAAGTGACCCAAGTTTCCTCGCTGCATCTGAGTCTCCCACAGGCGCAGCTTGGCTTGGAAAGCTCTCAATGCATCATACATGTCTGTGATCACACGTCCCCGTCCCTGAAGCTGGAGGTTTAGCGCAGTGAGATGCTTCATTATGTCGCACAAAAAGGCCAGCTCACATCGCCACTTTTCGTCCCGGAGGTCTATGGTGTCTTTTCCCTTTGCTTTCCAAAAACTGACAGATTTCCCCATGCAACTCAAAAAATCCATTCAGCACTTTCCCTTGACTTAGCCATCGCACCTCTGATAGGGCACATCGCCATGTTCAGAATATATCTCCTCAAGAAAAGACTTTTGGTGGTGATTTAAGCCTTTAGCTCTTATAAAGTTAACTGTCTGTGTTACGGTGCTTATTACATGTTCCATTTTGAGAGATTTACCACACAGCGTTTCCTGGTGTGTGATGCAGTGATACACTGTCAGCTCACCTGCACATTTCTCCCGCTGCATCTTCTCCAGTATCCTCCCCACTAATCCGTTCTTTTCACCGCACATCGCAGGCGCTCCATCTGTCGTCAGTCCCGTCAGTTTATCCCAGAGCAGTTTCATTTCATTCACATATTTAGATACTTCCTCAAATATGTCTTTTCCCCTGGTTGTGCCATGCATTGATTTAATTCCTAAAAGTTCCTCTGTAACGCATAAACTGGAGTCCACTCAACGGAAGATGATGACAGCTGTGCAGTGCAGTATCAGTCACGTCAGCTCTTCCTGGGGACTTGGGTGTGCGTCCTATATACCGACGGGCCAGTTATGATAGACATATGATATTTTCTCGCGGCCGGAAGTGACCCGCGGGCCTTGAGTTTGACATGTGTGCTGTAGACTGAAGACTCGGGGGTCAGTTCACTGACTCTGTTACTATTGTAGATCTTATAGGTTTAATTAACAATAGAACCTAATTTCTGTCAAACATAACTTATATCCATAAAGTTGTTAATGCTTTTTTCTTCATATTTTCATGTTTCTTGAACTAAATTTAGTCTGCAGTCACAAAAGACTTGAGTTTCTTAAAGAAACTGTAGAAAATGTCCACTGTTAGTTGTTAAAGTAAATTAATGTTTATCATTTTTGGTAAATGGTCACATCTGGATACAGAAGATCTTCTGAACTAATATTGGTTTTACATTGATCAAGTTCACTTCATGAAGTAGAAATATTTCTCTGGTTTCTGTTAATTTCAACATATTCCATAAATAATGTCTGATCATTGATATTGATCATTCAGAACACACACACACACACACACACACAACAAATGCAGCTGTTTAAAGGATCAATAGTATTGATCCTCTAATTCCAGACTTGACAGAGATCAGCAGCATGTTACTGATGTTTGTTGACATGAATAGATGTATGAATGTTGTGGTGACATTTGGATGATGTCTGCAGAAAGCTGACATTATGATGATCCACAATAACACAATGACAAAATCACTCTACTCATTTTAGGGAAAAGATCATTGATTAGGACATAGTAATGTTGAGCTACACATTTAAAACCTGAACACATCTGATTGGATTATAAAGTGATTTTAACCTTCATCATTTATTCTTTATTCAGATTGAGGGACTGCAGTTTGTCAAAGATCAGCTGTGCTTCTCTGGTCTCAGCTCTGAAGTCCAACCCCTCCCATCTGAGACACCTGCAGCTGAGTAAAAACGAGCTGAAGGATTCAGGAGTGAAGCTCCTGTGTGGTTTTCTGGAGAGTCCACACTGTAGACTGGAGACTCTGAGGTCAGTTCACTGACTCTCTGTTACTATTATAGATCTTATAGGTTTAATTAACAATTGAACCCTATTTATGTACAAACAAAACTTACATCCATAAAGCTATTAATGTCCTTTTCTTCATATTTTCATGTTTCTTGAACTAAATTTAGTCTGCAGTCACAAAAGACTTGTGTTTCTTAAAGAAACTGTAGAAAATGTCCACTGTTAGTTGTTAAAGTAAATGAATGTTTATCATTTTTGGGAAATGGTCACATCTGGATACAGAAGATCTTCTGAACTAATATTGGTTTTATATTGATCAAGTTTAGTTAATGAAGTAGAAATATTTTTCTGGTTTCTGTTAATTCAACGTATTCCATAAATAATGTCTGATCATTGATATTGATCACTCAGAACACACACACACACACACACACACACACACACACACACACCAAATGCATTTGTTTAAAGGATCAATATAGTATTGATCCTCTAATTCCAGACTTGACTGATATCAGCAGCATGTTATTGATGTGTGTTGACATGAATAGGTGTATGAATGTTGTGGTGACATTTGGATGATGTCTGTAGAAGGCTGACATTATGATGATCCACAATAACACAATGACAAAGTCACTCTACTCATTTTAGGGAAGAGCTCATTGATTAGGACATAGTAATGTTGAGCTACACATTTAAAACCTGAACACATCTGATTGGATTATAAAGTGATTTTTATCTTCATCATTTATTCTTTATTCAGATTGTGGATCTGCAGTTTGTCAGAGATCAGCTGTGCTTCTCTGGTCTCAGCTCTGAAGTCCAACCCCTCCCATCTGAGAGAGCTGGATCTGAGCCTCAACGAGCTGCAGGATTCAGGAGTGAAGCAGCTGTGTGGTTTTCTGGAGAGTCCACACTGTAGACTGGAGACTCTGAGGTCAGACACCATTCTTTACTTCTGTACTGAGATTAATATGATGTGAAAGATTCGGTGTCACTAAACTGCAGACCTAAGGCTGATATTATACTGATCCACACTGAGTATCTTAATGCTAAAGTACATTTTCCTCTTCAGTGGTTTAGTCCATTGACTGTGGCAGAGCAATATTGAGCTACACATTTAAAACCTTAATATATCACAACACCTGACATTCATCATGTTTTTTTAAAGAAATTATATAAAAAAAATACATAAATATAAGAATGAATAAATAATCTCTATTTCAGTTATTAGACAAAAACAAATAGTTTGAACTGAAGATGCTTTGATTTCATGACTCCACTATTCCTAAAATATATATTGTAGATGTCTTATCTTATATATCTTTTGTTCACATTTCCCCAAAATTCATCCTGACATATGTGACATCTTTGGAAACTTTGAGATCTTGAGTCGAATCTTTAATCAGTTTCTGTGGGTTTTTATTTGTGTTTGGCTGCACAACATGAGTTTGTATAGATGGATCCACTGGTGGAGCTGTCAGAGTTTAAGAGATGAAGTCACTACGTCTTTATTGAAGTAGCAGCACGATGTCATTAATATTAATGAGAGCTCTGTTTCACTTTTTGTTTTTTTTTACAGTTTTTAACCTGCATCCTGTTGACTTCAGATGTTTGGAGTTTACATTTTCTAAACTTCTACGTTCTAAACCTTCTTCAGCTCTGAACAGATTATTAAACATGGAATGATTTCAAGCAGGAACGTTGTTTTCTAAACTTACATCATTTATTCTTTATTCAGGTTGTGGAGCTGCAGGTTGTCAGAGATCAGCTGTGAGTCTCTGGCCTCAGCTCTAAAGTCCAACCCCTCCCATCTGAGAGAGCTGGATCTGAGGAACAACAAGCTGCAGGATTCAGGAGTGAAGCTGCTGTGTGGTTTTCTGGAGAGTCCACACTGTAGACTGGAGAGTCTGGGGTCAGTTCACTGACTCTCTGTTACTATTATAGATCTTATAGGTTTAAGTAAAAATTGAACCTAATTTATGTACAAACATAACTTAAATCCATAAAGTTGTTAACATCCTTTTCTTCATATTTTCATGTTTCTTGAACTAAATTTAGTCTGCAGTCACAAAAGACTTGTGTTTCTTAAAGAAACTGTAGAAAATGTCCACTGTTAGTTCTTAAAGGGACTATTTGTAACTTATCACGCGCATAAATCTTAACGGGTCGGTATCCCATGCGCGCTCGCGTGTGGGTACGCGAGCGCGCAGCAGCTCTGCTCCTCCTGTTTGCACACCGCGCTCGTTCTCGCACGCTCGGCTCGCTCCACCTCCACGTGAACGCGCGCACACTACACACTGCAGAAGAGTTAGTTTAGCTCTGAGAATATCTGGTGAATGGACGTGAGTGGACGTTTTTGCAGAAATAACTGCTGCAGCTCCTCCAGACCAACAGAGGTTTCCCGTGTCTTGTGAAGTGACGGGGCTCCGCAGCGAGTTATGTTATCGTCCCGACTGGGTGTCGCGCTCCCCCCCCCCCCCCCCGTTCCCTCCATTCCCTCCGGATCGGGAGGAAAAGCCAACACTAGGATCAGCATTGATTCATGAAGAGACCTTCCTCTGGTCAGCTAACATTACTGCCAAGCAGGTGAAATATAGAGTGATATTGTGTGTTAGCTGACGTGTGTCGCCTCACTGTTTAGGCTGGTGCTCGTTCATGTCAATGTAGCGCGAGCCGAAAGCACGAGCGTGAGCAACAGGACGCTGACTTTCGTTGACATTGCGGCCACAGGTGTCGCTGTGAACAAGCAATTTCTGATTCTTACATATAGCCCCTTTAAAGTAAATTAATGTTTGTCATTTTTTGTAAATGGTCACATCTGGATACAGAAGATCTTCTGAACTAATATTGGTTTTACATTGATCAAGTTTACTTCATGAAGTCAAACTTTTTTTGGGGGTTTCTGATCGTTTCAACGTATTCCACAAATAATGTCTGATCATTGATATTGATCCTTCTGAACACACACATAGATGAACACAGAGATCAGCAGCATGTTATTGATGTGTGTTGACATTAATAGGTGTATGAATGTTGTGGTGACATTTGGATGATGTCTGTAGAAGGCTGACATTATGATGATCCACAATAACACAATGACAAAGTCACTCTACTCATTTTAGGGAAGAGCTCATTGATTAGGACATAGTAATGTTGAGCTACACATTTAAAACCTGAACACATCTGATTGTATTTTAAAGTGATTTTTATCTTCATCATTTATTCTTTATTCAGATTGAGGAACTGCAGTTTGTCAGAGATCAGCTGTGCTTCTCTGGCCTCAGCTCTGAAGTCCAACTCCTCCCATCTGAGAAAGCTGGATCTGAGTGAAAACAAGCTGCAGGATTCAGATGTGAAGCTGCTGTCTGATCTTGTGGAGAGTCCAAACTGTAGACTGGAGACTCTGAGGTCAGTAGACAGTCGGAGTCGGTCCATGCTGGTTTAAACAGTATTGTTGTGATGTGTTTCTTCAGTTAAGCTGTGAGAGGAGAACGGTGACACACAGAGAGAGAGAACAGTCAGCCAATCAGATCAGCCAGAAGCTTGTTGTGATCATGTGTTAGAGTCGATGTGAAGAAGAATTTTAGTTGTGTTCATGTCTCCAGGAAATAAAGCTGGATTACAGCTGACAGCATCACATAGAACATAGAACATAGAACCATCGTTACATTTAGTAACCATGATGTGGTCTTTATACAGACCAGAACCTCTGCTGAAGTCCAGTAATCATTTGTAATTAAAATGTCACTGAGACACTGTTTTTGAACATCTTTGAACCCTAACAGCAGTAAAATCCATCATTAAAGTGAGCAGTGAATATCTCTCTGATTCTGCAGTAATGATGCGTTCAGGACTCTCAGCAGTTTATTTCTACTGTGTACTTCAGTGAAATCTACAGACTTGATGCCCAAAGTCTCTGCAGGTCTGTGAGTGCTGAGCTCAGTGTGTTCACTCCAATACGTTAACATGAGAGCTGAAAGGAAGCTGGTTACGCTACACAGACTGAAGTCCCTGCTGCTCTTTATACTGGATGTTTTATTTTACCTTTATTTAACCAGATAAGTCAATTTAGAACCAATTCTCATTTACAATGACGACCTGGCCAGCGACAGAAGGCAAGGCCATACAAGATATTAGATTAGAGAACATAAGTATGATAAGTGCAATAAAACATTAGACAAAATTAAAACATCACAATATATACAGTATATACAACAATAGATATACAGTATATGTGCTGTGTTCCAGAGAGGCAAATTCAGAAGCAGGTGCAGTGATCAGAAACCATCTCTTGTAATGAGTTATTAAAGGAGGGTAACAGGATGAGGGTTTGGAGTTTTAGCGTCTTTTGTAACTCGTTCCAGTCACTAGGAGCAGCAAACTGGAATGAGTGACGACCAAAGGAGGTGCAGAGTTTAGGAACGACCATACATAATGAATTTGCGAGAGCATAAATTGTGGTTACTGTTGGGGATATTGAGTAGTGAGCGGAGATATGGAAGTTGGTTCTGCCAATGATAGTTTTATAAATGAACTGTGTGCTGTATCACTGACTGACAGCTGATGAAGGGATTCTCTGTAAACACTGATTCATGACTTCTGTTCTCTTCTTCTCTCATCAGCTGGATGTCATCTCTGTCAGACTCTGCGTGATCAGAAAAGTGGATGTGTTGAGAGGATCAGCTGTGTCCTGATGATCCACAGAGGTTCATCACCTGGACCTGGATCTTATTTTGTCTTTTTTTTATTCATTCATATATTCTGAACCCAAAATGCCTCTGCAGAATAGTTTAGTTTATGACAACATAACTGTAGATTAACACATTTAAAAAGATCTTTCTGCTTTGCTTTGTGTTGCAGCTCCACTCTGTGTAACGATGGAGTTTTGCTGTTTATTTCCACATATTTCTGAATAACATTGTAAGTTAATAAAGTTACCCTATTAAAACCAAGCCCTCAGGAAGAGCGCCGGGCCTTGATGCCCATTTACAAAGTGGCCAAACGGCGGTATTACAACTTCTGTGTCCGTCACGTGATGCCATTGGGCCAAAAAGACTTTTTCCCATAGACTTACATTGGGAAAGAGACGTCTGTAACTCAGCAGATAGTTTATTTTGAGGTGAATCAACTTCCCAGTAGGAACACTGGAATAGCCCTAATTTAAATCATTAGGTCCTAAAAGTTGTAAAATGCACTAATAGCTGAATCCAGAGTTATTTCCCTTCCTCTGTTCATGTGAATGAGACCCAGACCGAGGCTGGAGCGAGGGCTGAGAGGAGGAGTTAAAGGAAACACTACTGCGCCTGTTCTATGGGCCCAATGGATGAGGAAGATCACCGGATGATCCGGGTACTTTATCACTTGGCAGTCGAGCCATTTTGGCTTCATGCTCCGCTGAGCAACTCTCATAGGAATGAACGGGAGCCTCCGACACTGTATCCAGTTCTCTTTATACATCCATGATTAAAACCAATAGCAGCCATTTCTCATATTATAAAAGATAAATATTTGCTTGTAACAAACAGAAAGATTAGATAAAATATGAATTCAGTCAAGGCTTCACTTAAGTTTCTCAACTGACTACAAACAGTCTATTATTTTGGTGGAAAGTCATTACCTTAATATTTTATATAATGTTTGATGTAAAATAAACAAACAGAACTGATTAACATGCATACTCTTGATTTTATATTCACTAATCATGTACACACTGGAAAATTCCAGTGTTATGTGTGAGTCTGCTAGTTTTCACGTTTCATGCATGGGCGGCGCCAGGGAGGTGCTTGGTGGTGCTCTAGCTACCCCTGGGATAGCCATAGCACCCCTTCAGCACCCCCAAGAAATTTCTGTGGTTAATATATTTGTTTTATGTGTGAATAGTCTTATTTATAATTTGAACCATTAGTAAATAAACACATTTTTAAAAAGTTTATTTTTAGGCTAAAAACACAAAGCCAAACAGGTGATCTGTTTCGCCCAATGGGCGCAGCGCGCTTAGAACTTCTGACCTTACGTCGGCTTACTGGTAAACAGACCGCAAAATTTGAGCTAGCTAGCATTAGCATAGTGAATTTGTCAAAATGGATTGTTTTTTGCTCCCTAAACGTCCACGTGTGGAACCTGGAAACGATAAAGACTGTGAAGGTGCTGACACACCACTCGTGGACACAGACCAGGACCAAGAAAATCCTGAGGATGGCAATGAGGAAGGGGACCTGCCCACGGTAGCTACTGAGGATGCAAGCATTGCTAAAGATATTAGCAACCATCCCCAAGAGGGCCCAAGAAGGCCAATTCTACAAAAATACCCTGCACGGCCGTTTGGGAACCAGCAGAGAAGTTTTAAAAAAAGCTGGATGGACCAATATCCGTGGCTGGAATACAGCGCGGCTAAAGACGCAGCATTTTGTTTTACATGTCGTCATTTTTTGAAGCGAGGGCACGGATTTCATCTGGAGCCTGCATTTACCAGCAACGGATTTCATCTCTGCAGAGTCATCATGAAAGTTTGGGGCACACATTTTCTATGGAGACGTGGAGTGAATTTAAACAACAACAGACAAGCGGCTCAAAAATAGCAAACATGCTTGATAAGGGACATTCTGCACTGGTAATGGAGAACAGAAAATACATGAAGGCTGTGGTGGAGAGCCTACGCTGTACAGCCTGCCAGGGGATCGCACAGCGAGGCCACAGCGAGGGTGAGGAGTCATCGAACAGGGGAAACTTTCGTGAGCTGCTGCATGTCATTGCCAAGTTTGATGCAACAGTGGACAAGAAGTTAGCCAGCAACCCATCAACTGCCAAATACACTCACCATGACATACAAAATGAGATATTTACTGTGATGGCTGATATGATACGAAAGGAGATAAGTGATGATGTGAGAGATGCAGAGCACTTTGCTGTTTTGGTGGATGAAAGTAAAGATGTGAGTAAAAAGGAGCAGATTTCTGTAATCGTGCGGTATTTGAAGCCAGAGTCAGAGGGAAAAGTGCATGAGGAATTTTTGCATTTCACCCCAGCAGAGGGGTTAGACGCAGGATCACTACTAGCCAGCATCAAACACACACTCAGTCAGTGTAATATAGATCTAAATTGCTGTGTTGGCCAGTGCTATGATGGAGCATCAGTAATGTCGGGATGTAACAATGGAGTGCAGTAAAAATTCAGGAAGGAGGTGCCGCAGGCCATTTATATACATTGCCATGCACATAAGCTCAATTTGGTGTTGGTGGACTGTGTGCATAATGTCAACGCTGCAGCAGAGTTTTTTGAGACACTACAAATGCTCTACAAGTTCTTTTCTGGATCGGTGGTGCATGACCTTTTCATGAAAAAACAAAAAGAGCTCGATCCAACAGCACAGCGCGTGGAACTGAAGAGGCTGTGTGACACGCGATGGGCTTGCCAGTATAATGCAATCTGGGCCATCAAGAAAACTCTCCCCTCAGTCCGGGCTACCCTGCGTGATGTTATCGATCAGTCAAACCCGCACAGGAGGGCAGAGGCAAGAGCCATCAGTGCCATCATTGATGAGAAGTTCGTTTTGCATGTCATTATTTTTGAGGATGTGTTCAGAACAACAAAATTCTTGTCGGATCAGCTACAGGCTCCCAATTTTGACCTTGCTGCGGCAGATGATCTGGCCCAGTCTGTAATCACTGCCCTCTCAGAGAAGCGCACAGATGACAAGTGGAAAGAAATCCGACAGCAAGCAGAGAGCCTGTGTGCAAACACAGGAATTGCAACACAGACTCCACTACGTGAGAAAAGGCAGGCCCAAACAGCTCGACATCTGGGGGGTTTCGTTGTGGAGGCTCCGATAGAAAGAGCACGCATAGACAACATTGATGACTTGAAAATGCACTCTTTCTATCCTGTTATAGACAGGTTGTTAATGGAGATGAAGCGGCGCTTTTCAACAGAGACAAATGATGTACTGAGAGGTGTGCCAGCTCTATGCCCAAAACACACATCTTTTCTGGACAAACAACGTTTACTGCCCATGGCCCGACATTATGGTTTAAGTGAGGAAAACTTGTCAGCAGAGCTCCACCAGGTGCGCCGGCTACTGCAAAGAAAAGAAGAACAGGGGCATGCCATCCACAGCACACAGGAGTTCCTATCCCTCATGAGGCCATACAAATATGCATTTATGGACCTGTACAAACTGATATGCATATCCCTGACACTGCCTGTCACATCAGTGAGCTGTGAGCGCAGTTTTTCTTGTCTGCGCCGTTTGAAAAACTACCTGAGGAACTGCAGTGGGGACACTAGGACCAGTAACCTGGCACTGTTGGCTATAAACACTGAGAGAACAAGGACCCTGGACAGCGACAACATCATTGATGCTTTCACACTCAATCACAACAACAGACGCATTGTTTTGTTGTGAAGACGTTTAATGGTAAGTGCATGATTTTTCCCTCTGTTGTCTATTATACATGTTATTAATTTGGTGGTTGAAGAAGCACAAATTCTGGCTCCTTATAGTTATCTCTATGTGATGCTCCTTCATATAACATTAGGAATACTGCTGATTCATTAGACTAAGTGTAGGTAACTGGCTGCGTGATTTTGTGATCTCAGCATGTGAGGCTGAAATGTGCACAAATACGTGTCTATCGCTCTCTGTTGCATGCTGATGTTTGCTGCTGCTGCTTGTGTTCACGGCCTGTCCGTGGCATAGTTGTGTGAAGTTTTATGTTCAGCGGAACGGGTACTGCGCGCGTGCGCGTGTACGCGCGTGTACGCGCGTGTGTTTACGTGGGCCTGAAGTGTTCCGATATGACCGACATGAAATCCCCGATTTTCAGAGCACCTTCTCTTAAGAGTCGAGCAACCCCATAGCACCAACAAAAGAAAATCTCTGGCGCCGCCACTGGTTTCATGACTGAACACAGACACATAAAGTCACCTGTGGAGCTTTTTCCCTCAGAAATCAGTGTTGAAGCGGTCGATATCACCACCGTTCATGTTCTGTTATTCCTGCTGGAGCTGCTTTCTGCCAGCAGATGTCACCATTCCCTCTGTTTTACCCCAAAGGTGGTTTACCTGAATGGATGCAGTGAACACTGAACTGATGATGTGAATGCTTTCTTTCTGACTGACTTTGTTTTTTAAAGGTTAAGTGTCATCATAATGTAGTTAAACTTGATTTAAAATGATGGAAACTGGATTTGAAATTAAACTCAGCAAACAAGTTGCACAAATGCCCACTTGGACTCAAGTATGAGCTGATTAGAGTTTGGTGGTCAAAGGTCACTGTGACCTCACAAAACACATTTTTGGCCATAACTCAAGAATTCATATGCTAATTATGACAATTTCACAAAAATGTTTATTATGATAAAATGATGAAGTGATGAAATTTCCGACAGACATGGATGTAAACTGCAACTTGACTGGTTGGGGGAGGCAGACAACCGTGAGGCGGAAATTATCGTTTTTTCTTTTCCAAGACAAAACAAGTTTATTTATTTCATCTATGTTTAAGTATTTTGAGTTAACTCATTTTAAAATAAGTTTGCTAACTTTGCGATACTAACAAGGCAATGTAGCTAACGTTAGTCTTTAAGGGCCACTTGCATTTTTTGAAACATAAACATGTTTCTGTGGTTTTCTGTCCACATTTTAAGATGAACGAATATCTGTTATTGCACTGGACAGTGAACTTATCATTGTAGTAAAGATGAGACTGCAGGTATTTTGTCATATTAGTATTCAACAATTGTCTTTGACAGAACATCTTTAAGATCTCACACAATAAATAAAAGTTCACAGTGTTCCTCAGCAGGGAGAGAAAACTGCATGTTCACATGTTGCAATAAGTGTAGGAGTATATGCTAGTATATTTACAGTCCCAGTAGCTACAGTTTGTGCCTCTCATGTCTTACCTTTGAACTCAAGTCACAGAGCTAAGCAGACAATTTTCTGACTATCTTTGAAAAATCAATAAAATCCTTCATCAGCAACACTTAGAGCTGTTTTAAGGACTCCACAAAGACTCTTCTGAACATCTGTTGCAAAATAAAAACAAATTTTAATCAGTTTACCAAGTTGTGATTATATTTCCAAATCCAGGTTGCTGGAAACGGCACGTTCTTGCTCTAAAACACAAGCAAAACGTTCACACCTTTTGTATGATACTGGAAATGTAACTCATATGAGTTACATTTCCAGTATCCAATTTGTACAATGTGAAGCACCAAAATATAATACATTTTGGTGCTTCACATTGTACAAATTGAGCAATAAGATGTGTCATTTCTGGCTACCATCTGTGTTTGGATTATGAAAAAGAGTTACAAAGTTGCAATGCAGGAAAATTGCTCAAATAATTTTTTATTATGCAACAGACAATCATTTTTCATCCAGATTTTCAGAAGAATTTTATTTGTATAAGTCTGCAAAAGAAAACAGAAAAGAAAAAATACTTAAGTTTTATGCTAAATAGATTTATTAACATAATTTAAACATAAAGCTGAGATCTCTCCATTCCTACACCACCATGTTCTTGTTTGGTTGGCTTCGGCTATGTTACTAGATTAGGTTTTACACCCTTCATTCACCACACAACCACTCATCCATCTGCTGACAAACTGATAACACTGATTCACACACCTCATAACCTCACTATGTTTTTTTGGTTATTGTATGTTTAGTAATAAACTTGTACACCTTTCAGTTTAAATCCGTGTCTCTGCCGTCGCTTGTCATGGCTCATGAGCCGGGTCATAACACTCATGAACACATCAAGTTAAAAAGCTGATCTGTGTGAGAGCGCCCACACACACACACACACACACGCACGCAAACAGACACAAAGACACACGCACACAGACACACACACACACACACATAGCGAAGTCAGTTAACAGCTGATCAGAGAGGTCGCGGCGAAGTGAACTGAACCCGGTGAAGTCGAGTTGACGACAACTATGCTTCCTGTAAGTAAGTGCAATAAAACCTTCGCAAGTGTAAAGTCAATACTTTATCAATACATCTGCTCTAGAAAAGCTGGTAAGAGCTGATAGCGAATAGTTACAAACAAGTGTTTTTGTTGAGATGCCTCTTAGTGAAGGCTCTGAATGACTTTAGTTCCCTCTAGTAAGCAGTGTTCCAGTGGATGGGGAGTTTATTGTGAAGGGTGGAACGGAAGCAGTGAAGCAGTGATGTGCTATTGTTGACAAGGTCTTGCTGTCTTGGCGCAGACTACAGAGCCTCCATGTTATTAACATGAAGTATAGGCACAACGTAACCCTCGGCTAGACAAGCTAAAACAAAAGTTGTTTCGATGTAGTCTAACTGTTTATCTTAGTTTGCCACGTATCTTAAATTCTTGTGAAATTATCAACTGGCTGACACAACTTTTACTCTAGTTATATTTGAAATATTCAATTCTAATCCAGTTCTGAATTTAAAGACAACCAGGCTGACATAAGTAAAGCTAATATGCACACTTCAATATTTGTTTTTTTATCGCAAGTCATATCGTCATTGCAATACTGAACAATGATATCACACATCACAGATTTGCCTCATATCGTGCAGGGCTAATACCAACCCAACAGCTACGGTGTTAATAGTTGCTCCAAACTATTCCCAGTCTCACGGAGCTCTCACCAAGACTGCCCTCTCTCTTTCCTTTGTTATTTGCTCTATCCCTCGAACCTGTGGTCCAGGCCGTACGGCAATCGGCTAATCATGACCCTATTATTGTTCACAATACCAAACACTACAGATGCTCCCTCTGACACCACCTAGTGGCTACTGGAAGGAATTACATTCTGCAATCTCCAAATTTATGTGGGGGGAAAAAGAAACAGACCAAAATGTGAAGGTGGACTGGGACTCCCAAACTTCAAATGTTGGTCATTCGTGCTTCATCCTCTTTCCAAAAGGTTTGATTCCACTTCCTCTGTCAATATAGATATTTCTCCCTCACGGACTACGAAACCTAATCTATTCCAACATTCCTCCTAAACATTATAAAACTAAATTTGTCTCCATCATTATGGAATATATATATTTTTTAAACTTACAAATACATCTTGCAAAAATACACCCGATTTTTGCCTTCATTTGCCCATATTCCATAACTATGGTCTCCAGTTGGGAGAGCGTCCAATAACATTACCCCAGTGGAGTAATCACGGTGAACTCACCCTTGAAAATATTTTTAGGGCAATGATTCTCTGCTCATTCCAAGAAATTCAGAAGCACTTTAATTTAGCTGGATCTTCTGGATTTTTTTACTGCGCACAGCTACAGTATGCACACCTACCATTTACCTTGGGATGGCCTATTGGGTACTCATCTATTTCACACGGCACTGACCAAACCCAGTGGTCTAGTCTCTTCTTTACTACTACTACTTTACTTTGCTTCTCTACTTTATTTATGCTATCCATTAATAGTGTGTGGATGGGGGACCTGTCATCTACTGCCATCAATCTGAACTGCCAATTTAGCACACCACTCTACTATCCTCAAGAAATCGTAACCACCAACTTTTCCACTTTAATTTTAATCATCGAACATATTCCTCACTAGGGGGTGTTGGGATTCTTCAAATCCACAAATCGATTTGACTTTTGATTCTAAGGTCTCGATTAGGGATGTTAATAATTAAAGGGACTATATGTAACTTCTTACACGTATAAATCATACCGGGTCGGTGTCCCATGCGCGCTCGCGTGTTGCTACGCGAGCGTGCATACTCCAACACAAACTACATTGAAGCACCAAAACTGCAAAGTTATATCTAGTGAAGCCCGTCTTGCAAAACAGTGTTGGCTCTTCCTGCTTCGCCCACCCCAGCCGCGGTCGGAGGACGCGGGGGAGACCGTAACTTTTGTCTCCAGGGCCGGAGTCTCTGCTCTGCTCCTGCTGCCTGCTTCTGCCTGCTTGCACACCGCGCTCGTTCTCACCCGCTCGGCTCGCTCCAACTCCACGTGCACGCGCGCACGCTACACACTGCAGAAGTGCATACGGGCGAGCGCGAGCAACAGGACGCTGATTGTCCCTTTAATATTTAAATGCAGTCATGTACACTCATACATGCGTACTATCCGCCCACATCACGTCATCGCTCATGGACGAGCCACAACTGGTTTTGGACAAAGCAGATCTTTTGTATTCTCAGCGCAGAATTCCCTGATGCGGTCGTACAGATACCACTGACGTAGCGCATTAAGGCCCGGTGGTTTCTGGGCAGTGGGCAGGGCTTCAGGGTCCAGGATTGCTTCATTGCGAAGGAGAAAGAAAGGCTTCTCCTCCATGTTTGCAAACTCCTTGGCAAAGACCATTCCAGGGTCTGTACTGATGAAGCAGAAGTGGTGATATTTCTTCACACCTGGCAGAGGCTTGAAGCTGGCAGTGAGGAAGCTGTGCCAATCATGACTATCCGGTAGCGATGATTCCTCTTATGATTACCTGCCCTTTTGTGTAGCACCACAATCAGGCCAAAATTTCCACATACGCTCAAGAAATATCGAGCCAGAATGTAAAATTTGCACACAGTTATATCTGAACATTTTTGTGACTGCATCTTGCATAGTTGTGATGTCATCACTGTGACAAAATCTGTCCACAGACAGACAGACAAATAAACACCTCTGTGGTGGTTCCTGCTACAGTAGCACCTACTGTACCTCCAGCACCACATTTTGTCATGATGACACACACACAGACTGACAAGATGAAAACAATAGCAGCCACATTCTGTCACTGTATTTTACATGAAAGCACTTCAAAACAAAAGTGAACCCTGTGCAACCGCTGAGTAATTATGAGCAGGTGGATTAATACAAGACAGTGCAATACAAGAATAGTCCAATCTGAGCATGAGAATGTAGCTAAACTAGCAACAGAGTTATAACCAAGCACAGGTATGTAAATCTATTCATCCATCATATAGAACTACAATGAGGCCAAGGCAGTACTTTACAAAAATCACTAACCAACACAAAGGCTGTCGGTGGAGTTCACCACATGAAACCACATCATCCTTTACGTTAATGTCACTAACAAAACACTTCATTGAGAAATCCTCATTTATACCAGAAGGCCTTGAAGTCTGGTGCTATTTAATTCTTTTTTTAATGTCAACAAATCCCACGGAAAGAGCAAACCCAACAATGTGTTAGTTGATCGATTAATACTTTGACTTCCCCACCCTGTCTATGACTCTCAGCCCTAAACCCACTGGATCCTACCGAAGACATACGTCTTTGAAAGCAGCTCACAAAAATATGTAGTTCAATTTTCATTTTTTGTAGTTTTTAGCAAATGTTACTCAAACAGGAAATAGTGCATTTGTTGGGGACTATTTTCAGTGGCGGATGAATCCACATTTGGTGCTCTAGTGAGTATTTAAGGCAGTAGGACGGTGTGTGTGTGTGGGATCGAGTCAAAATAAACTACATTGTGAGTGTTCATGGTGATGAAGCAACGTTCTCACTGATATGTTTTAATAGTTTTTGGACAACAATAGAGCTCTATGGCACAGAGGAAGAAGATATATCAGGCTTTGATAAACACAATGCTTCTTAATAGATATATTGAAAAGAGCAAAACCGAAAATGAAAGAAAACTATAAAATATTACAAAATGTATACTTTACATTACCAAGATAATGGATCCAAACACAATACACATTCATGAGCTTGTGACAACTGTTTTCATCTGACAGAGACACATCAGAAGTCCACGAGCTCCACATTCAGAGTTAAAAGCAGTCAAATCTACACTTAACAAGAAATGCATGTGGAGATCGGGTTGAATTAGGGGCCACCAGATACCAATCAGTGTAAATCTACTCCAGCACACTGACATCAGTCACATCTTCAGCACTTCAAAAGAGGGAAATCTATCTCAAGAGAGACGGATAGCCTAATAGATGTCTCCAGACAGATTAATCTAGGCGGGTTATTAAGAAAACACTGGAGAGTTGAAGTCAGTTCCCCTCATGACAGGCTGTAGCGCAGGCTTCAACGGAACGTGATGCAATAAAAACAACTTCATCTCAAACCCAACTGCACGTGAAGCCCTCCTTAATCATCATCATCATCACCATCACCCAGCAAACCTCCTTCATCATCATCATCATCACCCAGCAGCCCTCCTTCATCATCATCATCATCACCATCACCCAGCAGCCCTCCTTCATCATCATCATCATCACCCAGCAGCCCTCCTTCATCATCATCATCATCACCCAGCAGCCCTCCCTGAACCAGAACTCTCGTCAACTTCAGTTCAAACACACCGGATCACGGTGAAGACACCGGTGGTGAGCAGCAACCTGCACCTATCAACACCTCATCTCCTCACTTCATGTCAGTGAGGAGGTTCAGCAGAGCAGTGGATGGACTGGATAGCACCAGAACCAGAACCAGAACCAGGGGAACACCGCAGCTATTCTCCCCGGCTTTTGACTCACCTGCCGGCTCGTGCTGCTGGACACTTGGCGGTGAAGAGACACTGACAGCTGTTTGAGAGCTGCTCTCTCTCTCTCCCTCTCCTCCTTCCCTCTGCTGCTCAGAGCACCAGTGACGAACGTGAAGCTCGTCACACTGAGTTCCACAGACCGGAAATGGAGCGAAGCTGTCTTCAAAATAAAAGCGGGGTTTTGAAGATTAGTTTCTATAGTTTCCTGTAGGTCCCTAATAATTTCTTAGTGTAGGCTAATGTATTGAACAATGCAGGGACTATTTTACTTTGCAGTTGTTTGCACACCTGAGAGTATACTTGCCAACCTTGAGACCTTAAAAATAGGGAAGATTTAACAACTAAAGAGGTCTGGGGGTCCTCCCCTAGAACAATATGAGTTTCAGAGACTTTATTTCCTGCATTCTGGTGACTATTAAGGAATGAAAATAACAAATTAATTAGTACACTGTAAAAGTATTTTTTGTTAAATAGGCCTAATTTTCATGAAAGAAAACTGAAGAATTTGCCCCTCTGGCCCCGGTAAACTAGGCTAATATTCATCAGTTTTCACTCAGGATTTCTTTCTCTTGGCTCTCTCCATGTCTGTCTCTCACTTACTAAAGGTCCGTTCAGACACAACGTGACACCGACACCACTGCGCTCTGAAACCTGGCTTGCGTTGCACCACCACGGCTTTGCTGTGATGCTGTGATGTGTGGTGAGCACAGCTCAAACCGTGTTGTGTCGAGAGCAGCTCTCCTCCGCCGGGAAAAGACATTTGGTGTATCTCTATTGCTGTCTGGGTGGAAACAGTAGAGCGTTCACACGCTGTACAACACCAGAAACAGGTTGAGATAAGGAAAATGTCTGAAAAATTGCCATAAATCGGGAAAAATGCAGGAGAATTGTGACCCCGCGAGGAAACCGGGAGAGGGCAATGAAAAATGTGAGACTCCCGGGAAAATCGGGAGGGTTGGCAAGTATGCCTGAGAGGCGTGTATGGATCATGGATGTATTAAGATAACTGGATACAGCGTTGGAGGCGGGGCCCCGTTCATTATGAAATCTGCTCAGTGACGCATGATGCCAAATCACTTGACTTCCGAGTGGAAAAGTACCCGGATCATCCTACAATCTTCCTAATCCATTGGGCCCATAGAGCAGGCGCAGTAGCGTCCGCTTGGTCACATGGCTCGGTCACTGGGTCACAGCCGTCACACTGTTGTCACGGCTTGCTACAGTAAGTCCGCCTCCCAGCCCTCACTCCAGCCTCGGTCTGGGTCTCATTCACATGAACGGAGGAATGGAAATAGCTCTGGTTTCAGCTATTTGTAGATTTTACAACTTTTAGGACCTAATGATTTAAATAAGGGCTATTAGAGTGTTCGTACTGGGAAGTTGAGTCACCTCGAAAAAAATTGTCCGCTGAGTAACAGACGTCTCTTTCCCAATGTAAGTCTATGGGAAAAAGTATTTTTGCGCCCAATGGCATCACGTGACGGACACGGAAGTTATAGTACCGCCGTTTGGCCACTAGAAAATTGGCATCAACGACCAGCGTTCTTCCTTGGGGATCTATGTACAGTGTGCTCAGCATACCACGATTTTCCCGGGAGACTCTCGCTTTTTATTTCGTGCCTTCAAATGAAACTCGTGAGCCCATGTTTACAACATGGGAAGTCGTGTACACGATATGCTTGGCGTTCAAATGGTTAAGTCGTGAGAACACCGCTGCTAAGCAACAGCAATATTAACTTACTGGCGGCGTCTAGATGCCACGGAGGCTAACAATTTAGCAAGCTAGCAAGTTGGTAACATAATGCAGGAAATGCAAAGGCATAATGACATAGGAAAGAATAGGAGGGAGGAGAGGAGGACAGAGGCCGTTAGGAATATCAACATTTTCATCAGACATATTATAAAATTATGAAGAATTACAATACACGACTAAAATTACAATATATTCAGTTATCATGTACTGAAAAATTAACTTCCATGGGCGCCGCCATCTGTGACAACGTCAACAAACACATTTCAACTCATGAACTCAAGGCTTTCAGAAACATTCCACTTACGAGGTCGTGAATATGATATGTTCATATGGACTCATCTCGTAAACACGGTAAACACGACCCCCTTCGAAGGCACCAATTGCCCCCTCCCGTTTTCCTCCCGGGGTCACAATTCTCCCGTATTTCTCCTGATTTATGACAAATTTTCACACTTTTTTTTTTCCTTTTCGTTATCTTAACCTATTTCTGGCAAGAAACAAGTGTTGACAAGCCTTGAACTCCTGAAGGAATGTAAGCTTTTGCCCTCATCCCAAATGCTATTAATATACTCAATAACATATACTGCAGCACTCTGGCAGCACTCTTTGCACTTCCCTTGCACACTTGCACATTTGTACTATTGTATATGTGTACTTGGTAGGAATTTCCATCTCCCTGCTCTAGCTCTGTGTTTTATTGTGTTGATGTGTCGGTGATGTTGTCTTTTTATATTCTGTTTTTATGTGAACCCTGGCTGCAAAACAAATTTCCCCTAGTGGGACAATAAAGCAAACCTAACCTAATCTGTCTTGTGTGTCTAGACCTATGTAAGCTAAGCAGGGTTATGTTTGAATGTAATAAGTAAAATTCTGTGAGCATAATTTTATCATACGTATCATACAAGGACTAACTTACTCTACGCTGTAATACAAGAGCAATGCTGTTTCTTTATTTCCATGTCTTCTAGCATCAGCTGAGGCCTGTACTACGAAGTGAGTTCAACATACCCAGGGTATCTTCTCGTTATCTGGCTTAACCAACCCTAACAAACGAGATCCCGCTAAACGGTCATACAACGGTGGTTATCAACTCAGTAAGTCAACCCTGGGTTTCTCTATCTGGTTATGGGCGCGTTCCCAAAAACGGGGCGGAGTTTGCAACATTTGACCAATCACTAACATGGACAAGTCTACTGACTTGCAGACAGACAGGCAGAGCGGCACATTTAACAAAGGAAGAGTAAACTATATTAGACAAATACGAAGAAGTTAAACACATAATCCAGACTAATAGTAACACAGTTGAAGCTGCCAATGCAGGAAGAACAGCTGGCAAAAGAAAAAACTCCCGATGTGTGAATGCGTAAATTAACAGACTTATTAATTTAACGGAACACTCAAAAGTCGGATAAAGTCGTCTAGATATAAATAGCTATAAGAAATGTTATGGACGGATGAGTTACACCTCATTATGCCCATTATTATTTAAAGGGCGTGTATGACAATTTAATCCTTCTTTCAGCTGCGTGTCCGTCTCCGGCGGTGTGAAACGGACTCAAGAGCAAGTAAAAAAGATAAGTATTAAAACATAATTCAAAGCGGTAAACACCCACAGCTTCCCATCCTGACAGTACTGAGCTTTGAGGGAATAAAGAGAAGCTTAGAGTCCAAAAAAGAGGAATAAGCTGTCATACTCGGAGTGTTGCACCATACAACGGAATATGACTGCCTAAAAAAAAAAAAAAAAAAAGAGTAAAACTGGTTGAAATAAACCATTACGAAATCTCAGTATCATTTATTAAATATTTTTCTCTCTTCTTTGAAAAAAAACCCCAAACCTTTTCTCACCCTATTTCAAAAGATGTTGTCTCTATTCCAGATGTAATGGCTTATTGGAATCTGTTTGTAAATGATATATAGGCTATTGGAAGAAGGTCTGGATGCTTCCTCATGAATAAATAGTAAATAGTGAATAAGGTTAAGGAAGTTTCCCTCAAAATTATTCATAAATATTATCTTGTCAATCACAACATGCAGAAATTAAAAAAGACATAAAGACCTTTGCAGATTTGTCATTGATCATATATTGAAGACATTATTATGGGAAATTAGGTGGTTTTTTTTCGTCTTCTTCTTCTTCTTCTTCTTCTTCTTCTTCTTATAAAAGAAAATATTCTTATAATAAATTTGATATGTTGGCAAAGTCTTTTTTTCATAAATATAAATTTAACAATAAATATACTTTATTGTGTTGTTTCTTCAAGACACTTAATATCTGTATTTTTTATAATATTTTTGTCTAGTTTAATATACCCCTGGCTCTTTTATTATTGTTCTATTTGGCTACTACCCCCTGTATACTCAATCTGAATTATGTTTTTTTATTTTTTTTTCTTAAGAAAGAAAGTAGAGATAAGTAGCCCACTTGTGTAAAATAACATGACGCCGTGGGTTGGTTTTCCTCCTGTCCTCCCCAATCTTTTGAGTCACCAGCCGCTACTGATAAGGGTTCATCTCTTTTTTTTTTTCATTTTTCAATCATTTTTGTCTAACTGGTGTTGGATTGTTTTAATAAGATATCTATTTTTTTTTTTTAATTTAGCTAAATATTCTTTTTTTTTATAGTGCACTCAAGTATCAATCAAAGGTGTTGGTCTGGCTTTTATCTGTTTTTGCAAATGAACTCTTTATATGCACAGTGATAGCATGCAGTCACAGTGGAATGTTAAGTTCTCGTATGCTTCCGGGTTTTTTTTCTCACAGCAGATTTCCAGCAATTTGAGAGATTATTCTAAAAAGGAAAGAGTGAAAGAAACAGAGTTCCCTGTTGTCCTCTTGAGGGCAGCACAGCTCCACTGTTTATTCAGTCTGTACTGTGTAACTAACCCAGAGAATGGAGATACTTACTGTATACACAGTAATATGTAGTCCTCATAATTAGTATTATCTAAGAAAATATTTTTGTAAGTTTTACAAATGTATGGGGAAAACGTGTAAATATTACTAAACACTTGGGAGGTAATATTTAGACCATACTGAAAGTTTTTTAATTTGACCATCACTCACAATTGAATATTTGTTTTACTAGATCATTTTTCTTTTTTTTTAAATGTTAATTTATTAATTGTGGCATTTGAAGATTCATTATTATTGATCTTGGAAATAGTAGTTAATATAATATCACCTAACCATTCATCATCCTAACAACATTCATCATCCTTGTCTCCCAGTTTGCTTTGGTTGTCTACCTCAGATGCTGGTAGACAGTCAGGTCATCAGTCAGACAGACAATGGAATAACAAGGGCCCCCTGCTGCTGGGAGCTTTTTCAGGTTAAACACCATGTCCAATTCCATTATCTCTGGGAGGGAAAAGTTGCATAATATACAGTAAATTTGACATTATTGTTTATTCGATGCCATGTATGCTCAAAACGTTTCTAAGGGTAATCAGAACATTAAAACTTGTGACAATATGGGGGAAAAAAATCATATAGCCTACATGAACATTTGGCATATGTTTTTGGATTGATACCAACATGAAATAAGTGAAAATTAAACAGGGAGTTGCATCTGATCTTCTTAGACAAGTTTCAATTCATATAAATCCTAAACCCTAAACCCGAGTGACTTACTTTCATTTGTTTTCACCGTGTACCGTTATCAGGTGCGGCTGGCCAATAGAGGGCGCTAGAGCGCCGCCCTCCCTGAGCCAGACAGCCACACACAAACTGTATTTTATGTCGTATTAATATTTGTGGATGTGTTGTGGTTGTGCCTTTTGAGTAAAGTGAGAGAGTTTTGAAGCAGAAGTTTTGCTGGAGTTTACCATCTCTACACCTCAGAGCACTTGAGTCCCATGTTTATGTACATTCAGGTGTCTGAATAGCTTCAGGACTTAACAGCAGTATTCCTAATTACACTTCATGTTTACTTACCCTGATCTTTACCTCACTATTGGTTTACCAAACAAAGCAATGCCAAAATATCTGTTCTGTAGAAAGTTCAAGGAAAAGATTCCAAAAAATATAGTTAATTGACTTAACAATTACCAAATACTGTTTACTGTTTAAAAATAGTTGTCCCTAACAAAGTTACTTTTTGAATGAGATATAAACATTTACACTTTATACTGCATGATCACCTTTTCAGTCAGGCTAGTGTTTATCTGTTGACACTGTTTCTTTAATCAATCTGAAACTTGATAGTGTGACACAGATATAAAAATAAGTTACTCATTAATGATAAGCTTCTACTAATTCTGAAATACTGACATGTGAAATTCAATCAACACGTCTTTAAGAAATAAGTAACTAGTAACTTAAACATTTGACGAGTAGAGAATTTGATGTGTCATTTCTGGCTAACATCTATGTTTAGATTATGAAAAAGTTTATTGTGCAACAGAAAGAATAATTTTTTTCCAGATGTTCAGAAAAATCTTAGTCATATAATTCTGAAAAGAACAAACTATAAAAGCACATTAGTATTTAACTAAACTGATTTATTGTCATGATTTAAACATACAAATGAGATAACATTGGACCAAAAGTCATTTGAATTCAACCTGTTCAAGCCAAAAGAGATTCTCATAAACACAACGTGTTAAAAAGCTGATTTGTGTGAGCAACACACACACGCCCTCGTAGATAAGCTCAAAGGTCAAAGATTTCCTGTAAATGGAGAGGGGAGGAGCCACACTTAGCAGGTGATCCAGGTACATGAACAGGAAGGGAACCTGGACTCTTACAGTGTCCAGTCAGTCAGTTCAGACTCCATTTTGATTCAACAGAGCAGAAGGAGAAAAACTAGACTGAGGCAGGGTGAGTGTTAATCCAACATTTTATTACTTTACTGTCAAAGTGTCTGAGTCAGTTTTCTCCCTGTGGACTGTAGAGGAGAGAAATGTTAGAATAAACTCAACAGTTTGATTCTTCTGTGAACACAAAGTTATGATTGGAGGTCTGGATGCTTCCTAATGAATAAATGGTAAATAGTGAATTATCAAGAGATTTTCAATCAAACTGGTGTTGGTTTGGCTTTTATCTGTTTTTGCAAATTAAGTCTTTATATGCACAGTGATAGCATGCAGTCACAGTGGAATGTTGAGTTCTCGTATGCTTCCGTTTTTTTTTTTTCTCATAGCAGATTTCCAACAATTTGAGATATTATTCTAAAAAGGAAAGAGTGAAAGAAACAGAGTTCCCTGTTGTCTTCTGGAGGGCAGCACAGCTCCACTGTTTATTCAGTCTGTACTGTGTAACTAACCCAGAGAATGGAGATACTTACTGTATACACAGTAATATGCAGTCCTCCTAATTAGTATTATCTAAGCAAATATTTTTGTAAGTTTTACAAATGTATGGGGAAAACATGTAAATATTACTTAACACTTGGGAGGTATTTAGACCATACTGAAAGTTTTTGTAATTTGACCATCACTCACAAGTGAATATTTGTTTTACTAGATCATTTTTTCTTATTTTTAAATGTTAATTTATTAATTGTGTCATTTGAAGATTCATTGTTATTGATCTTGGAAATAGTAGTTAATATAATATCACCTAACCATTCATCATCCTTACAACATTCATCATCCTTGTCTCCCAGTTTGCTTTGGTTGTCTACCTCAGATGCTGGTAGACAGTCAGGACATCAGTCAGACAGACAATGGGATGACAAGGGGCCCCTGCTGCTGGGAGCTTTTTCAGGTTAAACACCATGTCCAATTCCATTATCTCTGGGAGGGAAAAGTTGCATAATATAGAGTAAATTTGACATTATTGTTCATTCGATGACATGTATGCTCAAAACGTTCCTAAAGGTAATCAGAACATTACTCAAACTTGTGACAATACGGGAAAATAAATCATATAGCCTACATGAACATTTGGCATATGTTTTTGGATGGATGCAAACATGAAATAAGTGGAAATTAAACAGGGAGTTGCATCTGATCTTCTTAGACAAGTTTCAATTCATATAAATTCTAAACCTTAGTGACTTACTTTCATTTGTTTTCTTTTTCAATTTCACTGCAAGTACTTCTTGATGCTGAGCTCATGTGTGTGTGTTCATGCAAGACTGTGTCTGTGTGAAGCACTACTAACACATCAACCAGCTACCCAAATATCCTGACTACACAATACCACAACAATAAAGCTCAGTGAATGCATTCATCAAATCAATACATGTACAGTAGCAGATTAAACAGTCCTGTGGTTAACCGTGTACCGTTATCAGGGGCGGCTGGCCAATAGAGGGCGCTAGGGCGCCGCCCTCCCTGAGCCAGACAGCCACACACAAACTGTATTTTATGTAGTATTAATATTTGTGGATGTGTTGTGGTTGTGCCTTTTGAGTAAGGTGAGAGTTTTGAAGCAGAAGTTTTGCTGGAGTTTACCATCTCTACACCTCAGAGCACTTGAGTCCCATGTTTATGTACATTCAGGTGTCTGAATAGCTTCAGGACTTAACAGCAGTATTCCTAATTACACTTCATGTTTACTTACCCTGATCTTTACCTCACTATCGGTTTACCAAACAAAGCAATGCCAAAATATGTGTTCTGTAGAAAGTTCAAGGAAAAGATTCCAAAAAGATATAGTTAATTGAATTAACAATTACCATATACTGTTTACTGTTTAAAAATAGTTGTCCCTAACAAAGTTACTTTGTGAATGAGATATAAACATTTAAACTTTATACTGCATGATCATATTTTCAGTCAGGCTAGTCATTATCTGTTGACACTGTTTCTTTAATCAATCTGAAACTTGATAGTGTGACACGGAAATAAAAATAAGTTACTCATTAATGATAAGCTTCTACTAATTCTGAAATACTGACATGAAATTCAATCAACACGTCTTTAAGAAATAAGTAACTAGTAACTTAAACATTTGACGAGTAGAGAATTTGGGATTATATTTCCAAATCCAGGTTGCTGGAAATGATTTATTTCTTTTCTCTTTTTGTAAAATAAAAAAGCTGAATATTCACACATTATTTTTCATGAAAACAGGAAATAGTGGAAGAAACATACAAATATAACTAATAAGATAATAATATAATACATTTCTGAAGTTTTTTGCTGCTTTCTTTTTTCATATGCTTCAGGGATTTGCAATACAGTGCTAGTTATCCCCTAAAAACAAACAATAAGGGTTGTATAAAGTATTCAACAGAAATTCAGTTTTCTTATCCTCCACTATGAAAATTAGGTGAGCTATTGTGGTCAATGTTGAACCGGCTCCTTTCAAAGTGCTGTATTTCCCATCATGACGTTTGTCTAAGGAGTTCTTCTGAAGGATATAGCTATATCATGAAATACTTTGAAGGGAACCTCTGTTGCTTTTGGAAGTAAAGGAAAGTTTAAGAAATTAATGCGTAATTTCTTTAATTTAGGCTGTCAAAGGGTATGAGAATCTCAGCTCGTACTTAACTGCATTAGATATGATAATAATAATAATAATAATAATAATAATAATAATAATAATAATAGCCTACAGCTACGTTAAATTGTGTTTGTGTTGTGCTACTCCACCTACTAGTTACCAGCCGGTTGTTTGGGAACGGAGATGTTAATTAACGTACGTTACATTAACGGAATGCATGAATACATTCACTGCACAGGCTTTACATCATACAGTCCACGGGTGTATTATTACAATAAAAGTGATGAATTACTGCCAATATCTCCATTATTACAGCCGCTTACAGCCACATACAGCTGGCAGGAAGCTGGCAGGCAGAACCCGGATATGTAACATGAGCGCGCAGGGCGACGCAGTCTCGTAGGTCTGATGCGCGTTCATTATGCCGAGGAAAATAACTCTGGATTCGGCTATCAGTGCGTTTTACAACTTTAAAAACTTAATTTTTTAAATAAGGGCTATAAGAGTGTTCGTACTGGGAAGTTGATTCACCTGAAAAAAAATTATCAGCTGAGTTACAGACGTCTCTTTCCTAATGTAAGTCCATGGGAAAAAGTATTTCCGTGCCTAATGGCATCAGGTGACTAACACGGAAGTTGCAGTACCGCCGTTTGGCCACTACGAAAGTCCGGATCGACGACCGGCGCACTTCCTGGGGGCTTGGTTTAGACTCCATTTTGATTCAACAGAGCAGAAGGAGGAAAACTAGACTGAGGCAGGGTGAGTGTCAATCCAACATTTTATTACTTCACTGTCAAAGTGTCTGAGTCAGTTTTCTCCCTGTGGACTGTAGAGGAGAGAAATGTTAGAATGATTGAAACAGTTTGATTCTTCTGTGAACACAAAGTTATGATTGGCTGAATAATACTCATTAAACCTGCTGTAACCCAAGAAAACAAGCAGAGATTTAAAGAGAACTGACCAGGTGGATGCTGGATGGTTTTATTATACTGTGTGTGTGTGTGTGTGTGTGTGTGTGTGTGTGTGTGTGTGTGTGTGTGTGTGTGTGTATGTGTGTGTGTGTGTGTGTGAGTGAGTATGTGTGTGTGAGTGACTATGCCTGTGCCTTGCACAAACTTGTTTCCGTATGTTCTGAACTCACTGTCAGTGTTCCTGTTTGACCTCTCAGACTGACTTCAGATCAGATGAAGGGTGATTGTGTGGAGGAAGAGGAGGACAAAGCAGAGTCTCTAGTCTCTGGCTGTCTGTCTATGAAGAGTGATCAGTCTAAAGGTGATATTCTGAACTTCAGTAATGAACCTGGACTCTCAGACACAAAGTAAGAGAACTGCTGCTAACTCATTTATATGACTCCTTTTTAGTTATCTCTGACAATACCATGTTTTCTGTTGATTTTGTGTTTGTATGTTCAAATTTCTAAACAAATGTATTTGCCAACTAAAATTTAACAAACTTCATCGAATAAACTCTTCCTCTTAGTATCTGTGACAGCTGTCAGTCACCCAGAAAAGATGTAATCTAAGAGGATTAATAAAAACTTTTAAACCAAATTATTGACCGTAGCAGTAGTTTGTGTGTTTAGAGCAACTGAAATGGCTTTATCATCAGAGAATTTATCAAGGATTCATGTGATATGAATAAAATCATCTTGGTGTTTGCAGAGTTCAGTACAGACAGAGAGCAGAGTCTCCGGTACCCAGCTGTCTGTCTATGAAGAGTGACCGGTCCAAAGATTTTCCTCTATACTTCAGTAATGAGCCTGGACCCTCAGACACAAAGTAAGAGACTGTTTTTACTGTAAACTGACCTGGTGGACGATGATGCATTGAGGATGAAGACTAAATGTTCTGCTAAAAGATTTATATTCCTAATGCAGAACTATTAGTGCAGATACTGTTTCAAACTAAGATGGATCTTAGTCTGGGTTTTATAGCCACAAACTACTGATTGTATTTCTGTAACAAAACACCTGAGAACCTCCATTTCACAATATACACTTGAAGAAAATATTCATATTTTTGCCCAAATATTGAAGTCACTATAAAGATTTATAACTATTCAAAATCTTAAAGAATGTGCTTCAAATGTGTAATTAATTTTCTCATATTTGTCCTCAAAATACTGTGTTGGTTTGACTTCTCCTAAAATCAGCTGTTAGGACAGCTTTTTTTAAGTGGGGTTGTATGTATAGTCGCATGTTCTGGGAGGTAAAATTACTGCATTTGTGAATGGAGTCTGGTGGCTTTGAAGAGAATGATATAACGGCCTCAGTTCCCCATCAGAAAGGGCTGTCTGATGGCGAGGTAAAGCAGCTGTGGACGGGAGCTTTACCTCGCCATCAGACAGCCCTTTCTGACGCAGGACTGAAACCGTTATATCACTGTCTTCAAAGTCACCAGACTCCATTCACAAAAACAGTAATTTTACCTCTCAGAAAACAGGAGTTGCTTCAACTACCGCTGCATTGATCGATTAATTTGTTTGTGTTATTGTGTGACTTTCTGATCTGAACTAACGTGGAGTCCACAGCAGAACAACGCTTAGCTTCCTGCCGGTGCTAGGTAGAGAGTCCATATCGAATGAACCATAATTTATTACATGGTGCATGATAAGTTGAATAGTGCAAAGTCTTTGGTGATTAGACTCCATCGTGACATAGTATATCAAAGGGGGTAGTGATGCTGTGTCATGCCCAAAACTGCATGTGATTATCATAAATTGGGCATTTCTGTAAAGGGGAGACTCATGGGTACCAATAGAACCCATTTTCATTCATATATCTTCAAGTCAGAGCGTTCTTCCCGACAAGCTAGCAAGACATGGTTGGTAAGAATCGATTCCTTAGGTTTTCTAGTTTCATATGTTACCAGTATCTTGAAAACTGAGCCTGCTACAGCCTCTGAAATACAGAATAGCGGCCGTCGGATTGTTAAGAGGTTAATAAGACAGCCAGATAGGAAATTCAGCTAATTAGTGTTTATGAACACAGGAGAGTTGAAATAAAAGGAACACTGTCATCACAGACTGAATGCTCAATTCAAACAGAAAAGTAACACTTTAACTGTTCTCTGTGAACATCTGAGCTTTGAGACAGTGTCGGCCAATCAACAAATCATTTTAGTTATAAAGACATGTCTTCACAGGAAGAGGAGTGATGCTTCTGTGGAGGAGCCGCTGTCCTGCTGTGCTTTGTGTCAGGACGTCCTGAAGGATCCAGTCTCTACCAGCTGTACCAGCTGTGGACACAGGTTCTGCAGACAGTGCATCACCTCATACTGGGACCAGTCTGCTTCATCAGGAGACTCCTCCTGTCCCCAGTGTGGAAATAGATCCAGAACAAGAGCTGGACTGCAGACAGCCAGTCAGACCAGCTCTGTACAAAGTAAGACTATCTGTCTGATGACGTCTCCATGTCTGAAAACACTATTTGTTGCTTTAATACAGTGACATGTGTTGTGTCATACAGCACGGCCATTTAAGATCATTATAAATATCATTACATTTTAAGTCCACCTGAAATTTAACTGCATGTTTTTTTCTGCTCCAGCATTCATATGTGCTCTGTATCACCTGTCCTGTGCTCTCCTTTGAGAGAAAATGTGAACCCTTTTGTTTAATGATAGCACCCTTTGTGTTGGCAATAATCATTTCTTGGCGCACATCAAGCACATCGGTAAGTCAGCAGCGTTGGCGGTGAAAGCAAACAAATCTGTCTACGCTCCATTAAAGGGGACCTATTATGCTTTTGTGCTTTTTCCCTTTCCTTCAGTGTGTTATATAGTTTTTGTGCATGTAAACGGTAAAGTTACAAAGCTCAAAGTCCACTCCAAAGGGAGTTACCCTGATAATGTAGTAATGTGATGATATCACCAAGTAACACATTTGCATAACGGCTAGTTTTGGCACGCCCTCAACCTAAGCTAGTTTGGAGCGGAGTCCAAAAACTTAACTTCAGTTGACCAAATACAACAGTGGACTGATAGACCAAAAATAAGCATAACAGGTCCTCTTTAAATTCTCTTTTTGGGATTTTGAAGCCATAGCTAGCTTAGCTAGGAAAACTCAAGACTAGCCACCGCTATTGAGGTCGGCAAAATTAGAGGATAAGGCGCCGGGCCGTAGACGTATGTAGGCTATGACACAATTTTTTTTTTACTTAAAGGGACTATATGTAACTTATCACGCGCATAAATCATACCGGGTCGGAATCCCATTCGCGCTCGCGTGTGGGTACGCGCTGCTCCTGCTGCCTGCTTGCACACCGCGCTCGTTCTCACCCGCTCGGCTCGCTCCAACTCCACGTGCACGCGCGCACACTGCAAAAGAGTTAGTTTAGCCCTGAGAATATCTAGTGAATGTGCAGTGAACGTATGTGCAGAAATAAATGCTGCAGCTCATCCAGACCAACAGAGGTTTCCCGTGTCTTGTGAAGTGACGGAGCTCCGCAGCGAGTTACGTTATCCCGACCGGGTGTCGGTGTCCTCCCCCCCGACCGGGTGTCGGTGTCTCCCCCCCCTCCGTTCCCTCCGCGGTCGGCAGGCTGAGACAGGAAGAGTCAACACTAGGATCAGCATTGATCCATGGAGAGACCTTCGTCTGGTCAGCTAACATTACTGCCAAGCAGGTGAAATATATTGTGATATTGTGTGTTAGCTGACGTGTGTCGCCTCACTGTTTAGACCGGTGCTCGTTCATGTCTATGTAGCGCGAGCACAAGCGCGAGCGCGAGCAACAGGACGCTGACTTTCGTTGACATTGCGGCCACAGGTGTCGCTGTGAACAAGCAATTTCTGATTCTTACATATAGTCCCTTTAAGTGTTATTATATATTTTTTTATTCAGGTTGCTGAGCCCTTCATTAACCAATCAGCATGCTGTTTGCTCTCAATCTGCATAGATGGAGACAGTGAACTATTAAACTGTGTAAAGCAGTAACATCACTGTTCTATCATAGACAGACTCATTAGCCCCTATCACACAGCCTGTTCAAGGCAGAACTGTTGCACCATTATTCCGCTTCGTCGTTCTGTATGAAAGGTACGAAGATGGAATGGGGGGACAGAGTTGCTCCGCCGCTGAGCCGGCAGCGGAGGTAGTCACAGAGCCGAGCCAACCTCTGTGTAATAATATATATGTATTATAAATATAATATAAAAAATGTTATAATACATTGAATACTTGACTCCTTTCTTTAAAAGGATTGTATAAAGGTGATAAAGTTACGTCCAGGAATACAGTATGAGATATGACATCACAGTTAATTACAATTCCTCCCCGACATTGAGGAGTTCGGTTTATGGCGTTTTGCCGGTAACACACGTTGACTTCTTGCTTTTTCCGCAGAATATTTTGTTTGTATGCCCTCTTGCGTTTTGGAGAATACTGCAACGAACAACGCGTTGAGCATAAATGCTATGTAGCCCCACGCAGCGTTGCCTCGCGCAAGTATAAACGAGGCTTAAAGCAGCAAGCTTTAGGTAGAAAGAAAAACAAGGATAGAATTGGAAAGCAAATATGATTAAAAAAGTTACTTTTAAATTAAACAGTCACTATATAATATATATATATCTATATATCTATATATAGATATATATATATCTATATATATATATATGACAGTAGTGTATGAGGCAGGTTATGTGCCTCTGTGTCCTCCGGTGCTCCTAATGGCATCTGCAAGATTTCACCGACCGGAGGAAAACAACCAACCAGAGCCGAGCTAGACCCTGCCGTCTCTGTGCAGCTGTCAATCACTTGCAAACTCCAGTCAAACTAGGCAGCGCTGATCGAATATGAATCAATATTCTGTTACTGTAAAGCCTATTTCTCTCCTCAGATGTTTTCAGAAACATCTTGTAGTGTACTGTTTAGCTGTAAAATGAGAACGGTTGTGACCCGGCCAACATGTTGAGATCAGTTGAGGAAATACCAAGCACCGCCCACCAGCTGGAGCAATCTTTCTCATTTTACAGCTAAACAGTACACTACAAGATGTTTCTGAAGACATTTGAGGAGAGAAATAGGCATTACAGTAACAGAATATTGATTCATATTTGATCAGCGCTACTTAGTTTGATCGGGGTTCAGGAGTGATTGATAGTTGCCTCTGTTGAATGAACAGCCAATAGGAACGCTCTCTCTGAAATGACCTGTGATTGGTCAAAGTCTCCCGTCACAGGCTAGATTTTTTAAAGCCTGAAAACAGAGCCATGAGGAGGTGCAGTGCAACACTTGAATTACAATATGCTGAAAGGTTAATATGGAATTATTGCCCACTGATGACAAAACATTCTGCCCACTGCATGTGTAAAGGTCCAGTGTTTAGGATCTGGTGGTATCTAGCGTACCAACTGAAGCCTCTCCTGTGTTAGGGTTAGGGTACTTTTGTAGCTTCTAACTGAATCTCTGTGGTTTGGAGTTTAATTTTCCCTCCTGTGCTCCTTTTTGTCTTTTCCGATATCCGCTTTATTTGACTGTTTACTGATTGCTTTATTCATATCAGAACTGTGTTAACTTACTGCTGATGTAAACCAACATTTCCTGTTGCTGTTGTTTGCTTCAAACAGGAAACAACATGGCGGCCTGCTCATAAACTTTCTATTATTCCCTCTAAACAATCTACTTCTGAAACATTTTAAGCGAGATATAGGCTATGCCTCTGCTGAATCTCGTTTTATTTTAAAACTAGATCGCCTACAGTAGTTTGACAGCTTGACAGTTTTGTGAGCCGAAGCGTCGCCCTGGACAGGCTCATGTGCATAAGGGACTGTTCCCGCCTTTTCATTTTGAAAGAGCAACGGCCAATGAGGAAACTCCGACACTCTGCCGACCAATCGTGTAACTTCATTACTCATTCAGTGACAACCTTTTGCGGTTGTAGGGCTGGCCCTCTGCGGTCCTTCCGTTCGCTTGTCACACTTTCTTTTCCGGAGCAAGAACTCAGATACTATTTAACTTAGGAACTTCAAATTTGGTATGATGGTTGACAGTGTGGTCTAGTTGTGCCTTTTGGGTGTTAGAAATCCAGGCTGCCCAAAATTTTTAAAACTTGGGCCAAAAAATGGGATTTTTTCAACTTCAATTTCGTTTCCGGAGTAGAACTCAAAATCGATTTCACTTAGGAACTTCAAATTTGGTTTGATGGTTGACAGTTTACAAAAACTGGACTGTATAACATGTGCTTCTTTTTTTATTTACTTTATATTGATCACTTTCATATTGGCAATGAAATAATAAGCAGATCAAATTTTCTTTATTTTGTCTCAAACTTTTGTCCTTCTCTTTCAGCAGATAGGGTTCTGCAGGAGGTTGTAGATGAACATAAGATCAGTCTGAAGAAGAGATGTGAATGTGTGACTGAAGGAACTGATGAAACAGGAAGTGGAACCCTCCTCAACAGGATCTACACTGAGCTCTACATCACAGAGGGACAGAGTGAAAAGGTTAATACCCAACATGAGGTGTGGCAGCTTGAGACAGCTTCCAAGAAGAAGACCCTCCATGACACCCCAATCAAGTGCCACGACATCTTTAAAGCCTTACCTGACCAACAGGGACACATCAGAGTCGTTCTGACGAACGGCGTCGCTGGCGTTGGAAAAACCTTCTCAGTGCGGAAGTTCACTCTGGACTGGGTAGAGGGCTTGGAAAACCAAGATGTCAGTCTGGTGATTCTGCTTTCGTTCAGGGAGCTGAACTTGATCAGAGATGAGCAGTACAGTCTTCTCATGCTGATCCATGTTTTCCATCCAACATTACAGAAGGTCACAGCAGAGAAGCTCGCTGTCTGTAAAGTTCTGTTCATCTTTGACGGCCTGGATGAAAGCAGACTTTCACTGGATTTCAAAAACAATGAGGTTGTGTCTGATGTCACACAGAAGTCATCAGTCAACGGGCTGTTGACAAACCTCATCCAGGGGAATCTGCTTCCCTCAGCTCTGGTCTGGATAACTTCCCGACCTGCAGCAGCCAATCAGATCCCTCCTGCATGTGTTGACAGGGTAACAGAAGTACGAGGCTTCACTGACGCCCAGAAGGAGGAGTACTTCAGGAGGAGAGTCAGTGATGAAGAGCTGTCCAGCAGAATCATCTCACACATCAAGACATCCAGGAGCCTCCACATCATGTGTCTAATCCCTGTCTTCTGCTGGATCACTGCTACAGTTCTGGACCACATGTTGACTACAGACCAGAGAGGAGAGCTGCCCAAGACCCTGACTGACATGTACTCACACTTCCTGTTGGTTCAGACAAAGAAGAAGAAGCAGAAGTATGGTGAGGGACATGAGACGAGTCCACAGGAGCTGACGGAGGCTGATAGGGAAGTTCTTCTGAAGCTGGGGAGGCTGGCGTTTGAACAGCTGGAGAAAGGAAACATCATGTTCTACCAAGAAGACCTGGAGCGGTGTGGTCTTGATGTCACAGAGGCCTTGGTGTACTCAGGTGTTTGTACAGAGATCTTCAAAAGAGAGTGTGTGATCCTCCAGAAAACAGTCTACTGCTTTGTTCATCTGAGCATTCAGGAGTTTCTGGCTGCAGTCTACATATTCCACTGTTACACAAACAGCAACGCAGGGGTACTGGAGGCCTTCCTGGGAAAACCATTTATTCATTCATTCCTGGAGAGAGCCATGGAGAAATCCCTTGAAAGTAAAAATGGCCACCTGGACCTGTTTGTTCGCTTCCTTCATGGCCTCTCTCTGAGTTCCAACCACAAACTCTTAGGAGGCCTGCTGGGTCAGACAGACAACAGTCCAGAAATCATCCAGAGAATCATCAACAACCTGAAGGCGATGAACAGAGATCATGTCTCTCCTGACAGAAGTATCAACATCTTCCACTGTCTGACGGAGATGAACGACCAGTCAGTACATCAGGAGATCCAAGAGTTCCTGAAGTCAGAGAACAGATCAGAGAAGAAACTCTCTGATATCCACTGCTCAGCTCTGGCCTACATGCTGCAGATGTCAGAGGAGGTTCTGGATGAGTTGGACCTGAAAAAGTACAACACAACAGACGAGGGACGACGGAGACTGATTCCAGCTGTGAGGAACTGCAGAAAAGCTCTGTAAGTCCAGATGTGATTAACTTTATAGATCAGTGTAAATTAGTAGTTTAGTTCTTCAAATATACACACTATAAAATTATTCTTAAAATATAATATTCTTATAAGTGTTCCACGTGTTTATTACATAAATATGTCAGTTGTATTTTGTCAGAGATGTTCTTGAACTGTTTCAAAAGTGGAGTGCAAAAAATGTTTCAGTATGTTGTGTTTCTAGCTGTCAAGTTAATGAACACATTTATTCTATTTATTTCTAATATTTGTTACATTTTACAGTTTTTTCTTATTTATCCTTTTGGGTGATGGAGGCGACATGTGAACCTGGTAAAACAAATGCAAAATACAAAAGATCAGCTAGCTGGTGGAGCGCTGGGTCCAGGGCTGGACTGGGACAAAAAATCGGCCCTGGCATTTTGGCCCAGACCGGCCCCATCACCGCCCGTTTGTGCTGTGTGTACCATGTTTTGTTGAAGACTCCATTCGAGGAAATACCTTCAAATGTGGTTGTTTTGTATACTTGCCAACCTTGAGACCTCAAACGTCAAAAATAAGGAGGATTTCAAAACCAAAGCGCGGGGTCTGGGGGTCCTCCCCCAGAAAAATTTGAGTTTCAGAGACTTTGTTTCCTGAATTCTGGTGACTTTAAAACAATGAAAATAACAAAATAATAAGTACACCGCAACAGCATTTTATGTTGAACTTCTAATTTTACCTTTAAATCTCAGGAAAGAAAACTGAATAATTTGCCCCTCTGGCATAAACTTTGCGTGTAAATATCTAGCATAAACTAATATTCATAAATTATAATTCATTTTTTTGCCACTGCTGTCCCTTTTTAGGATTATATTGCTTTACAGTGCCAGAAACAGTGATGCTGAATTCCTTATTCAATGAGAATTTCGGCTGGGTCTCATACAGTATATTAGTAATACATCAGATCATCATTAATGTTTGTTGAGTCTTATTGGACCTATCACATTCAGACTCTGATGGGGGGGGCATTTAGATTCCAGGGGTGGCCCGTGCCAGCCCCGGCCCCCTCCTTGGCCCTGCCCCTGGCAGACACACATAAGCAGACAGACAGAGAGAGATGGATAGTAAACAGCAGAGGATCAGAATCACATGTTGACCAGCGCAGAGAAATGCGCTTCTGATGTAAACAGCGGGGCTTCAGCTCGAGCGGAGATTAATAGCGCGGCGCTTCCGCTCCCTATAGGAACCCACGCGGCGCAAATACGCTGGCGCTGCGCCGTTATGTATCACCGTTATGAATCTCCCAGAGAACCTGATATGGAGAGGGCAGAGGAGAGTACCGGCAGCTTGTGAGAAGCTCCGGTACGCATGAAAAAGTCACGGTACGCCAAGGAGTAAAATGATTAACATACTGCGTACCGCTACGTACCGGCCCACTTCGAGCACTGCTCATCTCTCATGACATATGAGCCAGGCTGCTAGCCCATAACTGCTTACTGCAAACTCTACACTAACTCCCACATCTCTCTCCCTCTCCTCCTCACTGTGGCCGCCCGACACAGAGCGATTGGGCCAGCCCAGTGTCAATTAAGGAAAAGACATGGGCCGATTTACTTGTTTTATAGGCCAAAAAAAAAAAAGGACATACGTCGGCCCCAAAAGGACGTCGGCCCACCGGGAAAACGCCCGGTATGCCAGATGGCCAGTCCAGCACTGGCTGGGTCTAACCGGTGTAACGGCAGCAACAGAATGTTTGCTGATCCGGCGGGTAGTCGGTGTGGTCCTGGGATCAAAGCCCTGGTGCTGGGTTTGCACTGGCTGAATTTGAGCGAACTGCTAACTGGGGGTACGTCTCCTGGAGCTGCCGCACACTCTACTCCCAGCGAGTTGTTTTCTCGTTTCTGCTCCTTCTAATTTAATCCAGACAGTACAGTGTCCGTTCAGAGCATGTCTGTTCAGAAAGGGCCGAATGCTTGACTTGTGGTGTTGCTGATTGCAGCTTTCTCGAGAACCGCTCGTACAAACAACTTCACACTCAACATTGTGCTTCCTTGGGTCCTGAGCAATACACCTACCGTGACATAGTTGCGTCACACACCAAAATCACGGCTACTCACGGTTAGGAACACCGGTGAAATAAACTTAGTTTCACAGGAAAAAACAGACATCGGTAGCTGTTACTCGCAGTCAGAAACATTGGTGAAATACACTTAGCGGAGGTAATTTCCAAAGAGGTGTGTTAGTTGCTTGCTTTGACATAACCACCACGGTTATAAAGTAGAGCATGGATTTAATTATCGGAGGTATTTTCCTGGAGGTAACGTTATTAGTGTTACTTGTTAGTATCAAGTCTGACACCGCGGAAATACCGTCTTACTCACGGGGAAAAACACACACAGGTCACAGCTTACCCACGATCACACCGGTGAAATACAATAGAAGAGTTTGGTTGTAAAGTGAACTGCAGTCAATGAGCCGCGGTCTGCCTGCTGTGGACGACATGCTGGACTCCGTCTGCAGAGCCCTGAAGCCCCGCCCCCGCTGCTTCACAGAGCGCTGGTCGCTCGTTTATTCAAATTTTAATAATATTTGAACGTGTCGCACGTCCAAATTGCACCAAATTTGACAATGCACGTCCTTGGGTCCCCATCGATACACCCACAAAGTGTGAAGTCGATTGGATTAGCGGTTCTCAAGATATGCGAACGACACACAGACAGACAGAAACACAGACAGACAGCTTTATAGTTAGATAAACAAACTATCAAAACACAGACAGACCCTGGAATTTATTATTGATGAGCCCTCGGTGCAGCTCTACTTCTTGGTCCTCTCATCTTGGACTGAGGGCGGACTGGATGCTACAGTGACTCACTATCGCCTCTCGAGGTACAAATAGGCTAGTACAACAAAAAAGTCAGGGCTGGACCTTGCTGGTTGGCAGTAGATATCTCTGCAGCACAATACATTGATGTATTTGGCATGTAGTCAAAACTGTTACTTTTTCACATTCTTTCATCTTACATGTTGCACCTTTAAAGAACCTGGACCAAAAAAAAAAAATGACAATTATGGGGTAATGTTGAATGCTATGCTAACAGTGATTTGGTAGCACAAGTGGAGAATATTTATCAAGTCAGTGAACTGATTCAGTAATGTCAGTTACACAACAACATCAATCTAAAGTTTTAACATTAGCATTAGCTTTGGTTGTGCCGGTGTAAAGTATTTCAAACCCGTTTGATATTAAGCCAAGCACCGGACCGGACTGGTATACCGAATTTTACCATTAGGTGTCACAGTTGACTCAGCAGCAGCAGAGAGCCCATGAATGAGAGTGGAGCGACTCTAGTCTACTTGGTGGCAGTAATGCACCTCTAAGCTGGTTTGCTCACATTACACATAACTTTGTGTGTTTTTGGGCTCATCTCTTTCGTTGGCTTCAAATCCAAAATGTTGCCATATTGCCGCAGTTTTAGTTTTCTTTGAGACCAGCTCTGCCATGTCTCGTATCGTCACCCCCAAAAAACACATGAACTTCCCCCTCCCTCCTCTACTAGTTTGATCTCCTTCATGTTTCCGGCCTCGGCTCACAGCTTGTCGGACACTAGTGGCTCCGTTAGTCTGTTTATAAACCAACATAATATCATAATGTTACGTTAATCCCGTTGTCGTATTGCTTATTATTAATGCAACACAGGCTGGATTTAGCACCGTGACTTTGTTGGCACAGGTTGTTGATGTAGGCTACTTTTTAATTTGCCAGAACGTGTCATAATGACAAATGTTGGTTCCACCGGTTAGCATAAAATCAAACCGGTTTAGGTTTGTACACCGGACCGGACCAGCAAAACAGACCCAACTCTAGCATTAGCCACCGTAAACTACTGGTCATATGACACAAAGATAGTCGTTGTAAAACCCCGGAGTGTGTTGAATTGAGCAATGGTGCATTTTATTGCTAATGAATTCAAGTTGTGTTCCATAATCTTGTTTTGAAATCTTTCCTTTTATTGTGTTACTCACAGAAGGAAACTCAGGTGTTTCTCTCTCTTGTTGGTGTAGAGAAGAGTAGTAGTAGGAAATACACAGCTTCCACCAATAAAAGCGGTCTGCTGAATATATAACAGCAGAATGGTAGAATTCAGACTTTTTAAGAGATCTTATACACACCAAAGATCAATATTATGTTTTTAATGAAGATACACTGATAACATCTTTCTGATGACATTATGTTGAAAATAATGCAACCTTATTGGTTCGTCAATTGTGTTTGTGAGCTGAATACGTTTGATGCTCATAAAGAGTGTTAATGACAAAACGGCATTTATGGATGTGAACCTGACAGCAGCAGGTAGCTAACAAAGAGAGGTCAACTTTCTCAACTGTATTATTATTACTTATTCACTGACATTTAAAAATGCTTTTCTAATCAAGAAGGCCTCATGCAAACTTTGTGGAGACAGACCAGGGATCAGATCACACTGACAGATTGGACATTAGGGATATAAGCCTCAATGTAACAATGTACATTTTCTCTCTCTCCATCTGCAAGATTAATGATAAACAAATATTAAAAGTCTGCAGGTTTGAGAGAGAGTGATGAGAATTATTGTTTCATGTCAAACAGTGAGCTAAGATTAGCTGAACCACTGATGTGAGGAGCAAATGTTAATCAAAGAAGTATATATCAAACTGTTTAGTCATCAAATGCATGAGGTAAATATAAACTTTCCTCTTTCATAATAACATATTTTGTAATTTTTGTGTCATGACAGACTTTCTGAATGTGAACTCTCAGATACTCACTTTGAAATTGTGGCCTCAGCTCTGAAGTCCAACCCCTCCCATCTGAAAGAGTTGGACCTGAGTGGAAACTACCTGCAGGATTCAGGAGTGAAGCTGCTGTCTGCTGAACTGGAGAGTCCAAACTGTAGACTGGAGACTCTGAGGTGAGTGGCTTCCAGACAAGGGAACAAAAGTGATAAAAATGCTAACTCATTTCTGGGTTTTAGGACTCATTCCTGTAGCACCATCTTAAAGGGACATAAGTGATGATTATGAATGACACCATCAAATTAGAGGTTTCTATGGTTCTAAGTTATTCCCACATTCTTTTTGACAGCAGATCTAACTGTGCTCTGTTTTCATGTCAGCATTGCCTAATTATTTGAAGCCGCAGACATTTAGATTGCAACAACAACCAAATAAATATTCTGCATCAGAAACCTCTTTGCAGGTTCATATTTTTTTCAAGTCTATCTGAATACAATACTCACATGTTCATATGTACATTCAAACAGTTATTGATGTCTGTCATCATTCCTTCTGTCTGTGAAGCAATCCCCGTATAACCTGAGTGTTACGAGATGAGGACAAAATCCACAGTCTTGTTCTGTATAAAATGACCTGTAAAGTTGATCTTAAATTAATCGGTTATATGTATTAGGACAGGGTGACTTGGAGAAAATCAAATATCACAATATTTTTGACCAAATACTTCGATATTGATATTGCGACGATATTGTAGGATTCACAAAATATTTACACAATGAGATTTTTGATAAATAATCATCAGTAATGTGGATCTCATGACAAAGTGTAAATGACAAATAATAGTTCAGCTAGAACAGTCTTGTAAGTTCAGAAAATGACATTACCTTACTTTAATGTAACCTTTAAAACCAGGAAAAGACAACACTTATGCAATATCACGATATCAAAAATCTAAGATGATATCTCGTCTCATATCATGATATCGATATAATATGGATACATTGCCCAGTCTTAGTGTGTATCCAGTAAGTATGTTGTGTTTGACAGTTTCCTTGTTGAACTGCAGGAGGAATAGTAACAAAGAGGGAATTTGTTACCAAACAGTCTGTAACTATGGTAAACACTAGGGGTGGGAAAAATAATCGATTCCCCTATGTATCGCGATTTTTTTTTACAATTTTGAAATACATTATTTAAGGCCAGAATCTATATATTTGCTCCCTTTGAGTCTATGCGGAGGTAGAAGTAAGTTACCGTTTTTTATTGATAGTCTGAGTGACGTGACGGCATATCCGTTCGAACCAAAATAAACCAGCCGACCGCCGCGAGCTGAAATGAGAAAGTAGAAAACGGCGAAGGGTCAGCGTGCATACGCCCTGCACCCTCACATGTTAAATCCAAAGTGGTAAACACTTTACATACAGTAAAGTATGGAAACACTTTGGGTTTCACACATTACAGGAAAAGCAGAGCTAGATATCACGGCTGAAGCTGCATGCTAACTCTGTCATGGACAGGAAACGTTATCGTATCGCGGTAACGTGCGGTCAAGACATCCGTCGCTCTCATCTCCGTGGTCAAATGGGCCGACGCTACAACTGTAGAGCACCCATATACTGACATTTATGTTAAATGCATTTAAACGGCCCCGATGGAGCTGACCATGGTTGTCTAAAGAGAACGGAGCTGACGGGAGAGCTAGGGACGACCTTGGAGAATTTAGAGGAAGTATACACGTGTGACCACGTCCGGTTTTCAAAATAAGTTGTTAACAAAGGGAACTGTATATACAAAATACATATATGGAAATTAGATTGACTGATTATATTCACCAGAAGTACAAAACATTACATGTCAATTATAAATTAAAAAGAAGATACCACTAATTTTTGAGGGAAATGTCTTTATTCGTTGCTGGAAAAAAATGTAATAAATACTATCTGACAATGACATGTTCAACTTCAGGACATCTCTGACTACATACATGCTGAAAATCAAACATTTTTACTGGATTACTTACTAAGTGTATGATTCAACTTTTTCCCATGGTCTAGTGTTAAAAAAGTTATCAAAAATCACAATAAATCACAAAATTGAATCACAATACTTGAAGAATAGCAATATTTAAAAATCACAATACATATCGAATCGTGATAGTATTGAATCGGGAGACAGTTGAATCATCCCAGCCCTAGTAAACACCCACTTTATTTGTCGGACTCAGACTGCTGAATCTTCATATTAGTTTCAGTTGAACTTATGAAGTCATTTCTTACAGTGTAGTTGTGTTATGAAGGGACCACTTCACAGGAGGAATGATTACTGCCACCAATAACTCTTTTAATTTACATATGACATGTGGCTGTTGTTTTAAGACACACTTGAACAAATGTGGACCTTTCCTGTAAATGACATAAACCTACTGAGCTCCCAGATACAGTAAGAAGAAGGCCATGTAATAAATGAAATAATGAAGACCAACAAGTCTGATTTGATATTGATCCTCTAATTCCAGACTTGACAGAGATCAGCAGCATGTTATTGATGTGTGTTGACATGTATAGGTGTATGAATGTTGTGGTGATATTTGGATGATGTCTGCAGAAGGCTGACATTATGATGATCCACAACAACACAATGACAAAGTCACTCTACTCATTTTAGGGAAAAGATCATTGATTAGGACATAGTAATGTTGAGCTACACATTTAAAACCTGAACACATCTGACTGGATTATAAAGTGATTTTTATCTTCATCATTTATTCTTTATTCAGATTGAGGGACTGCAGGTTGTCAGAGATCAGTTGTGCTTCTCTGGCCTCAGCTCTGAAGTCCAACCCCTCCCATCTGAGAGAGCTGCAGCTCAGTAAAAACAAGCTGCAGGATTCAGGAGTGAAGCTTCTGTTTGGTTTTCTGGAGAGTTCACACTGTAGACTGGAGAATCTGAGGTCAGACACCATTCTTTACTTCTGTACTGAGATTAATATGATGTGAAAGATGTGGTGACACTCAACTGCAGACATAAGGCTGATGTTATACTGATCTACACTGAGTATCTTAATGCTAAAGTACATTTTCTTCATCAATGGTTTAGTCCATTGACTGTGGCAGAGCAATGTTGAGCTACACATTTAAAACCTTAATATATCACAACAACTGACTTTCATCATGTTTTTTTAAAGAAATTATGTTAAAAAAAATACTTAAATATAAAGAATAAATAAATAATCTATATTTCAGTTATTAGACAATAATATAAATATTCAGTATTTGTTTTTATGTACATTTTGTGAAGCTATATGATGCTTATAATGACTGTATGGTTTAAACTGAAGACGCTTTGATTTGATGACTCCACTATTCCAAAAATATATATTGTAGATGTCTTATTTTATATATCTTGTGTTCACATTTCCCCAAAATCCATCCTGACATATTTGGAAACTTTGAGATCTTGAGTTGAATCTTGAATCAATTTCAGTGGGTTTTTATTTGTGTTTGGCTGCTCAACATGAGTTTGTATCAATGGATCCACTATTGGAGCTGTCAGAGTTTAAGAGGTGAAGTTACTACGTCTTTATTGCAGTGGCAGCACGTTGTCATTAATATTAATGAGAGCTCTGTTTCACTTTTTGTATTTTACAGTTTTAACCAGCATCCTGTTGGCTTCAGGTGTTTGGAGTTTACATTTTCTAAACTTCTACATTCTAAACCTTCTTCAGCTCTGAACAGATTATTAAACATTGAATGATTTCAAGCAGGAACGTTGTCTTCTAAACTTACATCATTTATTCTTTATTCAGATTGAGGAGCTGCAAGTTGTCAGAGATCAGCTGTGATTCTCTGGCCTCAGCTCTGAAGTCCAACCCCTCCCATCTGAGAAAGCTGGAGCTGAGTGAAAACGAGCTGCAGGATTCAGGAGTGAAGCTGCTGTGTGGTTTTCTGGAGAGTCCACACTGTAGACTGGAGACTCTGTTGTCAGTCACTGTCTCTCTGTTACTATTATAGATCTTATAGGTTTAATTAACAATTGAACCTAAATTATGTACAAACATAATTTATATCCATAAAGTTGTACATTTACTTTACTTCATATTTTCATTTTTCTTGAACTAAATTTAGTCTGCAGTCACAAAAACTTGTGTTTCTTAAAGAAACTGTAGAAAATGTCCACTGTTAGTTGTTAAAGTAAATTAATGTTTATCATTTTTGGTAAATGGTCACATCTGGATACAGAAGATCCTCTGAACTAATATTGGTTTTACATTGATCAAGTTTAGTTAATGACGTAGAAATATTTCTCTGGTTTCTGTTAATTTCAACGTATTCCACAGATAATGTCTGATCATTGATATTGATCCTTCTGAACACACACATGGATGAACACAGAGATCAGCAGCATGTTATTGATATGTGTTGACATGAATTGGTGTGTGAATGTTGTGGTGACATTTGGATGATGTCTGTAGAAGGCTGACAATATGATGATCCACAATAACACACTGACAAAGTCACTCTACTCATTTTAGGGAAAAGCTCATTGATTAGGACATAGTAATGTTGAGCTACACATTTAAAACCTGAACACATCTGATTGGATTATAAAGTGATTTTTATCTTCATCATTTATTCTTTATTCAGATTGTGGAGCTGCAGGTTGTCAGAGATCAGCTGTGCTTCTCTGGTCTCAGCTCTGAAGTCCAACCCCTCCCATCTGAGAGACCTGTTTCTGAGTATCAACAAGCTGCAGGATTCAGGAGTGAAGCTCCTGTGTGGTTTTCTGGAGAGTCCACACTGTAGACTGAAGACTCTTGGGTCAGTTCTCTGACTCTCTGTTACTGTTATAGATCTTATAGGTTTAATTAACAATTGAACCTAATTTATGTACAAACATAACTTACATCCATAAAGTTGTAAATGTCCTTTTCTTCATATTTTCATATTTCTTAAACTAAATTTAGTCTGCAGTCACAAAAGACTTGTGTTTCTTAATTAAACTGTAGAAAATGTCCACTGTTAGTTGTTAAAGTAAATTAATGTTTATCATTTTTGGCAAATGGTCACATCTGGATACAGATGATCCTCTGAACTAATATTGGTTTTAAATTGATCAAGTTTACTTCATGAAGTCAAACATTTTTGGGGGGTTTCTGATTGTTTCAACGTATTCCACAAATAATGTCTGATCATTGATATTGATCCTTCTGAACACAAACATAGATGAACACAAAGATCAGCAGCATGTTATTGATGTTTGTTGACATGAATAGGTGTATGAATGTTGTGGTGACATTTGGATGATGTCTGTAGAAGGCTGACAATATGATGATCCACAATAAGACAATGACAAAGTCACTCTACTCATTTTAGGGAAAAGCTCATTGATTTGGACATAGTAATGTTGAGCTACACATTTAGAACCTGAGCACATCTGATTGGATTATAAAGTGATTTTTATCTTCATCATTTATTCTTTATTCAGATTGAGTCTCTGCAGTTTGTCAGAGATCAGCTGTGCTTCTCTGGTCTCAGCTCTGAAGTCCAACCCCTCCCATCTGAGAGAGCTGGATCTGAGTGGAAACAAGCTGCAGGATTCAGATGTGAAGCTGCTGTCTGATCTTGTGAAGAGTCCAAACTGTAGCCTGGAGACTCTGAGGTCAGTAGACAGTCGGAGTCGGTCCATGCTGGTTTCAGCAGTATTGTTGTGATGTGTTTCCTCAGTGAAGCTGTGAGAGGAGAACGGTGTCACACAGAGAGAGAGAGAACAGTCAGGCAATCAGATCAGCCAGAAGCTTGTTGTGATCATGTGTTAGAGTTGATGTGAAGAAGATGTTGTTGTTGTGTTCATGTCTCCAGGAAATAAAGCTGGATTACAGCTGACAGCATCACAACATGTATAGAGACAGTGGTCCTCATCCATCAAACTGTCGTACCATCAAATCTGATCAGAAAGTGTTTGTTCTCTCAATGATCAGTTCATCTTTGTCACAGCTCTGAGATCAGTCTGACTGAAGCCTCAAATCACCGGCTCTTATTTCATAGATCCATCGTTACATTTAGTAACCATAATGTGGTCTTTATACAGACCAGAACCTCTGCTGAAGTCCAGTAATCATTTGTCAGTGTTTTTTAACATCTTTGAACCCTAACAGCAGTAAATCCATCATTAAAGTGAGCAGTGAATATCTCTCTGATTCTGCAGTAATGATGCGTTCAGGACTCTCAGCAGTTTATTTCCACTGTGTACTTCAGTGAAATCTACAGACTTGATGCCCAAAGTCTCTGCGGGTCTGTGAGTGCTGAGCTCAGTGTGTTCACTCCAATACGTTAACATGAGAGCTAAAAGGAAGCTGGCTCCGCTACACAGACTGAAGTCCCTGCTGCTCTTTATACTGGATGTTTTATTTTTAGTTTTATTTTACTTAACCAGATAAGTCAATTGAGAACCAATTCTCATTTACAATGACGACCTGGCCAAGAGGCAGCGACAGAAAGCAAGGCCAAACAAGATATTAGATCATAGAACATAAGTACGATAAGTGCAATAAATGCAGCAAACTGGAATGAGTGACGACCGAAGGAGGTGCAGACTTTAGGAACGACCATACATAATGAATTTGCAAGAACATAAATTGCGGTTACTGTTGGAGATATTGAGTAGTGAACGGAGATATGGAGGTTGGTTCTGCCAATGATAGTTTCATAAATGAACTTTGTGCTGCATCACTGACTGACAGCTGATGAAGGGATTCTCTGTAAACACTGATTCATGACTTATGTTCTCTTCTTCTCTCATCAGCTGGAATAAGTGATCTCTGTCAGACTCTGAGTCATCAGAAAAGTGGATGTGTTGAGAGGATCAGCTGTGTCCTGATGATCCACAGAGGTTCACCACCTGGACCTGGATCTTATTTTGTCTTTTTTTTATTCATTCATATATTCTGAACCCCAAATGTCTCTGCAGAATAGTTCACTTTATGACAACATAACTGTAGATTAACACATTTAAACAGATTTTGTTGCTTTGCTTTGTGTTGCAGCTCCACTCTGTGGAACGATGGAGTTTTGCTGTTTATTTCCACATATTTCTAAATAACAGTAGAAGTTAATAAAGTTACCCTATTAAAACCAAGCCCTCAGGAAGAGCGCCGGGCCTTGATGCCCATTTCTGTGGTGGCCAAACGACGGTATAACAACTTCTGTGTCCGTCACGTGATGCAATTGGGCCAAAAAATACTTTTTCCTATAGACTTACATTGGGAAAGAGACGTCTGTAACTCAGCGGATAATTTATTTTGAGGTGAATCAACTTCCCAGTACAAACACTCTAATAGCCCTTATTTAAATCATTAGGTCCTAAAAGTTGTAAAATGCACTAATAGCTGAATCCAGAGTTATTTCCCTTCCTCTGTTCATGTGAATGAGACCCAGACCGAGGCTGGAGCGAGGGCTGGGAGGAGGAGTTAAAGGAAACTCTACTGCGCCTGTTCTATGGGCCCAATGGATGAGGAAGATCAGTGGATGATTCGGGTACTTTATCACTCGGCAGTCGAGCCATTTTGGCTTCATGCTCCACTGAGCAGCTGTCATAGGAATGAACGGGAGCCTCCGACGCTGTATCCAGTTCTCTTTATACATCCATGATTAAAACCAATACCAGCCATTTCTCATATTATAAAAGATAAATATTTGCTTGTAACAAACAGAAAGAATTAGATAAAATCTGAATTCAAGCGAGGCTTCACTTCAGTTTCTCAACTGACTACAAATAGATTGTCTATTATTTTGGTGGAAAGTCAGCACCTTAATATTTTATATAATGTTTGATGTAAAATAAACAAACAGAACTGATTAACATGCATACTCTAGATTGTATATTCACTAATCATGTACACACTGGAAAATTCCAGTTTTATGTGTGAGTCTGCTAGTTTTCACGTTACATGACTGAACACAGACACATAAAGTCACCCGTGGAGCTTTTTCCCCTCAGAAATCAGTGTTGAAGCAGTCGTTATCACCACCGTTCATGTTCCGTTGTTCCTGCTGGAGCTGCTTTCTGCCAGCAGATGTCACCATTCCCTCTGTTTTACCCCAAAGGTGGTTTACCTGAATGGATGCAGTGAACACTGAACTGATGATGTGAATGCTTTCTTTCTGACTGACTTTGTTTTGTAAAGGTTAAGTGTCATCATAATGTAGTTAAACTTGATTTATAATGATGGAAACTGGATTTGAAATTTAAATGGATGTAAACTGCAACTTGACTGGTTGGGGGAGGCAGACAACCGTGACGCGGAAATTCTTGTTTTTTTCTTTTCCAAGACAAAACAAGTTTAATTATTTCCTTTCAAAATAAGTTAGCTAACTGCGATTTTAACGTTAGGGTTAACGGTCACTTGCATTTTTTAAAACTTCAACATGTTTCTGTGGTTTTCTGTCCACATTTTAAGATGAACAAATATCTGTTACTGCACAGGACAGTGAACTCATCAGTAAAGATGAGACTGCAGGTATTTTGTCACATTAGTATTCAACAACTGTCTTTGACAGAACCTCTTTAAGATCTCACACAATAAATAAAAGTTCAGTGTTCCTCAGCAGGGAGAGAAAACTGCATGTTCACATGTTGCAATAAGTGCAGGAGTATATTCTAATATACTTTACAGTCCCAGTAGCTACAGTTTGTGCCTCTCATGTCATACCTTTAAACTCAAGTCACAGAGCTAAGCAGACTATTTTCTGACTATCTTTGACAAATCCATAAAATCCTTCATCAGCAACACTTGGAGCTGTTTAAAAACTCCACAAAGACTCTTCTGAACATCTGTTGCAAAATAAAAACAAATTGTAATCAGTTTACCAAGTTGTGATTATATTTCACCTCATAACCTCACTATGTTTTTTTGGTTATTGTATGTTTAGTAATAAACTTGTACACCTTTCAGTTTAAATCCGTGTCTCTGCCGTCTGTTGTCATGGCTCATGAGCCGGGTCATGACACTCATAAACACATCAAGTTAAAAAGCTGATCTGTGTGAGCGCGCACACACACACACACACACACACACCCACACACACACTCAGATAAACTCACCTGACTTCCTGTAAATGGAGAGGGGAGGAGCCACACTTAGCAGGTGATCCAGATACATGAACAGGAAGGGAACCCTGACTGTTAAAGTGTTCAGTCAGTCAGTTCAGACTCCATTTTGATTCAACAGAGCAGAAGGAGGAAAACTAGACTGAGGCAGGGTGAGTTTTAATCCAACATTTTATTATTTTACGGTCAAAATCTGAGTCAGTTTTCTCCCTGTGGACTGTAGAGGAGAGAAATGTTAGAATGAACTCAACAGTTTGATTCTTCTGTGAACACAAAGTTATGATTGGCTGAATAATACTCATTAAACCTGCTGTAACCGAAGGAAACAAGCATAGATTTAAAGACAACCGACCAGGTGGATGCTGGATGGTTTATTATACTTTATACTGTATAGTGTGTGTGTGTGTGTGTGTGTGTGTGTGTGCGTGCGTGCGTGCGTGCGTGCGTGCGTGTGTGCGTGTGTGTTACTTCCTGTTTTCTCAGTCTTGTCTGTGACTCTTGCACAAACTTGTTTCTGTTAAATGTTCGGAGCTCAGAGTCAGTGTTACTGATTTACCTCTCAGACTGACTTCAGATCAGAAGATGAGTGATTGTGTGGAGGAAGAGGAGGACAAAGCAGAGTCTCTAGTCTCTGGCTGTCTGTCTATGAAGAGTGATCAGTCTAAAGGTGATATTCTGAACTCCATTAATGAACCTGGACTCCCAGAAACAAAGTAAGAGAACTGCTGCTAACTCATTTATATGACTCGTTTTTAGTTACCTTTGACAATACCATGTTTTCTGTTGATTTTGTGTTTGTATGTTCAAATTTCTACACAAATGTATTTGCCAACTAAAATTTAACAAACTTCATCGAATGAACTCTTCCTCTTAGTATCTGTGACAGCTGTCAGTCACCTAGAAAAGATGTCATCTAATCTAAGAAAACAGCAACAAACTTTAAACCCTCGTTATTGTTGACAGTTGCAGTAGTTTGTGTGTTTAGAGCTACCTTAATGACCTAAAAAAGAGAATTTATCAACGCTTAGCTTCCTGACGGTTCTCCTGTCTGCTTCTCCAAACTGGGAGCACGCCGACCGCCATCTAAGTTACTGTAATGTCAATACACTGACTATAAGGATGTACAGTATATATACTGTAAATGTAGCAGTGTTATCATGCAGAAACCTACGTCCGGTCACATTGGAAAAAGTTTTTAGAAGAGCTTGGAGGGAAAACAGCATTTTGACGCTAAAACATACGTACGTAGTGTTCAGATTTGAATACATAAGGAACACCACTGGGAAGATACAGAATGATATAAAAACAAAATTATGCCATGCCAATGCCATGATTTTGTTGATTGTGTGTTTGTATATTAAATTTCTACTAAAATGCATTTACTAACTGCAGATTAACACACTTTTCGTGACAGAGAGAGAATTAATTTGTGCATTCTTCCTCTTCGTATCTGTGACAGCTGTCAGTCACCCAGAAAAACTGTAATCTAAGAGGATTAATACAAACTTTTAAACCAAATTATTGACAGTAGCAGTAGTTTGTGTGTTTAGAGCTACTAAAATGGCTTTGTCATCAGAGAATTTATCAAGGATTCATGTGATATGAATAAAAACATGAAAGATGTAATCTAATCTAAGAAAATGGCAACAAACGTTGAACCCTCGTTATTGTTGACAGGAGCAGTAGTTTCTGTTTTAGAGCTACCTTAATGACCTAAAAAAAGAGAATTTATCAAGGATTCAAGCAATATGAATAAAATTGTCTTGGCTTTTGCAGAGTTCAGTACAGACAGAGAGCAGAGTCTCCAGTACCCAGCTGTCTGTCTATGAAGAGTGACCGGTCCAAAAATGAACCTCCATACTTCAGTAATGAACCTGAACCCTCAGACACAAAGTAAGAGACTGTTTTTACTGTAAGCTGACCTGGAGGACGATGATGCATTGAGGATGAAGACAAAATGTTCTGCAAAAAGATTTATATTCCTGATGCAGAACTATTAGTGCAGATACTGTTTCAAACTAATATGGATCTTAGTCTGGGTTTTATAACCACAAATTACTGATTGTATTTCTGTAACAAAACACCTGAGAACCTCCATTTCACAATTTACACTTAAAGAAAATATTAATATTTTTGCCCAAATGTTGAAGTCACTGTAAAGATTTAGATCCTCAAAATACTGGTTTGACTTCTCCTAAAATAAGCTGATATGACAGCTTTTTTGACGTGGGTTTGTATGTATAGTCGCATGTTCTGGGAGGTAAAATTACTGCTTTTGTGAATGGAGTCTGGTGGCTTTAAAGAGAACGATATAACAGCCTCAGTTCACCGTAAGAAAGGGCTGTCTGATGGCGAGGTAAAGCAGCTGTGGACGGGAGCTTTACATCGCCATCACACAGCCCTTTCTGACTGAAACCGTTATATCACTGTCTTCATAGTCACCAGACTATGTGTGACTTTCTGATCTGAACTAACATGGCGTCCAAAGCAGAACATCGCTTAGCTTCCTGCCGGTACTCCTGTCTGCTTCTCCAGCACACCGACCGCCATCTAAGTTATTGTGTGTGGCGTTAATACACTGACTATAAGGATGTATATAATTCAATCAGGAGAGACTCTATATCAAATGAACCATAATTTATTACATGGTGCATGATAAGTTGAATAGTGCAAAGTCTTTGGTGATTAGACTCCATCGTGACATGGTATATCAAAGGGGGTAGTGATGCTGTGTCATGCCAAAAACTGTATGTGATTATCATAAAGTGGGCATGTCTGTAAAGGGGAGACTCGTGGGTACCCATAGAACCCATTTTCATTCACATATCTTCAGGTCAGAGCGTTCTTCCCGACAAGCTAGCATGACATGGTTGGTAATTCAAGTTCAAGTTCAAGACCTTTATTTGTCCCCGAGGGGCAATTGGTTTTGCAACAGTAGCAATAACAACAACAACATCTCATCACAATAAGACAATATACACATACATCCCCACATACTAAAACACTAAAAAAAGGTGAAACTTTGAAGTACAAAAATGTTAAAAGAGTTACAATATTACCATATAAGTCAGTGAAAAGAATAAAGAACAGGCATGGGGGGAAGTGCTGATACTACCTATACTTTACAGAGTTGAGCAGTGAAATGAAACAATCGATTCCTTAGGTTTTCTAGTTTCATGTGTTACCAGTATCTTGAAAACTGAGCCTGCTACAGCCTCTAAAATACAGAATAGCGGCCGTCGGATTGTTAAGAGGTTAATAAGACGGCCAGATAGGAAATTCAGCTAATTAGTGTTTATGAAAGCAGGAGAGTTGAAATAAAGGAACACTGTCATCACAGACTGAATGCTGAATTCCAACAGAAAAGTAACAACACTTTAACTGTTCCCTGTGAACATCTGAGCTTTGAGACAGTGTCGGCCAATCAACAAATCTTTTTAGTTATAAAGACATGTCTTCACAGGAAGAGGAGTGATGTCTCTGTGGAGGAGCAGCTGTCCTACTGTGCTTTGTGTCAGGACGTCCTGAAGGATCCAGTCTCTACCAGCTGTACCAGCTGTGGACACAGGTTCTGCAGAGAGTGCATCACCTCATACTGGGACCAGTCTGCTTCATCAGGAGACTCCTCCTGTCCCCAGTGTGGAAAAAGATCCAGAACAAGAGCTGGACTGCAGACAGCCAGTCAGACCAGCTCTGTACAAAGTAAGACTATCTGTCTGATGACGTCTCCATGTCTGTTGTTTTAATACAGTGACATGTGTTGTGTCATACAGCACGACCATTTAAGATCATTATAAATATCATTACATTTTAAGTCCACCTGAAATTTAACTGCATGTTTTTTTCTGCTCCAGCATTCATGCTCTGTATCACCTCTCCTGTGCTCTCCTTTGAGAGAAAATCTGAACCCTTTTGTTTTATGATAGCACCCTTTGTGTTGGCATTAATAATTTCTCGGCGCACATCAAGCACATTGGTAAGTCAGCAGCGTTGGCGGTGAAAGCAAACAAATCTGTCTACGCACCATTAAAAGGGACCTATTATGCCTTTGTGCTTTTTCCCTTTCCTTCAGTGTGTTATATAGTTTTTGTGCATGTAAACGTAAAGTTACAAAGCTCAAAGTCCACTCCAAAGGAGTTACTCTAATAATGTAGTAATGTGATGATATCACCAAGTAACACATTTGCATAACAGCTAGTTTGGCACGCCCTCAACCTTAAGCTCGTTTGGAGTGGAGTCCAAAGACTTAACTTCAGTTGACCAAACACAACAGTGGACCGACTGACCAAAAATAAGCATAACAGGTCCTCTTTAAATTCTCTTTTTGGGATTTATTTATATAATATATATATATATGACAGTAGTGTATGAGGCAGGTTATCTGAAAAAAAGTCATGTGCCTCTGTGTCCTCCGGTGCTCCTAATGGCATCTGCAAGATTTCACCGACCGGAGGAAAACAACCAATCAGAGCCGAGCTAGACCCTGTCGTCTCTGAGCAGCTGTCAATATCTCGCAAACTCCAGTCAAACTAGCCAGCGCTGATCAAATATGAATCAATATTCTTTTACTGTAATGCCTATTTCTCTCCTCAGATGTTTTCAGAAACATCTTGTAGTGTACCGTTTAGCTGTAAAATGAGAAAGGTTGTGACCCGGCCAACATGTTGAGATCAGTTGAGGAAATACCAAGCACCGCCCACCAGCCGGAGCAATCTTTCTTATTTTACAGCCAAACAGTACACTACAAGATGTTTCTGAAGACATTTGAGGAGAGAAATAGGCATTACAGTAACAGAATATTGATTCATATTTGATCAGCGCTACTTAGTTTGATCGGAGTTCAGGAGTGATTGATAGTTGCCTCCGTTGAATGAACTGCCAATAGGAACACTCTCTCTGAAATGACCTGTGATTGGTTAAAGTCTACTGTCACAGGCTAGATTTTTTAAAGCCTGAAAACAGAGCCATGAGGAGGTGCAGAAGTCTAGTTTTCTCTCAGAACACTTGAATTACAATATGCTGAAAGGTTATTATGGAATTATTGCCCACTGATGACAAAACATTCTGCCTACTGCAGGTTTAAGGTCCAGTGTTTAGGATCTGGTGGTAGCGTATCAACTGAAGCCTCTCCTGTGTTAGGGTTAGGGTACTTTTGTAGCTTCTAACTGAATCTCTGTGGTTTGGAGTTTAATTTCCCTCCTGTGCTCCTTTTTGTCTTTTCTGATATCCGCTTTATTTGACTGTTTACTGATTGCTTTATTCATATCAGAGCTGTGTTAACTTACTGCTGATGTAAACCAACATTTCCTGTTGCTGTTGTTTGCTTCAAACAGGAAACAACATGGCGGCATGCTCATAAACTCTCTGTTATTCCCTCTAAACAATCTACTTCTGAAACATTTTAAGCGAGATATAGGCTATGCCTCCGCTGAATCTCGTTTTATTTTAAAACTAGATCGCCTACAGTTGTTTGACAGCTTGACAGTTTTGTGAGCCGACGCGTCGCCCTGGACGGGCTCATGTGCATAAAGGACTGTTCAATTTCATTTTGAAAGAGCAACGGCCAATGAGGAAACTCCGACACTCTGCCGACCAATCGTGTAACTTCATTACTCATTCAGTGACAGACTTTTGCGGTTGTAGGGCTGGCCCTCTGCAGTCCAGCCAAAAAGAAAAAAAAGAGAGACAGCATGAGCGAGAGGGCGATCAGTAGAAGAGAGACAGAGAGACGTAGCGTGACGGTGTTGTGAATGAGAGAAAGAAATATTATTTCTGATTGTTTCACAGCGTTAACGTTCTAAAGCAGAAATAAATAACCCTCAAATACTCAACATGATTTACTGTGGAGACGGACGCTCTTAGTTTAATTTTCCTCCTCTGTATTTCATCCATTACATCCAACGTGCATCAGTAAATGTATGCACCAGTAAATGTCGTAATGTAATATTATTTTTTTTCTAGCATGTTTTTTAGATGAAACGGGCTGACACACTGAACGGCAGGCTGCAGAGTCTGTTTACCGCTGCGACCACCAACAACCCTCGTCACATGTCATGTTGCTTTTTCATACGTCAGCGGACTAATTTGCTGAATCTTCACAGGTCTTTAGACCGTAGTGGAAACGCAGACAACAGTGGGCTGAAGGAACCTTTTAGTTCCTTAAATGTAGTAGGACTAAAAAGTCCCAGGAAATTTTGGTGGAAACCCGGCTTTTGTTATTGGTGCTGTTCAATAAAAACAGGTCTACACAACGAGATATGAACATATTCTGCATTATTATTATTATTATACCACCGCGACAAAGTAGTCGGGAGTATATAGCATGTCTGTCCCTCCTTCTGTCCGTCCGTCCGTTCTTCCTTCCGTTCGCTTGTCACACTTTTGTTTCCG